>JAJJWW010001831.1:0-64630 GCA_023531295.1 Papaver armeniacum | reverse complement strand
ACATTAAACACCCATCTCGTAGCTTCACTTTTAGTCCATCCATTACCGAGTTTGTTGACATCTAGCCCGCACTCCATTATATCAACATAATCGCTTCCCCGTAACCACAATAACTCAACCGCATCGCCAGTAAACCCCAAAATTATCACCAGCGAAAACCCATTTTCTTCTCTCGGTTTCTTCTTGTTGTGAATGATTCAAACCCCCATCCGATTACGAAATCCATTCCTCCATTTCGAGTAACACCAAGTGATTCTCGAGGTAACCCTGGACCTGAGACAAACCCATAAATTCAATTGAATTACCACTGCAAATTCGAAACTGAATCCAACCCTAACTTGTGTTTCCTTCTTGACTTCAAATCGTAGCCAACCCACTCAACCTCCTCACACCCATGAAGAACAAGAATAAATAGTGAACCCTAATCTTCTCGATTTCTTCTTGACTTCAAATTACCAACAACAACCATTGTTCTTCCCCGTCAACTGATAATGATTCGAAATCCTCAAGAACACCATCAATCTCTGGATGTATCGACTTCACGATCTTGCCGCCATGTCTCTCTAAGAAATAATGGTTTCAGTTGAGTGAAAGAAAGAAAAAGCCAATGATTAGGAAATGAATTGGATTTTAGGTTTCGTAGGAAAGGGAGTGGATATAGCCACCAAGGTGGAGTAGATAAGGGGTATCTAGGATGACTTAAGGCACCCATAGATAAGATAAGGGTCAACCAAATGACAGCCCTTATATTGACTTTGCTCGACTCCCATGTCACTCGCCTGATCCCTTATGCTCCCATTGAACGCTTTCTCCTTCGTTCGAGTTCCTCCAACTACAAAGAATCGTCTCTTATTTCTCGATTCACTTCTTCTCTTCAATGTCTCTTCATCACTAAAGCAGTCGTGCTTTTCAGACAGATAGTTTGCATCACTAAAGCCGACATACTTTTCAGACAGAGACGAAGAAATAAAAGCAAATAATGAGAAATAATTTCGCCTCCAACAACAGTTGCACATGAAATGACGCTTTTGCCCTGTTTCTTCTTCTTTTGTTCTGAATGACTCCAAAGTACCTAAAAACTCAAAAGCAAACATAAGATACATATTTTACAAGAAAACTTAGCGAAGAAAGCATAAACAATAGATAAATATCAAGGTGTTTTAGACACCTATCAGTCATCAACATACAAACATAGAATCACGCACTCAGATTTATCTTGTTTACTATAGATACATTTATCAGCATCATTCACAACAAAACCATATGACAAAGCAACTTTGTCGAACTTCTCATGCCATTGCATGGGAGCTTGCTTCAAGCCATAAAGAGATTTCACTAGTTTACACACTTTCTTCTCTTGGCCTGCAATATGAAACCTTCAGGTTGTTCCATATATATCTATTCTTCTAAATCACCATTTAGAAAGGCGGTTTTGACATCCATTTGATGTAAAACTAGCTTATGAATAGAAGCTAGTGCAATCAAGCAAAGAATTGATGTGATTCGTGCAACAGGTGCATATGTATCAAAGTAATCAATACCATGTTGTTGTTTGTAACCCTTAGCAACCAATCTCGCCTTAAATTTATCAATGGTACCATCAAGATTCAACTTTCTCTTGAATATCCATTTACATCCTATTGCCTTAGCACCGTGAGGTAAATCACAAGATATCCAAGTTCCATTTGTCACATGGGAATGCTTTTCATCATTGATAGCTTCTTTCCGAAATAAGCATCTCTCGGAGCGTATTGCCTCGAATAGGTTTTAGGATCACCTTCATCATGCATATTATACACGGTAGTGCTAAGAATTTCATTCTTATCACCCTCTACAAGGTAATATTTAAAGTCTGAGTCGGCCTTTTCTCTATTCTTCCTCTCTTACTTCTTCTAGGTTCAATATCTTCAGAGAAACCGAAATATCATTGTTTTGTGTAGAAGAGGAAGGTTCATCATTGTTATCGATCTCCATTGGTTCTAGACTTGGTAACAATGGGTTTTCAGTGGGTAGTGTCTGAGAACTTGTCCTTGTCATGCTTTCAAAAAATTCTACATCTACTGATTCTATAATCTCAAAAGTGTCAAGGATTAAACATCTCGTAAGTGATACTATTAAGCGAGTATCCTACGAAAGCACATTTATAAGCTCTATTTCCTAACTTTGGTCTTTTAGGTTCGGGTTTTCTAACTTATGCTAGACAACCCCATGCTTTTAGTCTTTTCAAATTAGGTTTTCTCTTAAACCATAATTCATAAGGGGAAACATCTTTCTTTTCAAAGGTACTCTATTCAAAATATAGCATGCGGACAACATGGCTTCACCCCACAAAGAATTAGGCAAACCTAACTAATAAGCATAGCATTAACCATGTCAATCAAGGTCCTATTTTTCTTTCAGCAATACCATTTTGTTGAGGTGTATATGGTGCAGTAAATTCATGTATTAAACCATGCTCTTGACAAAATATAGTAAATTCAGTAGGATAATATTCACCACCACGATCGAACGTAACACTTTAATCTTCTCGTTTTAATTGTGTTTCTACTTGGCTTTGTAAATTCTAAATTTATCAAAGACTTAATCCTTAGATTTCATCAAGTAAGTATAGGCATATCTAGTACTATCCTCAATAAAAGTGACATAATATTTGTTTCCACCACGAGTAACATGACTTTTTAAATCACCAACATCACTATGCACTAATTCAAGTAAGGAAGAATTTCTTACAACATGATTTAAAGGATATCCTAGTTATCTTTGCTTGCACACATATTTCACACTTAGAAACATTATCAAAATTGCAATTGGAAATTAATCCTAATTTGTTCATGTTTCTAAGAGAACCATAATTAACATGTCCTAATCTAGCATGCCATAAATCAATAGAGTCAACAATATAAGCAGAACCATTATTAATTAAATTAAGTTTAACCATTCCGTTACAAGGGTATCCTTGTCCAACAAACTTTCCGTTTTTGGACAAGTACAAACTTATCGATCCAAACTTAACCTCGAAACACGCCTTGTTAACAAGGACTCCAGAAACAAGGTTTTTACATATGTCCTGGGACATGTAATACATTGGTAAGGGTAACAATCTTTCCGTAGTAAACTTGAGTTCAACAAAGGCCTTTGCCATGTACTTTACTAGGAAGACGATTTGCGAAATCACATCTTCTCCGACAACGAGCTCATATGTCTTGTAAAGATTTCGGTCTTCTGAGATATGAATGGTTGCACCAAGATCGCACCACCATCCACTTCCATGATCTGCAATGATGATTGGCATCTTGCACAACAATGACAAGTTTAGAATCATCGACCATATTTGCTTCCTTATTCATTTGTTTCTTCTTTTGACGATCCCACGAGCAATATGGCTCTGGTCTCTTACAAAAGTAGCAAGGGCCCTTCTTCTTACCATTCTTGTTTGGATCTTGCTTCTTAAACGAGAATCATTCTGAACTTTCAAAGAATTCGAAGTTTTCGATTCTTGCACATGATTAATCTTAGAATGATTTTCAGTTTGCTGACTATCCTTAATCTCACGCTTACGAGCATCTTCTTCAATGCGAAGATGACGCTGCAAGCCTTCTAAGTCATAGTCAGTTTCAAAGATGCTTAAGTTTCTTCTTGTAACTATTCCATGATGGGGGGAGACGAGAAATAATAACCCCAACAATGAATGAACTTACAAGATCAATACCAGCATCTTTAAGATGATTAACAATAAGCAAAAGATCACTGACCTGGGCAATGATAGACTTACTGTCAACCATTTTCCAATCCATAAAGTTGCAAATCGGGAACTTTTTGTTACCGGCCTCGAAATCTTGTATTTGTTCTCCGGTGCGATCCATAGTTCCTTCAGCTTCCATAAGTACGATGAGCATTGTAAGCGTTCAACCCCAAAGCATTCAGAATGTGACCTCGGCACATGAAATCATCTTCTTCACGCTTCTTTCTCCTTCTCTTCAATTCCTCATCGTCCTTTTCGAAGAGCGAGGAATGGCCTCTAACCCATCTTCCGAGAATGTACCAAAGTTTGAAACATAAGATTGAATTTGAGAGTCTCCACACAACAGTAAAACCCTCTCCTTCAAATCGTTCTAACCTATTAAAAGTCTGATTCATAACTTGCAGTGATTGCGCAGCAGCCATTGATGATTCACCCTCCATGTCGATAGTAATTGTCGAAAACTGTTGGAAAATTGGCAGTAAAACAGGGTGAAGAAAAGAATGTTGTATTAGGGTTCAAGGCTCTTATGAAAGATTCTTTTCGACAATTATTCGACCCTTTCCCAATTGAATTGGCGAGTACAAACAGGTCAATTGAATATTGTCGTCGGGATACTTGAAGCCCCACAACGGTTGTTGGATTCAAAGCTTGTACGACCTTGATCCAACCAAGAACACACTGGTTTTGTTTCTGATGATGCTTATAAGAAAGAAAACAGAGAGAGTTGAGAGATGTGTTTTGAATGAAAACAAGTCTCCTATTTAAAGAGGAAATCACACCCTTTGGAGATGACTCTTCATCTCTACTGCATCTTTTCGAGAGAACGGCACGTCTCTTCCTTCAATGCGTCCATTGGTGAAACGAGTTTTCTGTTCAGGTTTTCTAACTGATAATAGAAACGTTATAACAGAAAATTTCTGGCGAGACGCTGTCTCGCACTCTGCAGGGGGCCCCCAGGGTTAATGCCTTCAATTCAAGGGTTTGTTGAAAATATCCAACATAAGTGACAAAATGAAAAAAATGATTTACCAGCATGTGGTAGAACTATTCATAATCCCCGAATTCTCTTACTTTCTAATTTCTAATGACCCTGTTTTGTTCCAACAGAATCAAAAAAATTACTCATTATCACAGTGGTCACCATCAAACTGGAATTGAAAATCAAAATTACCATTTATTGTGTGATTTGCCTATACAAGTTCGAACGATCTTCCTTCGGCTGTCTTACAGGTTTCCCTTGGTCAAAAGACTGGTTAATTAAATGTGACGCTTGGAGATGATTTCCAGGAGAAGTGCCTATGATTTTTCCATGGATGATAATTTTAAATAGGACCTTCCTTCAGCCGTTCGGTTTTTTTTTTCTAGACAAGTACCGTGCTTACGACAAAACCCCATCACAGAAACTCGTAATTTGTGTGCCTGATCGAATATGAAAATAATTTAGACAACGTAAACCAGCTAAGATCGTGTCCATAGAAGGTGGAAAACTGCAGGTGAACGTGTTTAGCGAGTATTATAAAATGTCTTTAGCTCCTTTTTTTTCTCGTTAAAGAACATCTCTAATTTGCAACTTCGTGCAGCTTCACCATTATGGCATTCTCTGCATTGCCATGCTCCAATCCGAACATATTCATGACAATACTCAACAACACCATTTTTTAGATTATACTACTATTTAGATTCTCTTTCCACCCATTAGCAAATTGCAGCACAAGTTGACAAACAAATCCCCAAGCGCTGGCACTGCGTTCTGAAGTGATAAACTTTAAAAGGGAGTAAAAATGGTAATTTTATTATTAAAAACCTGACTCTCTCTTTTCCTTCTTTCAAGAAAGGGAATCCATACTCCACCACTACTAACAGTACTACTCCAAGTCCAAGTATTAGTTTCAGGGTTTTGTCATGTGTAAGTCAGTGTCCTCCTTCCCTATGGAGTTTAATATCAACACAACCTTCTAACCACAATCGTTTGTCTCTGCCTACAACATACAGAAACCATCCATAGCCAAGCAAAAGGTATTGAGGTGGGGGTCAAAAACAAAATCTGATATGATCTCTCAGTAATGACTAATCAGAACTCTCAAAGGATGGTGGATGGATATAGATACCTTCTTCTTCTTTTTCTTCTTCTTCAACTTTACGATTCTGACATTTCATGGATACATGTGTTTTTCTCACAAAACCTAAGATCAAGTTGTGATATGTAAAATTCTTCCTTAGTAAAAATAGAAAGCAAAAAACAGACAGTAGAATTTTTGGTTACTACAAAACAGAAGATACAAAGCTGGCCTGCAAACCTGATCAAGAGTGATGGAACCTGTCCTTTACTTCCAATTCTCTATTATTGAACTTTGGGGGTCCAGAAATAGTGAGTCAATAGTTATAGCATCTTCAATCACATTCATGAACAACAATTTTTTTTTACCAAACATCAAGTTTGTTTTTCGCAAACTCGGCCTCCTAGTAGTCATGTATCAGAGTGAGTCTTGTCATGCACGGCTAACATTTACATACTGAACAAAAATAATGCGCAACTCAGGTGAGCAATTCAGAGAAATCAAACTTACGATACTACCAGTCCGACCGACTTTGCGAACGCAAATGATGCCACAATGCCACCTTCAGCGAACTGTTGGAGACTGAGAAAATAGCAGAGACACCACAATGCCACCTTCAGTGAACTGTTGGAGACTGAATAAATAGCAGAAACACCACAATGCCACCTTCAGTTAACTGTTGGAAACTGTAAAATAGCAGAGAAAATACAATATGGGAACAATCAACCTTCATTAGATGAGAATGCTTATAACCCTTGCAAAAGAAAATAGCAGAAATAGTACAATCATGGGAACAATCAACTTTCATTAGATGAGAATACTAGTAACCCTTACAAAAGAAAAACAAAAACTAATAAAACATATCAACAACTAATTCATCAACTAAAGAACTTAATATCCTTTTCTCTACATCTAATCCAACTTCAAATTCTTCAGGTTCAAATTCAAGCCATCTCCCATGTTGACTACTCATATCCTTGTCGACAACATCATCCATCGACATATTTTCCATGTTTCTCCATACTGTAACCTCCTTGTAAACCTCATTTGCCAACCAATCTGTTCTCCTCACCATTGCTAACCCCTTTGACCATTTTGCACTCCCCCCACCAACGTATCTTCTGCATCTCAAATCCAAACATTCACCCACACAATCAAATAATGTTCTGCGCCGGAGCTTGCTTTCTTTTTCATCCTCCACAGCGGAAACTCGTGGCCAATATTTTCGACTTTCCAATCGGTCAAATAGATGAGGATTTATGATTTCACGGGCCCGACCCAATGTGAAATCCTTAAACATCAACTCTACATTGGATAGTATTTCTCTAACATACTCTAGCTCCCACTTGTCTGATCTTGTGTAATCTGTGGCACCGAATGTTATTGTTTGCTCACAACTCACACCAGCTCTAAATGGGAACGATGCTGAATCAGATAACTCGGTCTCGAACTCCGCTGATGGAAACTTCTTAGGACAATTTGAGCTAACCCGTAGTTCAGCTTCAACTGATGAACATTGTTTCCCACCTTAAGAAGAGAGAGAAAGTAAATGTTATTTCGGATCACGCCACAGTATTTTTAAGTTGTAAAATGAAAGAAAGCAACAGAACACTCAAAAAGGAATGATTGAAGAACGTAGCTGTACCATTCATAAAGTAACTATCCCCACTATCTGAAGAGATGCAACTTTCATTTGAGAAAGATGATTCAAGAGTTGATACTGGACTAGGATGTCGGAAATCGAGCTCTTTCGTTCTCGTTTCGCTGCTGCTGCTGCTGCTACAACTGCTATACTTCCCAACGTCTTCATTACCCTGAATAATACGATCATATTTCAGTAAAGGGTCAGACAAATAATTTCAGCACAACGGACAAAGTTCCAAGGGATAAAAAACAAGGAGGATATATCGATATTCTTCAACACAACAAGCTATTACAAAATATGGCAGTATTGGGAGACAATGTAGTTTCTTTCTAGAATTCTAGAGCTATTCACTTTCAGTGAAATTGAAAAGAAACAAAAAGCCGTTAATAGGAAGATCAAAGTCAGGCATCAAAACCAAAACCACTTGATGACATATTTGAAACCATCTACAACAACTAAACATTAGTCATCAATTCTACCGTGAATGACCCTATACAGGAGCAAATTGTATTTACATTTTTCAGATAGCTAGATTACTTATGTATATCACTATCATAGGTAAAAATGAAAGTTAATTGCAATAAACACATCAACTTAGTAATAGCATTAAAGAGTTTGAGTTGCGATGGGTAAATGCAGCAGAAATCTTAGAGATAACATGAAGAATGTTTTGAACTGGGAAAAATTGTATGAACAAAGAAGACCTACTTGCAACTTATGCCAATCAATTGAGGAGCAGTTGGACTCAGATTGGCCACCAGATACAGAAGTAACATCACTCCTTGATTTGCTTGAATTACGGGAAGAAGACTCAACTCCAAACGTTAGCTCTTTTATTTTTTGTTCCAAGAGAACACTCAAAGCATCTCCTCCTATCCCATTCAATCCCAGGGAAGGTGACCTTGTATATTTTACATTGGTGAGACTTTCCTCCCTAGTGGAATCCGTACAAAAGTTGATATTTCTCTCCACCACCTGACCGGAGGATTGAGATCCAGAGCATGGTCTTTTCAGAGGGGAAGTGAATGTAAAAGAAACAACATCCATACCACTTCCTCTGTGATCATATGCCCGCTTGAGCTGTGCATCCAGTGCTGCATTAGACTGTCTAGGCAACTGATCTCTATCAACAGAACCAGTGTCACTAAAGTTACTTTTTTCGAATTGGGAATCGCTTTCTATAGGCCGTTTCTTTCGTGGAACGTTCTTTGTTTTTGACGCGGCTGCCTCTTTGTCGTGATCATCACTCTCTAAGACTGTCCTCCTGACCCCAACTTTGGTAGACCCTGCAACCTTATTTGGGGCTTTATCCCTGCTGGAAGAAGAATTAACAGATAGAGGTTTCCTACCTTGCTGGTGAGGAACCAAAGGCTTTAATTGTGGTCTATCTCTAATTGTCTGGCTATTCTGTTTCTGGTTATTCTGCCTGAGTACGCCAGAGGAGCGATCCAAGGCCGGCTTCTTCCGCGTACTGTTTTGAGCATTCATTTGGCTCTTGATTGGCTTATTCGACTTAAACTCATGTCTCTCTTTATGGGTAGTAACACTTCTACTGCTTGTTGAGCTCAATGCTTCTCTTCTCTGAACATTAACTTTTGCTTGGACAGCTAATGAGACAGATTTTCCTTTGCTCTTCAAACCAGCAGAATGACTTTCATCTGAATATGTGGAACTCTTTACTTGCGGCACATCATCTGATCCATTCCAGCTTTTGTTCATTGACTGCCCTTTAAGATATTTAGCAGCATTGGACTCAGTGGACCTTCGAGATGATTCCGGGAGCTTAGATGGCCTTTGGCTAGCTTCCATTTTCTCCTTCAAATCCCGAATTTTTATAGGAACCGAAGGAGACCCAAGAGACGGCATCTTGTTCCTGTTAGTTACCTGATGCCCCCTTTCGATAATCCTTGATGCTTCCTCCATTATTTGAGCAGCAGCCTTGCTTGGGATAAATCCAGGGTTTTTGATAGGCGACAAAAGCTTATGGTGGGTGATTGAAATGGCCTTAGATGATCTTGGAGGTAATACTTCACTTTGGAACCTGTCAATTGGCCTGTTTAGGTTGTGTTGAGGTCTCATTTCAACTGGCTTCTCAGGATATCTCTCACTTTCAGTACACTGGTAGCCAGAATGAACGAATTCATTCCCATACAGAACCTCTGGAGTTCTCCTGTAATGAAAATCCTGAAGAGATCTGGAATCAGAAAGAGGACTAGAGTAGGGCTCAGCAATATCAGAAGTAGGCAAGCAATCCAATCCCATAAGCCTGGCTACAACCCCAGGAGCTTTAGTTCCATATCCATCTTCGTCAGTCACTGAAGAAGCACAACTATAATCACTCCTTTCTCTGAGAGTTGATCTTCCATAGAAATCATCATCAACCTAAGTAGAATGAACGTAAATAAATAACCTTACTAATCACTACAAATGCATGAAAAAAAATGAAGCAGAACAGGCAAAAAAAAAGCAAATATCCACCTGCCGAAGCTGTGATGTTGTGGAATTCCCTTCACTTATTTTTCCTTGTTTCGATCCCTCTATACAATACCACCCCAAGAAAAAAGTATCGATAAATAAGTACTGAAATAAAAGCATTGAGAACATGGATCATAGCTCTCCAAGCCAATTCAAATTTCATTTTACATTTCAGCATATGTTCCATTGACTCAGTGAAGATCATCAATCATTTGCACATATGTAATTCGACAATGCAGGTTTTATTATGTACTTATCATTATTGTAATCATCAGAATATGATGGCTAAAATTACCTGGTGACTTGTTGGAGAAAAGCTTCTTCCTTGACTTCCCATTCCAATCAAATAGTTGAAGGAAACCACCAACATAACGTCCTCCTCCACCCTTTGAACCTTGTTTTTGACCCCCCATTTCTTACACCGTAATCATCAACACACTAGAATAGTCAATACAAAAGATCCAGCTACATGAAATCCATCTGCAACTTTACACAAACACTTATCAATCGATTGAACAAATCATAGATACCTCTCAAAATCCACCAAAAACTCAATCAATTACAATCATGCATAAAAAATAAAACCCAAAAATCAATTCAATACTAATCCCTAAGCTTAAACCTCAATAGATCCCCATAGAGAGCATAGATCAAAAATCAATCATATCACCCAGAAAAATAACTACAAATACTCAATTTTTATTATGAATGTTAACTTTTTTAGATCAAACATCAAAATCCCAGGTATCCACAGTAAAGATGCTAACTTTCCACGAATAAAAGATTACCCAAGTAGAGATCTGAAAAAAGGAACTTACAAGACAGACGAGAATAAAAGATCTGAACTTTCTCCTCATCAACAAAAATGCTCTCTCCGCTACAGACAGTAAATCAATGGGGTTTTGAGTTTTAGGGTTTTACAACACAGAAATGATTCAGGAGTTACTGTGAGAGAGAAAGAGAAAGAGAGATTTGTATAAAGAAAAGAAATATTGGAAGCAAAGGGGAAGAGTGAAATGCGTAGTTGGAGCATTAAATGGAGGCAGCAGAAGAGAAGAAGAAACAATTGGAGCCAGCCATTTAAAATACCATTTGATTTTGAAAATAAAAATTCCAAGGAAAATAACAAAAATGACGATGATATAATAATGATAAATTCATAACGTCTCTTTTTGGTCATGGGTTTTCGAAGTAAAAGTAAGTGTGATCGAGAAATTTCAAATTCTTGGAGGTGGAGGAGAGAGAGTGGGGACTTTGGAAGGTCAAAAGTCAAGAGAGTCAATGCCTGGTTCTGTTTTTCGAGAGACTTATCTTTTCGAGAAAAATGGGTCATTTGACCAAAAAAATTTAAAACACGGTTCAAATGGACAAGTAAAAAAAAAATGCGGTGAAATAGCGAAAAAAAAAAATAGCAAGGATGAAACTGGATTCATCCCGGCTTATACTTAAAAAATAGCAAGGATGAAACCCTGGATCATCACATGAAAATAAAAGAAAGAAAAAAATATTTAAAAATGGACAGGATGAAACGGTTACATCATGCCTATTTTTAAATTTTTGTCCATTTAAACAGTATCTTTTTAATTTTTGGCTATTTAAACAGTATCAAAACCTAAGTGTCTTTTTCACCCAGGAATTATTGATTTTGGTCTTTTTGACCAATTTTGTGTATTTTTTTTTGTTGATTCCCACTCATTAGCGATAAGCAATCACCAATTACAAGCAGGATCCAATGTTTAGTTTTGATTTATGTAATGTTTTGATTTATGTAATGGATATGTAAGATTGCTCGCATTTGAAATTTGGGTTTGGTCTTAAACAGGGACAACTTCTGTCATGAATGATTTTCTCATGCATTAAAGAAAAATCAACATCTTGTGAAATATTTCAAAGAAGGCTATTATTGGGGCGTCACACTCCAATACAGGGGCTTCACTTGGATTCTTAATGTCCAAAAAGGTGGTTATGAGATATCCTAACACATATACAAAATATCTAGATTACCCTTTAACTAAAATAAAAACTTAAAAACCGTAGAAGTGATTTCACGTCCAGGTTTGGATTAATTCCAACCGTAGAATTTTATTTGCATGTAGTTTTACGTCCAGGTTTGGATTAGTTCCAACCGTAGAAGCTCGTTTTACGTCCAGGTTTCTTTTAATTCCAACCGTAGAATCCGATTTTACGTCCAGTTTTCTTTTAATTCCAACCGTAAAAGTGATTTTACGTCCAGGTTTGAATTATTTCCAACCGTAGAAGTGATTTTACGTCCATGTTTGGATTAATTCCAACCGTAAAATTTTATTTGCATGTAGTTTTACGTCCAGGTTTGAATTAGTTCCAACCGTAGAAGGTAGTTTTACGTCCTGGTTCCTTTTAATTCCAACCGTAGAATATGAATTTATGTCTAGTTTTCTTTTAATTCCAACCGTAGAAGTGATTTTACGTCCAGGTTTGGATTATTTCCAACCGTGGAACTTTATTTTACGGTCTGTTTTTCTTCCCACAAAAACTTTATTTAAATAAGGGTTGTTTAGTCATTATAAAATTATTTTAGATAAGGGATTTTTGATATTACTATGGATGACCCGTTTTTGTCCTATTAGATGAAGCCCCTCTAATGGAATGTGACGCCCCGGTAATAGCCTTCATTTCAAAGGAGAAGAGGGTCCATGGAATTATGAATACTACTGATTACTCACTAGTCACTAATTTGAAAATGTTTACAAGCTTATCATATTCCAATGACTATGTTTCCTCTTGGATTCCAGAATTAAAAGCAAGGAGACAACATATGGTCCAAAGACAAATAGTAGAAACCTGTACGTGTGTGCCTCCGTGCTCTGACTTTCAAAATGAGAATGGATTTGTGTTTGGATGGGAGATATCCGTTGTGGAGGCTGATAAGCCCAAAAGAGCATATCAATAGTGAAAGGAGTGAAATTAGAGTGAAATGAAAAGTAAAGAAAGGAAGAATGTCAGACAAGAGGTCAGAAGAATGCATAGAACAGGGAAGGAGATAACACAAACAATAAGATCAATATATTTCCATTCATGATATTCAGATTACAACATTCATTACATGTTTGCTATTATTAAGCAAAGAGTTCATTTAGGGCAATTTTACTAAAATACCACCGCTTACAAATCCAAAGAAAAATAAATTGAGGTCAAATTCGTCAAATACCGGCTATAAGACACCGAAGGATGGAAAGGTAAGTTTAGCTTATGGTGGAAAGTTCGAGAAACAAGTTCGAATTTCAAACCAACAAGTCTAGTTTTTCGAATATGTTTATCCATTTTTCTTTCCAGGGTATATTTGTTTCATTAAATTATCAGCTTATGGTTGTTTTTTAATAGTGGGTTTGTTGTATTTCTTTGGCTTTTTAATTGATCAATATGAGTTTCATATTATTATGATGGGTTTCAATGAAGTAAATTTAGAAGATGGAGAAAATGAAATCTGATCTTTTTGTTGCCATGTTAGATGGCCATGTTTAATGTATAATTTTAGAATATTTGTCTTCTTTTTATCGGTATATGTGAATTACGAATTTAAAGATTCAAAAATTAATCCAGTTTGAGCATCAACTTTTTTAAGTATTATTGTCGATTGTGCATATCTATTTAGGTTTCATCATTTGGTAGCAAAGCTAAAAATTATTACAAGTCAAGAGATTAAAGAACCAAACCTAAGTTTTTTTTAAAATGCATCAAAGAAAAGATTATCATTTATAATTCATTTCATTGTGTAACTTATAACTGCTTAAAATGAATATAAACTCTTTTACTTCTTTCTTAACTATTAGATTCAAGTGTTGAAGTGACTGGAATAGTGTAGATGAAATATCAATATTTCTTAATATAAAGGAGAATGATGAGGCTCATGTGTTGCAATCAAATTTAATTCTAGGTTTTCTGAACATCTATAATACCACGTGGCAATCAGTTGTTACCTGAAAAGAAACTCCTATTGGTTAAATATTGTTACCCGATGAGAAGATGTGTCTTTTCAGAGCTAGGTATTAAAACTAAATTGAAAAGGTACGTTTTGTTTCAAGATGCACTCTTAACTCGAGTGTTTCAGAAGCGTTTTCTTCCGTTTCCTATACCAGGAGAAGCGTCTTTTGGTAAATTTCTCTATAAAATCTTATATTCGACATTTTCCAAATCATATACCTAAAGGCACATAACCAACGGCATACAAAAGTCTTCCTATGTCAGCGAACTAGGGATTCATAAGCTTGCAATGATACATATAACCAACAAGATGCAGTCAAGGATAATCGGTTAAACAATCGGAAGATTCGAATAATACATCTTATGCTAACTTAAGATGATATTTATAACGTCGCTACATAGTCATGTTGATATTTTCCAATTTATTTTTGTCATAAGAAGAATCAAGCGAAAGAAGATCAAAAATAATGATATGATGGTTAAGAGCACATAGTACTAAGAAAATCTTGGAGAGACTAAACCAAAATCAGACTTCTATAGGATGAAAAAACAGCCTCTTGTCTGTCACAAACTTTGTGCGGAGAATTTAAACTCAGACTTCCCATTTCCAAAATCTCATCAAATTGAGATGCAATTTTACATAATCTATAAAATTGATTACAAATTTCCTTCCAACATAATCACATAAACAAATTATCTTTTCAAAGTTCTTGAAACTACCCATATCAGATAGTTTAAAAAAAAAAAAAAACTTCAAATTTTAACAAATCTACCTAAACGACTGAATAACAGCTGAATCGGTTTCAGATTTCATTCAAAAAGAACAAAATTTAGTATTTTCTTTCAGTCAATTTCGATAAAACTCGCAGGTGAAACTAAAATTATTTGCCTGTAAAAACAGAGCACAGATACAATGGATTCAGATATTTCACGATTAAGAAGAACACGAGTACGGTTCTAGTTATCCGACCAGTTATTAACACTCGACCCAAACTGCATTCACAAATATCATGACACGCTATACTTACCTGAACGACAATTCATGAAATGGCAGATCGGGAATGAGCACTCTACATAACTCATAACTCAGCAACATCTGATTTCTTGTCAAATGCTCGACATATCTGAATAAGTCCATGATTAGCAATCTCATCGGACACTCGTCAATCCAAATATCAGAACATCATTATTGCCTCAACTGGTAAAATGATACATCACAATTCATAAGACTCGTGCATTATCTTATCCCAGCGGACACCTTATGCTCAATTCATGAGTCTTAGAGCACACCACATTCATCCATTATGCTCGACTCATCAAGTCTCAGACTCGTGGTCTAGCCAGGTCAACAATTGACTAACTAAATACATGTCTATCTTGCAGAGTCCACATTCATGAGATATCAATCATATCACATGGGGGGATATTCACCAGGGTTTTGATATGACGACTTACGGCACATGTGTATACCCACAATGAGAAATGTGAGTAAGTCATGGAAGTAGTGGATGGACAATCAACCAATTCTCCCACGCACGTGGAACTGGTTTAACCAATATTTCCCACTTCCTAACTCTTTCAAGCCTTTACAACCGCCACACTTATTATGGATCAATGTGTGTTTACTATTTATGCAATATAAACAAGTTCATCAATCTATGATTGAACAACAAAACGAGATATATCAGAATTTATCTTATCGGAACTCAATAGTTCACTATACTTGCAGAAGTCTCCAACACACCCACAATCCTTTAATCATCATTGATCTCACACATTTCTCAGTTTCCCACCTACAGATCGACCCTCATCCCTCTTTGTGACCGAATTAACTCTGGAACGGCCATTGTATTGGTTTAGGCCGGAGTCTTACTGATTGATCTCTCGAACTCAAAGCACTCCCGTTCAGTGCATCTGTTTGTTAAAGGTTTAGGAAATTTGCTCAATTGAGGATCCGCCTTGCACATCCCTTCACTTTTCCTCAAAAACCCGCAAATCGTTTTCACCCATCAACAGATTGGTGACCACGGTGGGATATTAATCTCTCGGTTGCAAACCAAATTCGTCAAAGATGGTCGATCTTAGGTCATGCTCAGTCACAAATCCTAAACCTAACTCGAGCAATGCTAACACAAGCAACAATGGTGGTACTCCCATCACTCCATCCATTCCCAACAACGGTGCTACTGATATCACCTCTACAACCAACTATATCGGTGTTAATGCTAACACCAACACTGTCAACAATTCTCTATTTGGACGGATTGCTGAAGAAGTGAGGAATAATCCACCTACCATTGCTGATCTTATGCAGGCGCAAGAAACCCTGGCCAAGACTCAAGGAGATATGGCTACATCACAGAAAAATCTTCTCGCTTATTTGAAAACTTTGACAGAGTAATTGTTATCTGACCAATGTCGACAGGAGAATGAAAAATCTAAGGAAGTTCCCTCGGCCGCTGATCTTGAAATCTCCCCAATTCATGTTCGGGGAAATGATGAAGTCTGCACCACCGCATACACTCCACCAGCGAAGGAGCCATCAAGTTTAATCGCTCGTGAATACTTGGAACAATTTTTGAAGGATCGTGGGAAAGATAGGACATCGTTGTTCCACCTTCACCAACCTCGATATCTTTTTGATGTGCAAATAATTCTTCTTACCAAAGGTTACACTTATCCAACATTCACACTTTATGATAGAACGTGCAACGCCTTGGAGCATGTCTCACGTTTCTTGGAGCCATTGGACGAGCATGAGTATAACCACGTCATCCGTTTGAAAACATTTTTAAAGTCTCTGACAGGCAGAGCGTATACATGATACAACAACATCGCACCATAGAGCATCACCAGTTGGAGTGAGATGGTTAACGATATAAAAAAATACTTTCTTTTTTTTAAAGCAAGTCATCCTCTCCGATTTGGGAATTTCAGAGAAATAATGAGCACCCCAATGATTATATGAAAAGGTTCAGAGTCAAGCTTTGCATTGTTTGGTCTAAATTTCGCTGAACAATAACTCATAGACATGTGCATCAATGGAATGATCCCAGTCTACAGAGACTTATTGGAAAATCTTTGTTTCCAAATCTACTCGGAAGTTCATGAAGCGGAAAAGCGATCAACAGCTACTGCACCTGCTAGATCGGAAAGAGTAAAAACTTAGACTAAGATCCTCATGATACTCAGCGTCTCTTCAATATACAATACAACCTCCAACCTTCCACAAACGTTGTTTCTGTAGGAAGTAAAAGGAGCCACCTCTCAAGAGGCATAACAACTCAAATATGCAACATCTCAGGCTTCTCTGAAAGCGCAAATAAAGGATAACCAATCCCGAAATGCACAAACCTCGACCCAACATCAACAAAGGAGGAAATAATCGTACATACTTAAACTTTCCTCTTCCCATTACTGGAAGTCTGGATTCAATATGGTGCAATCAAATTGCCATTCATCAGGAGAGAGCCGACTAATCCAGGTATTGTCGCCTTCATAGGTTCATCAATCATCCAACAAGTGACTGCAATGCTTTGAAGCGTATCTTCAAAGAGAAGGTTGAGTCAGGAGAGCTTCAACTGGGACTGAAAGAGTGCCCATGGACCCTCTCCCAATTAGGACATCACTCTTTCTGACCAACCTGTAAACAAAGCAATTCAATACTTGGTGGAGCATATATGTGAGTTGCTCTATTTGTCAAAGATGGAAATGAAAAAAAATGTTCACAACTCTGAATCACATCGTATCAGGAAGACGTCTATCCATCCCGGAAATGCCTCCTGAGATAAGGAGATGCACGACCGGGACTCGCTACCACATCCATCTCAAAGGAAATGAATTTAGAAGAACGTTGATCGATGTTGCTACTTCTTTCAACATTATCCCATTGAAGACCCTCAGAGCTGCGAGAATCACTCGACAAGAAGCTACTCAAGCTCGCATCTCAATCAGAGACCATGAAGGAGCGCCCATAAATGTTTATGGCTACATCACTATTAAGATGAAGATAGGTTCAACCTGGATAAAAACTAAGTTTTACTTAATAAGGAAGGATCCAGGATATGACATGATTCTTGGACGAACATGAAAAAGCGGGGGTTTAATAACCACACCCAATATTTCGTTTCCGCAATCTGTATGGACTAACTCCAATATATATTTCGAAGAGAATCAACTAGACAGTCAGACTCAATCAAGGAAAATACATCCAAGAGTTATATCTTTGTTTCTCAACGTAATTACCAAATCAAACAGATAGAAATCCGTGAGTCTGATTATTATGAGAAACAACTTGAACGGTACCAAAGACCAATGTTCAAGTGTCAATCAATTTATACCAACAACCAAAGGTTGGATTATCTAATTGATTGAACTAGAACCTATTATATTTCAATTATATAGAAAATATAACGCAGAAAAGAAATAACATAGACACCAGAAGTTTTGTTAACGAGGAAACTGCAAATGCAGAAAAACCCTGGGACCTAGTTCAGATTTGAACAACACACTGTATTAAGACGCTACAGACTCTATCCAACTACAAGTTTACTTCGGACTGGAATACAGTTGAGCCCTAACCAATCTCACACTGATTAAGGTGCAGTCGCGTTCCTTACGCCTCTGAATTCGAGCAGGACTCTACGCACTTGATTCCCTTAATTGATTTCGCCCACAACTAAGAGTTGCTACGACCCAAAGTCGAAGACTTGATAAACAAATCTGTTTCATACAGAAAAGTCTATTGAATAGATAAACCTGTCTTCCACATAAATACCTATGAGTTTTTGTTTCGTCTTTTGATACATCAAGGTGAACAGGAACCAATTGATACACCGGTCTTATATTCTCGAAGAAAAACCTAATAATATCAATCATCTTACAATAACTTAACTATATGGTAGTAGAACAAGTTATTGTGGAATCACAAAGAATGAGACGAAGAGCTTTGTGATTAATTTTTATATCTCACCTATAGGAGGTAAATCTCAAGCAAATCTTAGAGAAGGTAATACTTAATACGATAGAACAAAGTAAGATCATAACATGCAACTACAAAGAAAATAGTTGGGGTCTGGCTTCAGAATCCCAATGAAGCCTTTAAGTCGTTAACCTATAATGGTTTTCGGAAAAACCTAGGTTAAATGAGAATCGACTCTAGTCGCAACTAGTATCACACAGGAGGTGTGGGGATTAGGTTTACCAGTTGCTAGAGTTATCCCTTATATAGTCTTCAAACAGGGTTTGATAACTTTGGAACAAAGTAATCAATATTCACCGTTAGATGAAACCTGATTTAAGATTCAAGCTAATATCTTTCAACCATTAGATTGATCTTAGCTTGTTACACACAAATGAAATATACTTTCATTTAGATATGGGTAACCGTACCTAAACGTGTATATTGAGTTGTCAATAACAGTTAACCGAAATTAGTCATATGAACAGTTTTATCTTGATTAACCTTGCTCATCTTAACACTTGTAGATCAATTGATAATCAAATAAATCTAATTGTGTTACTCATAGAGTTGTTCAATTGTTTATATTCTCATACAAGTATACAAAACACAATTGAAGCAAAATCGGTTTGATTCAAAAGAATCAGTTCATGAACATTTTATCCACGGTTTACAAAGATTGCATTCCTTAATTTATAAGTATATTTGTTCATGAGTATGAAATCATACTTAAACGATTTAAGAACTTGAACCACTTAAGTTTGCGAGCGGGTACGCGAACTTAAGTCCCGGACATTGGTCACATGCCGACATTTTGCAAACGGGTACGTAAACTTTAGCTCCGGACCAAACTCAGTTAAAATCGTTTGTGAACGGGTACGCAAACTTGGTTCCCGGACTTCAACAGTTAAATCAGTTTGCAAACGGGTATGCAAACTTTCGTTCCTGAATTCTGACAAAACAGTTCATACACTAAGTACACAGACCATAATGTATCCAGACATGAGTTTTAGCTCTTAACTCCCATTTCAATCATTGAAACATTCTTAGAAGACGGGAATAACTTTCAATTATTAGCTTCAAATCAATTTTCAAGTGATCGAATGATCAATACGAAACATTTCGAGCCTACATCAAATGACTATCTCACACAAATCATGTAAGATGTTACCAGGTGATTTTAACATGATCATCTTTTGACTTTCGTCAAGAATAATGATGAACATGGTTAAAGCAAAAAGCTTTCCAACACATATTTCGAGAAAGATATAAGCGAGTTAAACTCAGCTCGAAATATCAAATGTGTATAAAGTAAAGTCTATATAGCTATACGACTTTTATCTCAATATGAAATAAAATAGAAATATACTTCTGAGTGATTGATGAGTTCAAGTCTATACATACCTTTTGTTGATGAAGTTCCACAAGCTACCCTTAGTAGTTCTTCGTCTTCAATCGATGAACGTCGTGAAGTCTAAAGCTCAACTACACATTTTATCGTAATCCGAGACATAACTATAAGTAGACTAGAAATCAAGACTTATAGTTTTGAAAACTAAACTTGAATAACAAGCTTGAGATAGCAACGCTTGTGATTTCGACCGAGCAGTGCTCTAACAGAACATGGGTACATGCTAATAAGATGATCACTGATAAGGCACCTTCGGACGCACATCTCTCCGACAAATAAAATTCTGGTCTGGATGACCTGATGGACGCTCCATCTTCATGACACTTGGAAGAACAAACTTTGATGAGGTTGGAGCAAGCATCGACATTCATCAAGAGATTTCGCGCTCAGGAAAGTTTCATTCCACCCATGTTTATGTCATTTATTCTCCCACATGCTCTCATAGCATAGGGACTCAATTCTGCTAACAACTCTGCTGCTGTTGCAAGACGCTATGAATGGGTAGTTTCACCACTGCAATTTTTGACCAAGTGGTTGAATCCGAACCCTATCCAAATTGAGCATCGCACTGGGACATTCATTACTGAGATAATGTCCAAGCATGGCAAAGAAAACCTTGGGTATTTCCATATAACCTTGCAGGAGTGTCCATATGTACCACAAAATCGGAAAGCTTCGATGTCTGCACAAGTGTGGAATCCTGCTATCGCAATGAAATGAAAGGAAAATCCTAACTAACATAAGATATTCAGGGCCAAAATGATCAAGCCTAATACATTCGACGCTTAAGGGATGTGATGCTTTGATGCTCAAAGCCCAACCGAAATGCAAAAACCTCTAATCCCCCAGTGTTATATTCTTCAGAAGCCGTCAAATTGTACTCCTAATCAAAGAGTACACCTTCGGTAATGACAACTCTAGCTTCAACACAAATATCTCAACGATGAAACACTGATTCAAGAACCAAAAGTGTAACTTAACTATAATCGATAGGTCTTCACTATCCTCATGACAAGACTTCTTCAACATACATCTTTCTTCTAAGTGAATGAACACCTCTGGGATGCACTTGGGGATTTGATCTCGTTAGAAAAATCTACTCAAATCTTTTTCAGTCAATGTGATCCACTTAACAAGTCATTGCAATATGATGTGATGCCAAGAAACGTCATCAACAAAACCTATCTACATCACAAACCCCTACACGACTGAGGAACTTCCTCTCTTCACCGATCACATCAAGAATGAAAATTGATGCTGTTATCTGCCACAAAAATATTGATTCCCACTTCGCAGTAAAGTCATCATGTTCAGGAGCATCCGGGTTTAACTCCCAGTACCCCTTCATCCTCGGAATGCCAATCCACCGATTAGTTCGTGCATGTAAAGGCTCGGAGGATCAAAGACTATGTTGATAATCATATTTTTAGCTTTTTTTTGGTATTTGGGACAACTCCATCCATGGTCTCAGCATCAACAAGGATCTATGGAGTGAAATCAGTCATGATTTCAGCATCAACGGTCTTAGGAGAAACATGCTCATGACCGGCTTCATCAATTTTCCATTCTCTACATCGTAAGTCTAAAGTGTTACTCGATGGATCAAACTTCTCCAAGCACTAATGACTCATGTCCAAACGTGTAGACATGAAAACATGTTAACATGAAATTGTTCCCGAAGCTTCCACGACGGATGAGAACAGGTCAAAGTATTCTACAAGATGTTCTCATGACCTCTAAAAATGAGATACAATAATACACTTTAATCCACTGATTTAGAAAAAATTAACGAAAGATGTTCGTCTATGTCTCTGCTACAACATACCAAAAGGTCGCTTTAATCGTACTTACGAGCAGAGAGATATGGCCCGTATACTCAAGTTTACGAAATCTGAAAAAGTTTGCACGGGATTACAACTTGCAAATGTGCATGAATCATCGAATGATCTAAACAAATCCAAATTGACTGGTTTTATTTGCATATGATAGATGAACCTCTTATATTCAAAAGTTGGGGTCGAAAATCAATTGCGATATTGTATGAAGTTTCAACGGACTTCCGTGAGCGACTTGTGCAAGCAAAAATTTCTATACTGATTCATAACATTCACAATCGATCGACGTCCGCCTAGGTCTTTCCACGAAGTGCTCAAGCCTCTACCTTTCCATAAATATGGAATAATAAAGAGAAATAACGAAAAAAAGTGCTCATCAATACTGAGACTGAAAGACTGCCGACCATGACTAGTCAAGAGTCATGCAACCTGGTTACTCCTTAATCAAGGTTTATCGTCTATTATACGTATATTGCATGTCCCTCCATGACCACTTAGATATACAATTCGTGAATACAAGACTCGTGCATCCATCATAATTTTCAGAGCACGGATAGACAGACATCACCAAGCAAATTGATATTTTTACAACAAGGTCATCTGTTGATATCCTACGCTATCCTGTACAAAGCGACAAGTCGGTAACAATTGACGAAGAATCTATGGATGGGTCATATGTCATTCTCTTCGTATGAATGTCCTCTACAACATATCGAAAATCACATTAATTGTATTAATGAGCTAAGATATGTGGGTAAAATATCAAGCTACATGACAGCTAAAAAGTTTCTGAAGACTTCCTGTAAGTTTATTGTTTCGTTAGTTTCGACTACTAAACAGGCTCAAAACTCAAAATTCTTCATCGATTTAGCTAGGAAATTTCCTGAGCATCAAAACGTTGGGGTAGATCATCAAAAACGGACATCGGATGAAGATTATATGGCGTTTTTGGTAAAATCTAACTTTTAAATTTTTCTGAAGACAAATTATAGTGAATGGATCTCTCAAGCATATGGACGTTCGTCCATTTCATTTGGTCACAAAAATGAGAAATCTAAGGAAAACATATAATAAAAGAACTATCATTCAAAAATCCTAGTTCGATGCTCATGGAACAAAGTTATTGAAATAATTAAAACAACATTTACAACTACGGAAATCAAAAGTTGTTCAGCTACTAATAAAATTGCAATTATTAGTAAACCTAATCATCAGAATCATCATCGTCTTCACGATCGTCATCCTCTATGGAATATTCTCCAAAATCTTCTCCAGAATCGTATTCAGAAATTTCTTCAATAACCTCTTTCAGATGGTCTTCAGGGTCATCTTAAGCTGCATCCAAATATTTTTCTTCTTCACATTCGGCCTGGAAATCGGCTTTGGCCAATCGTTCAGTCCTCATACCAGGTGTATACGACTCAATTTTACGACCAACTGGTTCCCATATAGGTTCAACTTCATCTGCATCTGAATTAGAAACTACGCCATCAACGGAAGAGCGTGGTTCATCTTCAGTCGCTAGTCTTGCTTCCTGACTCTGACGCCGCTTTTGTTGATAACCTGCGAGTTTTCATCTTCAACCTTCTTCTTCTAGGATATTTCACCACACGTCTCTTCTTTCTTCCGCATCTACTAAGGCCGAGAAAGCTTGGATTTTAACACGTACTATTCTCATATGATTGAGAGGCATACCACGAATCATTTCTCTCGCCTCGTTGAATGGGCACCTTAGCATGGAAATCAAGGAAAATATGATTCTCGGGTATTAAAAATCTCTCCTTTACCAACTTTTAACTTATTTTTAAATATGAAGATTTTATCATGGAACTGCCGGGGCTTTTACTCTAAAACTACCAGAGATCATCTTCTTCATCTAAATAGTATTGAAAATCCCGATATAGTTTTTATCTCTAAGACAAGAATAAATGATATGAGGATTGTTAAATTCACTAAATCCCGCCTCTTTCCAAATTGTTGTTATGTACCCTTTGCAGTCTTTAAGTGGAGGTTTGATTCTTCTTGGGAAGGACGGTTTAAACTTGGACATTGTTCATTCTAATTCGAATATGATCCATGCTATTATATTAATGACCCCTCTAAGGGTGAGTGGTTATTATCATGTTTGTAGCTACTCTCTATAAAGATAAACAACATGATCAGTGGTCCTATATTAGGCACTTGAAGAAATTTGTAAAGGTTCCTTGGGTAGTTATAGGTGACCAAAATATCACCATTAGTCCAGATGATAAATTAATCATGCTTCTTCCTCTAGTAGTAGCAATATTTGCCATTTACTTATGGTGGGTTTGGATGTAGAATTTAAAAGGTGTGATTTATGGGTTTATGGGATTTGGTGGAATTACATTTACTTCGGTATGTTTGGTTGCCCAAATCCCCAGAATCACGTTTTCCAGCAAATTATCCATATGGAGTCCGACCCCTCGCCTCCAAGATTTGTTGGGAAACTTATCAAGGGATTTATGAACCCACTTTTTTTAATTTTAAATCTCATATATACAAAATTTTAAGATTATGAGGATAATACCAAACAATATATGGACTTCAAAACAAGATAATTCTATGAATCCTAAGAATTTTAAATGAGTTAACACACGAGGGATTTACATGAATCCCATAATTTGTAATCCAATGGGATTATAAATCCTCGAAATCGTGAATTCTGCAAACAAACCCACCACTAGAGATTCTGATCTTTCTGACTTAGGTTTTAGTGGTAATCCTTGTACTTGAACTAGTAATAGTCATGGTACTGGAAAGATCAAATCTAGATTAAATGTATAGTGAATATGAGTGGTTTTTAAGTTTTCATGATTCTAGTTTGTCTCATATTACTCAAAATGGATCTAATCGCAGTTATATAACAATATCTCTGTTAAAGGTAAAAGCTTGAAGTTTTTGAGAATTGGCTTCATAATTCTACTTGTGCTATTGATTTCAAAAAAATCTTGGTCTACTAATATCTCTGGTTCCGAAACTTATATCTTTGTGAATAAATCATCTAATATAAGGAAGCAATTATCTTTATGAAATAGGCACACTTTTGGACACATTTAGAGAATAATTACTAGTATCAAGGATAATTTGTCCGAACACGAAAAGACTGACATTGGTGGTTGCAATACTGAAAAGGTAATTCAGTTGGAATGGGAAATAGCTAAATGGGATGATATAGAGTCTAGTTTATGTAGACAACAATGTAAAGATAGATTTTATGGTGATATAGATAAGAATACTAAATACTTCCATAATAGAGCAAATGGAAACAAATCAAGGAATAAAATAGACAGTCTGATGGATCCAGATGGCTCTTGGTGCAGTGGGAGATCAGCTATGGACAATCTGCTTACTGATCATTTTCAGAAAATCAATACTTCTACCAAGTTTGTGATAGTGCTTATTTTGTTCAACACATTCCCAAGTGTAACCCTGAAGATGAAAATACCAAGTTATTTCAAATTCACACAGGAGATGAAATCATTGACACTCTAATGTCAATGGAAGCTTGGACTTCTCCAAGTCCAGATGGTGTTCCACCTGGATTTTTCCAAACACAATGAAGTACAATAAAAAGGGATCCATTGAGATGATTCAACATTTCTTTCATTCTGGGTTTCTTCTCAAGCATCTTAATTAAACAAGATTCTCCCTAATAACCAAATCTTCAACTCCTCATTAACCAGAAGATTTTAGGCCTATAGATCTTTGTAATACATCTTACAAAATAATCTCCAAGATTATAGCTAAAAGACTGAAAAATCATATCAATAAAATTATATCACTAATGCAGGCTTCCGATATGCCAGGTAGACTCATTTCTGAAAATATCTCATTAGTTCAAGAAATGGTTCATAGTATGAAGAGACAATCTGATATGGTTTGTTTATTTGCTTTGAAGATTGATATGTCAAAGAATTTTGACATATTGGAATGAAGATTCCTTATGCAAGTTCTCCAGAAATTTGGCTTTTGTGATAAGTGGTGTCACCAAATCTATCAATGTATCAAAGACTACTCAAGTCGAGGTATTCTTAATGGTTCTCCTTGTCAATCTTTTCATCATACTAGAGGGATTAAACAAGGAGACCCATTATCTCCTTTTTCTTTTCATTATTTGTATGGAAGCTTTGTCTAGGAAGCTAGCCTTTTGTGAACATGCAAAAACTATTACCGGTGTATGGATTGATAGAGCACCAAAAATTATTCATTTTATTTTTGCAGATGATTGTATGTTATTCTCAGAAAGTAAAAATCTTTCTCAAACCAGATGTTTACTTCAAGTGATTGATTAGTTTAGTAAATGTTCAGTAAGGTAATTAATTTCAATAAGTCATTGGTTTACTTCATCAACAATGTGATTCCCTCAACTTGTCAAGATTTATTTGGTATTCTTCAAGTCCCCATTATGGATCCTAAAGAGAAATATCTAGGTATTTCATTCTTTATTGAGAGAAACAAGAAAATTCCCTTTTCAGTTCTTGTAGTTAAGATGGAGTGAAAACTATATAAATGGAATTCTTCTAACCTCTGTGAACCAGGTAGAACAGTCATGGTGAAACATTTCCTCAATGCACTGCCGATTATGATTTCATTTAAGTTTTCGATCAAACCATTAAAGCTCTTAACAAAGGTGCAAAGTAAATTGTGGAGAAGAAAGGACTCAAACAAAGGTGCTGTTATATCTTGGAGTAATTTATGTAAAGATAAGGAGGATGGCGGTCTTAGCTTTAAGGATCTGGAATGCTTCAACAATGCCTTACTATCCAAGTCTGTATGAAGATCATGCTCTAGAGGTTCAGATATTTGGTTTGATGCTATGGGTGCTAAATATTACCCAAATGGTGATGCGTTTGATTACTCTATTAATGATGATTCTTCTTTTACTTGGAGGTTAGAGAAGAATGGACGGTTCTCCGTTAAGTATGTTAAAACTTTATACTGATTCGCACGGGCCGTTTATTACTTCTTCAGAAAGGAAACATATATTAAACTCTTCTCTGGGGTTTAACACTCATTCCTAGCGTTAAGTGTTTGCAGGTTATTCTTCCAACTAAGGTAAGGAATCTTCAATATTCATACAATCCAGAGTTGATATGTCGAATGTATGGTCTCTCAGAGGAGTCATACTCTCATATTCTGTTGCACTGTGATTACTCTCGTGCAGTCTGGTTTGGAAGTAGTGGTTTACAATTTGATGTGCATAGTTCTATTGAGCAAGAATGTACAAGGTGGTTAATGCAGTTTAATCAGGGCCACTCTATGAAGTGGATATCAAAAAAAGATCTATAACAATATGGGCAATCTGGAAGAAAAGGTGCTCAAAAGATCTATAAATTCCTGCAGCCTCAACAACTAATCCATCATATTAGGAATCTCATTATTGATCAGGCAACTGTGAGAATTAAGCCAAAAATCAAGTTAATTTCGACTGAGTCTAGAACTAATCTGAAATGGTCTTATCCAATGGAGGGTGTTTTTACTTTAAATCTAGATGGTTCTTTTGATTATGATACAGAGAATTCTGGTACAAGTCTAATACTTCGTAATTTTTCAGGTACAACAAAGGGAGCCAAATGCGCCTTCATTAACAAAGCTTTAAGTTCGGAACAGTTGAGGGATTAGCTATCTCGGGAAGTCATTA
Source organism: Papaver armeniacum (assembly GCA_023531295.1). Taxonomy (NCBI): domain Eukaryota; kingdom Viridiplantae; phylum Streptophyta; class Magnoliopsida; order Ranunculales; family Papaveraceae; genus Papaver; species Papaver armeniacum. Next base: position 36,883 of record JAJJWW010001831.1, on the reverse strand, counting down.
AATGGGCTCAACATCTAAAGTTTGAAGTCGTTAACTTGGAGACAGACTCCATGGTTCTAGTCGAAGCAATAACTAAAGGCCAATATAACATCAACCTACGCTTTCATCATTTCATTAAAGACATTATTTCTTTTTCAAGCTTGTAAGAGTTGAAAGTGTTATTATGTTCCTAAGGAACAAAATAAAGTGGCAGCCATTCTTAGTAAAATTGTTAGAATTGAGAAGTTGACTAAAAATGGTTTGAAATCCACCTGGTTATATTAGAGATCAACTGCTGTTAGACTTGGAAGGTTTACTTTCTTGGTCCGTCAATAAAAATTTTCTTTGTACCCGAAAAAGAAGAAGAAACCCATAATAGTTGGGCTTAGCTAGATTACGCGCATAGCCGAGCCGAAACTAGGGGTGAGCATTTTACCCGTAATCCGGATTTAATTGGACCAACCGCATTTGTGCGGATGGATGCCCTGACCGTTCGCTAATGGGTTGACGCGGATGGATTTTGAAATCCGGTTCACAGTTGGACCCGATGCAACCTTGAAAATCCGTCGGACATCCATACCCGTTAGATTAAATGCATTTATATAGTTTCTAGAAAATATACGGATAGTTTTGGAATTTTTAAGGTGTTTGCTTGGAGTGGTGCTTCTATATTTATATCTCTAATATAAAACAAAGCATGGACAACTTAGCTTAGATAAAGGACGCTGATTCATTCTTGGGGAAGCTAAATCTATGGTTGTGGTTGTTTACATCATTATTGTATCATTAATTTTTTATAATGAATATTTTATTAATCTCTCATTATAAATGTCTTATAATTATGTTAATTAATATACTTTCATTATAAATGTCTTCTATATTTATATCTCTAATATAAAACAAAGCATGGACAACTTAGCTTAGATAAAGGACGCTCTGGATTCATTCTTGGGGAAGCTAAATCTATGGTTGTGGTTATTTACATCATTATTGTATCATTAATTTTTTATAATGAATATTTTATTAATCTCTCATTATAAATGTCTTATAATTATGTTATTCATTATAAATATCTTCTTACATCATAAATATCTTAATTTAATAGATGTCTCACAATTTTCTTAATGAATATACTTTCATCATTAATATTTTATTAATGTTTCCTTATAAATGTCTTATGATTATCCTAATAAATACTTTCATTAAATAAATAATAAATTTGTTAATAATCATATCAATTGGGTAGTATTTGTTGGTGGTCCATGGAGCCGGTGACGAGGTAGTGGTGATGGGCGGTTCTGGTGGTGGTAGTGTAGGTGGTCGGTGGTAGTCGGGTAGTGGAAAATTCTTACTCTATGTGAAAATAAGTTTATAATACATAAAACAAAAAAAAAAAAAAAAAAAAAAAAAAAGAAGATTGTACAGTGACGACCGCAATTTACCCTAAAACAACCCGATAAAATTTAACGTTGATAGTGTAATGTATATGTTATTGGGATGGTAACGGTTTTAGATTGGTCTCATTATATGTTTCATTCTATGGTTTCTTCTAAACACCTATTACGGTCAACCTAGCAATTCTCAAAAAAAAAAAAAAACCATGGAAACAAATTGCATTAACCCATAGTAATAGGTTAATGCACAATCCATCGCGTCATGTGCTTATTTTTTGAGCTCCCTTAGGATGGATTGTTGTTTTCAAGTTCTCTCTTAATTTGCATGTAACAAACTAAGAATAAGAAACTTCATAAAATGTTTGCGGACAACATAAGTTTTGGAACAACAAGGCCTAAAATGTAATCCAGTATTATGGTGAAAAACTAATAGTGGCAAATTTCATCTTTGATTCCATTTTCCACATTAGCCTGACTTTATTTTTTCATTATGATAACGTTTTGGAATTTTAACTGACATATCATCAAATCCAATTTCATTTTTCCGATAGTACTTGATAAAGAGTATTAAACATCGGATGGGAATACACATCTAATCGATTCCAATTTTCATACTTATCGAAAAAAATGGAATCATCAAAAAACTTGTTATGCCAAAAGTGAAAACATTTGTGGCCACCTTGGACCTATTTTCTTTTGTACAAGACCATTTTGGATTTGGTGGAGGGCAACCAATGGGTTATGTATCTTTTTTTATATGATCCGATGTTTTGGTGATATAAATTGGGCAATGAACATAATTGATCAACTCCCGTGTCCGAAATCAAGGCCTAGTACATACATAAAATGTGTAGGTTTTATAAGGATTTATTTTTTCATTATAGATTTTAACTAACACAATCCATTGGATTAAGGTCCATTGATGTTGAATTGGACCGGGACATACCGGATAAGGTGAAAATAGGACATGCTCACCCCTAGCCGAAACCCTCCCCATTTACCTAACCCTCTCATACCTTTTCCTTAGTTTATTCCAAATTAGTCTAAACCAATGATGATAAACCGAAGATAGATCAACAAAATGTCAAAGTCCAATAGAAGAAGGTCGACCTAAATTTAGGGTTATTATAGTACTCAACAGGTGACGCAAACCGACAAAGATTGCAGTTATACTCGCCGAAATAGCGACACTTATAATCTTTTCAGCGCGGTGGTTGGAAGCAAAAACAGACTATAAAATATACTTTTCCAGGACCCAAACAAGTTTTGGGGTTTGTTTCTTCTTGTTCTTATACTTTCCCGCTCAGACATTTACACAAACACCTCATACTCTATACACAAAGAGAGATTAGGAATGAAGTATGTACTGGTGACTGGTGGAGTTGTAAGTGGACTTGGCAAAGGAGTGACTGCAAGTAGTATTGGTGTTGTTCTCAAAGCATGTGGTCTTCGTGTTACCTCTATCAAAATAGGTTATTTTCTTTGATTTTTTCGCTTTTTGTTTTTTTGTCAAAATAGCTTTTATGGATTTTATTTTTGTTAAAGTTAGAGTTTTTGAAGTAGTGGGTTTCCCTTATTTGTTGAATTATGAGGTTGATAATATTGTTTTTGGTTCACTTCTAATGTGTTTGTGTAGATCCTTACTTGAACACTGATGCTGGTACAATGTCCCCATTTGAACATGGGGAGGTTTTTGTTCTTGATGATGGGGGAGAGGTATGATTCTTCTTCATTTTATCTGTAGAATTGAACTTTAAGAATTAGTGTAATTATTCAATTCTGTTCTGGTTAGGCAATCAGTAGATTTGATATGGCTCGATTTCGTGCTGAATTTGGCTGTATTTACCTCCTTGTTGTTAAAAAGAGCTGGTGACAACTTGAGTTAGAGTTTAAGTTGCCCTACTCATTGGGTTTTGGATTGGTCTTTGCATTAGTTCATTTTGTTTAGAGAATTTACTCTGATACTATTAAATTGTTTTGATTTTGGTTTTAAACTAGCCCTAACAACTTTAGAGCATCTCATGGTTTAGATTATCCACATCGAGTCAAAAGTTCATAAGCGTAACTTATCTTAAAAATGAATTAGAAAGGAAAATTTTAAGATCTCATTACACGAACAAGCAGGTGTTAAAGCACAAAGTATCAATGTCACGCAGAAATAGACTATTCAACTCAAGCTTCAACTATTCTTAAATCTCGATTTTATCAAACAACCTGAGTACCCTGCTCCCTGGGACGGTCTAGCTTATCTGCATCCTTGAATACTGGAATTAATTTATTGTTGAGAAATCTTCAAAACTGTCTAAATTACTGTATATTCGTATGCTTTTATCTAATAATTTCTATTTGAATATCATACTAATATGTCAGTGATTTTAAAAGGTTGATTTGGATCTGGGAAACTATGAGCGCTTCTTGGATGTTAGACTCACTAGAGACAACAATATAACCACAGGAAAGATATATCAGGTACCAAATATTGTGAAGGCTATTGAAGCCATTTAAAGCCGAAAAACAGTCTTTTATAGAGTTACTCGAGATAATTTATATAGTTCTTTTTCTTTTTACTCTCAGTCCGTTCTTGAGAAAGAAAGGAGGGGAGATTATCTCGGAAAGACTGTGCAGGTAATTTGTGTAGAATTTGCTTTGCTATTCTTTCAAAAAATAATGTTCCGCGATGGAGTGATTTTCACATTGGTGGAATTTTAGGTGGTTCCACACATTACAGATGCCATTAAGAACTGGATAGAATCTGTAGCTGCTATTCCCGTTGATGGAAAAGAGGGCCCTGCAGATATTTGCGTAATAGAGCTAGGTGGAACTGTAGGTAAATTCCAGTGAAAGCTCAGACTTTATCGTGTTAGATAACAATAACTAGTTTTCAGTTTTGAAATTATTAACCCCTGATTTTAATTCTGTATTATTCTATTGCTGCTTTAGGAGACATTGAATCTATGCCATTCATTGAGGCTCTACGACAGCTGTCATTCTCTGTTGGTAAGGCAGCGCATTTTGGTTACTGTTTTCATAGATATGTATATGTATAATGTTTCCATCTAATGCCCCATTATGAGATGCCGAGAACTATAATTGCAGTGAGATGCACATTGGAGATTTTTTTCTATCTTTCTCCCTTTTACTAAATATGGTTTAGTCATCTAATGATTACTCATTTTTTTGAGTTAATATTTTTTTAGGACAAGATAACTTCTGTCTCATTCATGTCAGCCTTATACCTGTTTTGGGTGTTGTCGGTGAGCAGGTAATTTTCCAAACCTGTCCTAGTTTTTTCAAATTTAGATATGTGTTTCATTTCTACCTTGACCATCTATACCAGGGGTTCCTCTACATTTTAAATCTTATTTTGCTTCTGTGCAATACCCTTGTTCATTGCCTTTTTATGTCTGTAGAAAACAAAGCCTACACAACATAGTGTACGAGAATTGCGGGCACTGGGGTTGACTCCTCACTTGTTAGCATGTCGCTCAGCTCAGGTTAAGTTTTGTTGAAAAATTTCTATACAAATGAAATTATTGAAATCTTCTCGGCTTGGATTGTTTTCGAAGATTTGATGCGGTTCTACACCTGGCCTTATAGTTATAATGTCCTACTATAAATTCTACTATAAGTCACTGGTGAAAGGGAAAAGTTGATATGTTCTAGTTATTTTTCAGCCTCTGTTGGATGCCACAAAAGTGAAACTATCACAGTTTTGTCATGTTGCGGTGAGTAGTTATTGTTCAATATTTCACTTCATGACTGTTTAAAGTCTAAACATTCACGTGCTTACCTTCTGAATCACTTCCCTATTCTTTTTCTTTTCACAGGTGGATAATATTCTTAATGTCCATGATGTCCCAAACATCTGGCATGTTCCTCTTTTGCTGCGGGTGAGTTAGTTACCACAAAATTTATAGCTTTTCCAATATTTATCCTCATGTTTGCCCAAGTATCTGACCATCAACCTTATTTCAGAGCCAAAATGGTCATTTAGCCATTCTAAAACAACTGGATTGCCTAAGGTAAGTTATTTTGTTCGTATTTCATATTTTTCACTTAAAAGGATTTAATGTGAATAAACCACTCCTGCCAAAACTCTATACGAACTCAAAGGTAGTTTGTGTGTCGAGACTCGTACTGTCTTAGGTCATGGAGGCTGGTTTGAAATGTCCTTTGTAATTCACACTGATATTTATATTGGCTGATACCACAGTCAGTATGTTTTCCTAAAGTCAGTACTGGTAGTGAGTCTCTAACTAGTAACTCTTGGTCTCTGTGTAGTCGCACATGTTGCTTGATGTTTTTGTTCTCTTAATTTCAGCAATGCGATACCCCCCAACCTAGAGGAGTGGACTACAAGAGCAGAGACTTTCGACAATCTAAAAAATTCTGTGAGTATTACCAGCATGGAATATTATCTTAATTTCAGCAATGCGAACCTCCAAACTATCATGAAACGTTTTTCTTTTCAAGTACTTCCCCTTGTGATAGTAACTTACATAGAAAATACTTAATGGTTACAGGTCAGGATAGCGCTAGTTGGGAAGTATATTGGCCTAACAGATTCTTATTTATCTGTTGTCAAGGTACACTGAGTCCAATTTTGTTTTTAATTCTATGGCAGTAAGGCAACTGTTTACCTCTGTCAGGATTTGGTTTCATTTGCACCTTTCTGTTTTTCCACCCTTACTTATATAGTTCGTCTTTAGGCCCTCTTGCATGCCTGTATTGCATGTTCGTTGAAGCCATCAATTGACTGGATTGCGGCTTCAGACCTCGAAGATGCTACGGCAAATTCTGTATGAACCTTGAACCTACGTTTATCATGTTTATGCATATGTATTCTAAAATTGGGTCCTTGCCTAATTATAATTTACTTTACAGGCACCAGAGTCTCATGCTGCTGCATGGGAGACTCTAAGGGTAAGTAAATCATCTACAATTTTTTTTTTTTTTTTTTTTTTTTTTAAAATGCACTTTGCCTGGCCATACTAAGCAGGACTGGCTCTATAGATACCATACCACCCTCGGTTTGAATCTCTTTTCTCCGTGACTAGCCCCTTTCGATTGCCGCATTAATCTTTTACTGTAAGCCGTTGTTTGCAGAATGCAGCATGTGTTTTGGTTCCTGGGGGATTCGGGGATCGTGGTGTGGAAGGAATGATATTGGCTGCAAATTATGCTAGAGAGAATCGCGTCCCCTATCTTGGAATATGCTTGGGAATGCAGATCACTGTGATCGAGTATGCTAGATCTGTATGTGGTCCCGTATCTTCTAAACAGCTTTTTCCATTTTCCATTCTAGTTAGTCTTCCTGGCATCTGTTATCTGTTTACCTACCTTTTGTGGTTATGATTTTGATTAGGTTATGCGTCTGGAAAGAGCCAACAGCGCAGAGTTTGACCCTGATACACCCAATCCTGTTATAATTTTTATGCCAGAGGTATGTTTTATGTTTTAAGATAAGGTTCGGGGGAATTTATCTATCGAACAAAAACCGCGTAAAAGATACTTTTATAACTGCAGGGCTCAAGAACACATATGGGAAGTACAATGAGGCTAGGATCACGAAGAACATTATTTCAGACAACTGATTGTATTACCTCAAAGCTGTATGAGACATCTGTTAACTCATCTACCCTTAATTACTTTATTTTTTAGTTGTATATATTATCTTTGTTTCTGAATGAGTGCTATATATTTGTTTAACTTAGATACCATAATTACTCTTACGTGGATGAGCGCCATCGTCATCGGTATGAGGTCAGTCTGTAAAATGATTTTGTGGCGTTAAATTTTGCAATAGATCTATATCCAAATTACCTTGCAAAAATTTATTCATTGCACTAGATTTTGTAGCGCTAAATTTCCTTTTCCAATGCTCATTTACATTATTTTGAATTGTGTAGGTCAATCCAGAGTACACTGACAAGTTTGAGGCAGCTGACCTGAAATTTGTGGGGAGGGATGAAAGTGGAAAAAGAATGGAGGTACATAATCTGGTCAATAAGGAGCAGCACTTTAGTCCCTTAAATGTTATAATATCTGATATTTTCTTTATCGATTCTTTTGCAGATTGTAGAGCTTCCAAGTCACCCTTTTTATGTGGGGGTGCAATTCCATCCCGAGTTCAAATCAAGACCTGGACGGCCTTCTGCTTTGTTTCTAGGTACCTTTTGTTTTCAGCGAGAAAATTTTCCAGTATGAATAGTGATTCTTTCACTTCGGCTAATCGCCGGTGAAACCGTTAAGAACTGCAAGTTCATTTTTTATGTTTAAAATCTCTCTTAACAGTAAAAGTTGTGCAACTGTAGGTCTTATATTGGCAGCAAGTGGACAGTTGCAAGCGTACGTTGACAAGCAGCAAAATGGAAACTAGGACAGAAGTTGGCTTTTTTTCGGTCATCATATCATACTTTTTCATGGTAACGCTAGTTAGAGTATTTCTGGATTTGGGTCCAAACTTGATGTGCTTACATATTTTACTCTTCTTATGTTATCAAGTATTGATTACTGGACATATTACATCTTGTTACTTGTTCATTATGCAATCTGCTAAAAATATATGAATTCAATACTTGCAGTTTCAAATTCATACGTTTTGGCTTTAGGAAATATCATTAGTGCACTACAGACAACACTAAAGGCACCCATGAAATGGGTGGATCCAGAAAGTGGAATTCTGAACATTGGTAATGTGAAGCTACTCAAGAAGGTTGTGTAATCCTTTGCCGTGCTGCGTTATTTTCTCCCTGCTTTAAGTTCAAAGCTTATTTTCGTATTTTCTTATCTTGTGTTGAACAAAACCAATTAAGCTTTTCTTGATCTAGTTATTTGAGACGAAACTGTTTAGGAAACAAAAACAAGTCACTGCTAGAAGATGTTCACTAACTCTGAAATGACTGATATCTGCTTAAAGTAAATTATAGTTCTCAACTTTCTCTCATCTTTTTATAATTCATGCTGGATCTCTTTATAGACAGCTTGCAGAGCAATGAAACTTTTTTGTTTTTTCTGCAAAATGACTCACTTCTGAACTGTAAGTTAGTCAAAAGACCTGAATTCATGTCTGAGCAATAGTTGATGAAACTACAATAAAGGAACTCCAGGACTTATGATGTCTGTGCTCTGGAATTTAATCATCATTTTAACAATGTTTACTGATCAATCTAGAAAAAGTATTATTGTAGAAATAACTCATAAGCAACACATACATAAGCTTCTTGTTTATCTACAGCAAATCCCGCAAGGTATACAAAAAACTGAATGAAATTACAGAAAGGAAATCAAAATGTGATAGCATCAAATTGTGCTTTTAGTAATCATCTCAGTATATTGTAAATACGAAATCTGTCTTTGTAACTTCATCTGTGCATAAAACTTGGATATGAATTCCTCTGCTTTTAGATCAATTCCTTCTTCCTCATTTTGAATTACATTGACAGCACTTAATCCGTTATCTGATCCATCGTTTCTATCGATTTCAGAATCTGAATCGTACAGTTCTTCTTCTTCTCCATTTCTTAAGAAACTTTTTCTACTATCTTGTTTATAAACAACAATATCATCGTCACCCGTAAAGTCGTAATCAAAATCAACTTGTGGTTTTATACAAGGTAAGTGAAATCTCATTGAAGAATATCTAGATTTAAACTGAAACAACGGAGTTTCATCAAATGATAATTCACGTTCACCATATCGAATCAAGTCTTGATTATGATGATTATGAGAATGTTTTAGATTCTTCAAGTAATTTGGTAGAACCCGAAGCTCCATCATAAGTCCTCGTTTCAGCACACCGCCTTTCCTCGCCCACAGTAATGCAAATCGCAAGAAATTCCATGCTCGGCGACTGAAAACTCTTTTCTTCTTCTTCGAAATGCTCGAATCCATTTTTCTTGGTGTAGTTGAATCCATCTTTTTTGGTGTATTTGAATCCATTTCTTTTCTCAGACTTTCAGTTTTAGTAAGCAGTGAAAAATGAGAGTTTGCAGTAATGGCGTGGGAGAAGATTCGAGTGTTTTGATTGAATGAAGAGGGAATGAAGATTAACGGCTATATTTATACGAGGTTTTCTTTCAAAACAATCTTGGTAAAGGGGCGGCATGAAATGGTAGAGGGGCGGCACCCTAATAAGACAAAAAGGTCATTACAAGTAATTTTCAAGTGTCCCTTATCAAATAGAATCTGGAAATGACTAATTAGCCCTTATTGTTGATAATCAAGATTAGTAATGATAATCAAGATTAGTGTTGATAATCAAGATTAGTAATGATAATTAATTTTCACTTATCATATGATTCATAACTCTAAAATAGGTTATTAAAAAAAAAATTAGAGAAGAAAAAAGAAACTTTTGTGATATTTGTGAAGGTCAATCTCAACCAATTGAAAAAATTAACCAACAAAGTGAAGAACCCAGCATTGAAAATGACTAGGTATACTTCTAAAGTACGTAACAAATCAAATTTTTTAAAATTTCGAAGAACATACGGTTGGAATTGAGCTCGTTACCAACCGTAACTATATATTACTGATTTCGTAATGTATCAATTACTAATCAGACCGGTTCAATTTTTAAAACCCAAAATTTCGGAAAGAACATACTTTGGAATGGAGCTCGTTACCAACCGTAACTACATGTTGGGGAAAACCCGGAAAAAACCGATTCACGGTTGGTATAATTTGTTCCCTTACGAATCAGAGGAACTTACTGTTCAGAACTTGGGTAAACAATACCAACCGTAGAAGAATCAAAAAGTGGCCCTTCAAACTAACAAGTAGGTGGACATTTAGTTTCAACCAAACTTTAGGCATACCATTTCTCTTCTTGACACCGTTGCCTGTATCTTGATATCGTGTCATGAGACTAGGAATACCATTTTCAAATGAGTCTGTGTATGGAGCTAAGTTCACTACGGTTGGTAACTAATGATTATAAACCAACCGTAACTAACCTACGGTTGGTAACTAATGAATCGAAACCAACCGTAACTAACCTACGGTTGGTAAGTCATCTTAACTTTTGAACCGTACATAACTATTTGATAAGTTGTTAACATTCAGGATGATTTACGGTTGGTTAGTTTAATTGAGTTTCAAACCGTAACTCAATTACGGTTGATAAATATGATGCAAATGAAAACCGTAACTGAACATATTCTCAAAACTAAGAACTTACGGTTGGTATTTGAGTTATTACCAACCGTAACTAGCATAAACCCAGAAATTTCAATTTCAATTTTCATTCAAAACCCTAATTTTTAATACAAAATTAACTTAAATCCAACACGATAAACTAAACCCTAACTGGGTTTTTCCAAACATTTTTCAAATCCCCGATTAATCGAAGACGATGACATTTTCGGTTTTAATGGAGGTTAGGGTTGATGGAGGAGAAGAGAAGATGAAGAAAAAGATGAAAAAAAAACTGATTTGATTTTGGTTAATTAAAAAAATTTGATTTAATTTTGGTTAATTTAAGGTGAATGGGTAATCTAGTCAATCTACACGCCTATAGGACACCCCTAACCAATAAGAGGGACATTGCTATCACACTTGCCGCCCCTCTACCAATTCATGCCGCCCCTTTACCAAGATTGTTTCAAAAACTTTTGATACGCGGTGATGTGTCGATATAGTTATGTGTTGTTTTGGGGAAAAGCAGAACATGGACGGTGAGAGCTTCCAGGAAAGACATGGGTTGTACGCGGTAGTTGTCAGCTGGTTGGGCCGTTTTATTGCCAAATATATCCCTGCTCTAGAATACCATTTACAAGGCTCCAAAAATCATTACTCTCTTTCAATTAGAGTCTAGAGAGAATGGTAGTTGATTTCATCATTACTCCTATAAGCATACAGCTGTTGGATGGAAAACCAAAACGCTCTATTTCAACTTGGAAGAATGTTTGTTTTCAGCATGCGGTTTTCTTCGTACAACTGCTTTTCAACATCTTTATTTCCGCGTTGTTTGAGTGATCCAGTAATGATACTTGCGAAAATACTCGAACCACGCATAATCGTACCGTTTTCAGCGATGAACGGTTGGGGTCGTTTTGCAGTGCGTAAAGGATGATAATTGATAAAGGGCAATAATGGCATACTAATTGAAGAGTGGGACACGCATAAAAACCTGAGAATGAAAAATTATTGGTTGGAAATTTGGTAGGAAGTTGTATTCAGCTGTATAATCTCTGTATTATTATAATCCACAGCATCTAGAAAGCAAGTAGACTTTTGTTGTTTTTTTCAGCAAATATTTGTCTTCTTCTTGATTTCATTTAGTACAATTTTAGCATCATTGCCTTAGATGGAGGATCCTAAGCTTTTTTCGCAATAACAAGAGAGAGACGCACACAATTAGGCCTCTTCCAATGCACATGCCAAAACATGGTATTTGGCATATATGCACTCACTATGGGTATGCCAAATTGCCAAACTCATATACCAATATGTTTTTCCTGGCATATAGACATACACGACAGAGTTTCCAGCGAGCGATAGAGTCTCGGTCGCTCGATGGTCATTCACTCGACAGCGACAGTCAAGCTATCGCTCGATACTATGATAATCGCTCATCAAATCTTCATCCAACGGCTAATATTTTCCCCCTCTATAAATACCTAATTTTAATCTCATTTCAACTCACACTGAATTTCTTAATCTCTTAAGAATTTCTCAATCTCTCTAGAATTTCTTAATCTCCAATTCTTTTCATCACTCTTCCAATTCCTTAGAGAGCATGGTGATAATATGAATCAAAAGTGAGTGCATGGCAAACCACCGATTAGGAGAAGTCAAATTAGGAGATGTCAAGTGAGGCGAAACCTAAAATTCAAAACTGCAGAAGATGAATGTATTTGCAGGAATTATATTGATTTGACAATGGAGCCAGTATTTGATCACCAACTATTGTGGGAAAGGATTTTTTTTTAAATTTCAAAAACAAACAATGAACCTACGCTGGTCGTAGTGTTTTGATTTGGTTCGGTAACTTCGGTATAATTAAGCGAGGAGTTACTAGGTATTTTGCTTTACTTCAAATGAGAAGGTCCAACCTTGAGAAGTGGTGAAACCACGGTGGAATTTCGGGAAAGGTGTCCCTGTGGAATATCGTCGCATCTACGGGAAAAATTCCATTTTGAAAGTTGTTTCGAGGTTTTAAGATATTTGCCCCAATATTGTCCAACATTTGTGTTGTAATTTCTCAATTGTCCACTTTTAAAGTTTTAATATTTGTTTAAAATTTTTAAAGTATTAATATTTTTAATATTTGTTTAAGTTTAAATATTTGTAATACTTTTAATGTTTAAGAATATAATTAATATTAATTTTCAACAATATTCGTCAAATTTTCAAATTCATTAAACTTCACAAAATTAAAAATTCAATATAATTAAAATAGTCATTTTACAAGACATAAAACTAGACAATAATTGGAAAGACTCTAAAAAATTTTTTTGGAACAATGTTCTTCATCTTGTTCATCTTCTTCATTTCACTAAACTTCCAATCAATGCGCTCATGAACGGAGTCTCCTTTGTTTATCTTCTTCTTTGGCTTCAAATTTGTTTTGCCTTGATTTTCCTTGCCTTTAACCTTTCTTGGCCTTCTCTTAGTTGCGGTTTTGACTTGGTTGATATCCAAAACTTGGAGACTTCTTTGCTTCTTACTTATTTCTTTAAATCTATCACATATCTTCTCAACGGCACCTTCAAGTACTACTCCAGAAAAATAAAGTTGTGTTGCCGAATCAAGTTGGGTTAATTGTGCCATTTGGATAAAATAGAAGAAATAAATTAGATTGAGAAAAGAGAATAATAGATTGAGAAGAAGAGAAATTTTTGTGTAAAAAATTTGGGGTAATTGTTGAGTTTGAAAGTTACCTATTTATAGCGATGAAGAAATAGCCGTTACCGCTAGAGTGAATATCGCTGTCGACAGCGATAAAGTGAATATCGATGTCGATATTGTTAATATCGCTCGCTAGGGATTCGATCGCTCAGCGTTTTCCCCATAGTGGCGCAAATGGTTTGGCATGCCACCTGGCATGCCAAACACCATTTTTTGGCATGTGCATAGGAAGAGGCCCTAGAGCTTGTTATTCTTTTCTTCTAACCGTGTATTAGGGATCCCCTCACACTTTTATTATCACACTATCTCTCACACGCTCGACATCATTTTTGCGAATAAAAACTGATCATAACGGGATTTGAAGCTAATATTTTGGGATATGTTACTATCACATAGATATATGTTCCTACCTGAAAATGAGCGTATTCCGAAACGTATAACACCACCATCTACTACTTTGAAAATGAACCGTTAAAAATCAACGGATTTCTGGCCGTCGAAATTAAGACCGGTAGATTGTGAGGTTTTATGTTTCGGAATGTGCTCATTTTTGGTAGGCATATAGAACCTTGTAAGAGGAACATATCCTCAAAAAATTAGCTTCAAATCTGTTACGGTTTGACTTTTATTCGCAAAAATAATGCAGAATATGTGAGATAGTGTGATAATAAAAGTGTGAAGGGATCCTTCCTCATTAAACTTATAATACCTGATGATCTGTACGTAAGCATCTCTTAAATTATTAAATGAAGTGTTTGATTGGATAACAAGCTCTTATTTAGAATTGAAAATGCAGCGTATCCAAGTATTTTAAGCATCTAAATAATGTGGATGCAGTACCTCTTGATTAAGCGGTTGGTAGAATTAATCAAGTTTGATGATTATTTCTTTTACCAAGTCTCTAAATAATTAGAGCATGTGCTTCAAGCGTCTAATTGTTGAATTGACGATTAGAAGTTTCATAGCTGTGTACCAAGAAGTTTAAGGTTTGTATTGCAGTATTCAAAACATAACTTCTTACTGGTATTTCGTATATTTGATGATGATACTTTTGGTAAATTTTACCAAAAACTCTCTCAGATAGTTAACTCTTCACTCTCGCTCATGGGAAGGATAATGTGTGTAAAATTTTCAGGTCTGTACCATCACTATACAAATCTAAAAAACATATCATCACCGAAGCAAACGATCTTCAAAAACTAACAAGGAGCGATCTAGTTGGTAAATTAAAGATCTTTGATATTGAGCATCAATCTGAAAAAAACTAACAAGGAGCGATTTGTTTATAAGTCTTCGACTTTGGGTCGTACCAACTCTTAGTTGTGGGTGAGATCAGCTAAGGGAATCAAGTGCGTAGAAACCTGCTGGGATTCAAAGGCGTAAGGAACGCGACTGTACCTTAATCGGTGTGAGACTTGGGTAGGGCTCAACTACATTCCAGACCGAAGTTAACTTGTAGTAGGCTAGTGTCTGTAGCGGAATAATACAATGTGGTGTTCAAATCTGGACTAGGTCCCGGGGTTTTTCTGCATTTGCGGTTTCCTCATTAACAAAATTTCTGGTGTCTGTGTTATTTCTTTTCCGCATTATATTTTTATATAATTGAAATATCACAGGTTGTGGGTAGTTCAATCAATTGGTAAATCTGACCTTTGTTTGTTGGATAGAAATTGATTGACGCTTGGAAATTGGTTTTTGATACCGTCCAAGTTATTCTCTTACCAATCGGTTCACGGATTCCATCATGTTGATTTGAGAAAGAGATATAACTCTTGGATATATTTCCTCGATTGAGTCCGACTGTCTAGTTGATTATGTTGGAATTATATTGGAGTTTAGTCCATACAGATTGCCGAACGAAATATTGGGTGTGGTTGTTAGACCCCCGCTTTTTCAATGGCTGCTCTAATTAAGGAGGTCTTATAAGAATTCTCTTTAGCCTTTCAAATGCCCACCTCACTTCCACCAGAGAGGGCACATGACCATCATATTCCACTAGTACCAAACTCACCTCCACCAAATCAGAGGCCCTACCGCGTTCCCTTTGTACGTAAGTATGTGATTGAGAAACCGGTGCACGAGATGCTCGCAAATGAGTCATTCAACCTAGCCACACCCATTTTTATCTCCGATGTTATTGGTCAAAAGAAAGATGGCGACTGGCGCTTTTGTTTCGACTACCGCAAGCTCAACTCCATTACTATAAAAGATAAGTACCTCATCCCTCTTATTGATGAGTTGCTTGCTGAACTATATGGCTCTATATTTTTCTCTAAGATCATAGACCTCCGCTCCGGGTAACACCGTTCGATACCACCCATCCGATGTGTAGAAAACGGCTTTTCGTACACATCATGGTCATTTTGAGTTTCGATTCATGCCATTTGGGATGACTAATGCCCCCGCAACCTTTCAATCACTTATGAACGACATTTTCAAACCTTATCTCAAGGAAATTCATACTTGTATTTTTCGATGATATACTTGTGTATAGTCCCGATTTAGCATCTCACCGCATACATCTTCGTATTTCCCTAGCTACTCAGAACAATATTCACTTCTATCTAATCTCAACAAATGCGCTTTGGTCAGCACCAACTTGAATATCTGAGTCATCTAATTAGTAAGGATGGCGTAGCAGCAGACCCTGCCAAAATAGAGTGTATGTTGAATTAACCTAGACCTACAACACTCAAGGGATTGCGTGGGTTTTTAGGGTTAACAGGGTATTACCGTAAATTTGTGAAGAATTATGACCTTCTTTGTCGCCCCACCGCACTATTAAAGAAAAATAGTTTTGTTTGGTCTTCGAGGTGAGTTAGATTTTGAACAATTTGAAGAAGGTGGTAACTACTACCTCTGTCCTTATTTTACCAGATTTCATTAAAGAATTCGAGATTGAGACTGATGCTAGTGATAGTGGGATAGGTGTAGTCCTATTGCAAATGGGTAGATCTATTGCCTTTTACAACAAAGGTATGGGACTAAGATACATGACACTGTCTACATATGAAAAAAAGTTGCCAAGTATTGTTATGGCTGTTAACCATTGACGTTCTTTTCTTATAGGCTCTCAATTCAAGATTTTTACAGGACCATCGTAGTATAAAATACTTTATGTATCAACGTCTACATACACTATTTCAAATAGAAGTGTCTAACCAAGTTAATTGGTTTTGATTACACCTTGTATTACAAGAAGGGCAAGGATAATAGAGTTGCTGATGCCCTGTCTCGAGCTTCTTGCTCATCCATCACCACAGCTCAACCACAATGGTTGGAATTTTTTCAAGCCGCTTATGCGGAGACAACTTAGCTCAAGAACTGACGATACCTAAGCTCATTCTTTCTTCACTAAATTCTCGAGGGGTATACTTACTCACAAGGAATCCTCCGACGACATGGCGAGAATATACATTGGTTCAACTGGTGATGCACGTTAGAAGGTCCTAACAGCTACACACTCCTCAGCTATATGTATTCACTCTGGAATGCAAGTTTGTTACCAGAGAGCAAAGGCTTATTTTCAGTGGGTAGGCATGGAAAAAGATTTAATCCAGTTCATTCAGGAGTCTGACGTCTGTCAACAGAACAAAGTGGAATACACTTCACTATTAGGCCTCCTTCAGCCATTACATGTTCCTGATCAAGCTTGGAATCATTTGAGTATGGACTTCATCATTGGCTTGCCGAAGTCGAGGTCAAAGAGGTAATTTTGGTTATTATTGATCGCCTTACTAAGTATAGTCATTTTTCTGCACTAAGCCACCCATACACTGCCCAATCCGTTTCTAGAGTGTTCGTAGACTCTATTCTCAAACTCCATGGAGTTCCATCTACTATAGTTTCTGACAGAGATGTTGTGTTTTTGAGTGGATTTTGGCATGAGATATTCAAAGTTGTTGGAACCTCTCTGTATCCGAGTACATCATATTTGCAGACTGACGGCCAGACGGAACATGTCAATGCTTGCTTAGAGTCTACGATGCATGTACAGTTATAAACCAGTCAAGTGGGCTTCTTGGCTTTCACTGGCAGAATGGTGGTTTAACACCTCCTACCACACCATCCTTAGACTGACACCATTCAAGGATTTATACGGGTATGATCCACCTCAGTTTGGCTTACATTCTTGTTCCACTATTTCCAACTCCACTGTTGAGGAATATATGCATCAGCAAAAGGTGCTTACTGAGGTGTTGCAACATAATTTGATGGAAGCTCAGCATCACATCAAGCAGTAGGCAGACAAGACATCATCTGTTCACTGTCACCAACCTCCGTATCCTTCTGCCATACAAAAAGTTCCTCTTCCGAAGGTTACATTTCTTTAACATTTACACTGTATGATGGAACAATCAATGTTCTAGAACATGTTTCTCGATTCTTAGAATCACTAGGCGAGCATGAGTACAACCATGTCGTCCGTTTGAAGGAATTTTCAAAATCTCTGACAGGCAGAGCATACACCTGGTACAATAACATCGCACCAGGAACCATCGCCAGTTAGGGAGAAATGATTAACACTTTTTATAGAAAGTACTTCTTTGTTTCAAAACAAGTCACTCTCTCTGATTTGGGAAGGATGTTTCAGAGGAACAATGAACATCCCAATGATTATGTGAAAAGGATCAGAGTTCAGGATTTGGACTGTCATGATACGAATGTCACAAATCAAAAACTCGTAGACATGTGCATAAATGGGATGATCCTGGTCTACAGAGCCTTACTGGAAAATCTCTGATTCCAGACCTTCCCAGAACTTCATAAAGCAGCCAAACGATCAACAACTACCGCACCCGCTTTACTGGAAAGAGCGAAGACTGCAAAAGTTGAGGAACCACGGGAAAATCGAGGTAGCAGACGCCTGATCAAAAAGAAAATACAACCTCAAAACTTCCAAGAACATTGTTGCTGAAGGGAGCAAAAATAAAGCCGAGATACAACAGCACAAAGCGACTCCAACATTCCAGGCTCTTCTGAAAGCTCAAAGGAAGAAAAACCATACCCGAAATGCACAAGCTCCGACCCAGCGCCTGGGAACTGATCAATCAGACCTGGACTTTCCTTTTCCCATTGAAGAGGTAATTGAATTTCTAGAAGTCTGGATCCCGGATGGTGCAATCAAATTTCCATACATCATGAAAGAACCAACTGAAGAGGAAATGGAGAATCCTCAGTATTGCCGTTTTCATAGGTTTGTCAATCATCCAACAAGTGATTGCAAAGTTTTGAAGCGCATTGTCAAAAAAAAAGTCGATTTAGGAGAACTTAACTTAGGGACTGAAGGAGTACACAGAGATCCTCTCCTAATCATAACTTTCACTTTCTCTGAACCACTTGTCAAAGAAGCAGTTCAATCCTTGGTCGAGCATATATGTGAGGTGTTTTATCCATCAAAGGCTCAAAGGAAAGACATATTCATAAGATCAATTATATCGTTTCGGAAAGCATCTATCCACTCCCGAAACACTCTATGAACCTCCAATCCTGAGACTCGAGAGATGTACGACCGAGGACTTCTTACTACAGTCAATATCAAAGGAAATGAATTCAAAAAGGCATTGATCGATGTTGGTACTGTCGTGAATATTATTCCGCTGAAAACACTCAGAGCTGCGCGTATCACTCGATAAGAAGCCAGTCATGCTCCTGTCTCGATAAGAGATCATGGAGGAATTCCCAGAGATGCTTATGGATACATCACTCCCAAGATGACAATAGGCTCAACCCGGGCGGAAATCAAGTTTTACATAATCAAGGAAGATCCATGGTACGACATGATCCTCGGACGAGCATGGATACCACCAGGGATTTATAAGAATCTAGCACTGAATGGAACTCCATTGCAGATTGCATTGATACATCAGGTTAATTACTAGCAACTTAAAATTAAACATTTAGAAACTCAGGAGCTTAGAGATCAACACCTAAATTTGATAAAATTAGTCACTCATCCTCATGCTCTATCTTCAACATATGACTTCGTTTCTTGGTTTGCAAGTTTTCAGGAGAAGTTTCTTAACAAAGAATACTATGAAGCTTACATTATGTCTCCAAGTCCTCCACCAGATTTTTCACAACACCTTTGGAAGAAAAGAATACCTCCGAAAAACCTCTTCAATCTGCAATATAGAAATACTCAAGTTCATAACACCACTTGCAAATTGTGTGGTATTCAAGATGAAGATGCAGACCACATGCTCTTTCCCTGCATGCCACTACACTTAAGAAATGTGGTTGGACTTTTTAAATCTTTCAAAATTTCCTGGTAGGGAAATAGTCGAAAACAAACGGGCAGGGACTTTAGAAGTTAAGATTTCCTGCCCATATGCGAGTATACTTATTAGATCTTAACTTCTAAATTTCGACTCTTGGAAAACAAACGGGCTCTCTGACAAATTTGAAGGATTTGGAAAATCTACCTTATGCGGGTGTTGTAGAATGAGAGAAATGTCTCGCAAAAGATTGAATTTTAGATGTTAAATCACCGTATTAGTTTTGTGATCTTCAAATTATGATACGTTTCACATAGTGCTTTTGAACAACATTTTATTGTCATAGTATGTATTGCGAAGTGATGGTATGTAATCTCTATTTTTTCTCATTCATATGATTTAAACTTTTCACAAAAATAAAATAAAATTGGGTGTTTACGATCTTTTTCAAAGACTACCGAGAATGACCCGTCTTTGCTCGGACAACCTTATCATTTTCAATCCTAATGCCTACATGGACTTGAACATGGTATCGTAGCAAGTAATTTGTAACGAGGCTAATATGAATTTTTTATGCATGACCCTATTAATGTTCCACATGTCAAACCCAAGAGAAGCTACACTTGAGGGGTCGGTGTTGAAATGATAGGACATTGTCCAAGTCCTTTGAGAATCTTAACTCTGTGAGCTGTACATAATGCAAACATTTGATGTTTTGATGTCAATGTGAACCATCCTTACCTATGAAACTATTAAGGATCAAAAGAAATAGATTTTCGAGATGAGATCATTGTGACCCATAAATAAACATGGAAATAGAAACCATGTATTTGGCATGAAACCAGGCGAAACACATTTGCTTATGCATTAAGATAGGAAAAAAGTTAGCAGTACTCGACGAAACCAACAAGACCCACGATCTCTGTTTTCTCATGCATGTACATTCACAAACAACTCACTTTTGAGACTTTTTCTCATCAAAACCAGTTGATGACCACACACCGCTTATCTTCTCTCCAAAACACACATTCCGTTTCTCCTGCCACTTCTACCGCTCCTACGTTTTTATTTTCAGCAAACTTTAGCTATCTTTTTCCCATTTTACCTTTTCAAGTTCCCTTAATTCACAATAATGGCAGCTGTTATTCTTTGTTCTGTTATGAAACTGAAATGGGCAATTTTGTAACTAACAGTAATCCTAACAAAAACTGTCATGGGCCTTATTAGGTAATTCACAAGCTGTCCTGCCTTATAAATTGTGTGCATTTGTGTTTTGGGTTCCTTTCTTACAGCTTCTTTCTTCTAACCCTGCTTAACGCAGGGTAGGGGATTTTTCAAAACATTCACAAAACTGCATAAGATCTCTATCTCTCTTTTTTCTCTAGATCTCGCATACTTAATGGAAAAAGAAGCTGTCAATACCGCCATCATCACCACCAGCAACGCAATAACCAGCACCGAAAATAACAACAACATTGACAACAAGAACAGCAAAAATGGGAAACAAAAAAAGCGTAGCAGGTTTCAAATGCTTAAGGTAGCTTTGTTTATGCTACGTGGTCAGTCCAACAAGAAATCGAAACCAGTACATGTCGAAGTTGCTTCTAAGGGAATATGGAAGAAACTCGTGGGTGCAATGCGTCCATTGCATCATCAAGGCCTTTCGAATCAAAACTCTCCACCACCATTGATAACTGGTAGTCATGGTGACGCTACCGTTCTCCCTAATGTGGAGAATGATAACTCACCACCACATGATGGAGTTTTTTCACCGCCAATGTTATCACCTCAGGTATATCACCCTGACACACCATCCTCATCTAGCTCCGTTGCTGATAGCATGAGCCGTTACGCTTCGGCTCAAGATCTCCAAGAGCTTGATAAGAATGGAGAGTCTAATGATGGTGACGATGAGTATTTTTTCGGTGGGGATGAGTATATTGATGCGAAAGCTGAGGAATTTATTGCGCAATTTTACGAGCAAATGAGGCTCCAACAAGTAGATTTGATGAATCGTCATAGAGAGAGGAAGATGAAAAAGAAGATGGAAATGGAAGGAAACGATCAATAAATTATATGCAAAAATTTCTTCTTCTTACTCATACAAAATTCATACATGACTTAATCTATAAGGGTCCAATTGGGTGGAAAATAAGTGATGGATGGTTACTACTATGTATCCGTGAAATATAAGTATATTTATGTCATACTCTTGTACTTTTGTTTTTCAGTTCTTTTTGTAGTTTTTGTATGTTGAGTTTAACTTGATGAAGGAAATGCAGTTCATGAGGGGGGTTTTAAATCAAACAGACAGAGAGAATATGATAAATGGTGAGACTGTTTTGTGGCGAATCGAAAATAACATAAAAGAAGGTAAAATGAGAGGTTTTTAAGAAATGCTGCCAATAATTTTCTTTGTAACTATCTAGCATCTGCAAGTACTAGTTGTTTCGTCTCTCTTAGTCCAAACGTTCTAGTTGGTGCCAGAATAGTGCGACATATTAAACCCACAGAGCTAACAATAGCTGCGACAACAAGAAAAATCCTATTGCAATCTACACACCTAACCTTAAATAACCCACAGAGCGAGATATTTAATCACACATTCTCATTTGTTTGTTTTCTTACACATATTCTTATTTTATTGTTTCATGCTGCAATTTTTGGAATGAGAAATGGGTGTTTTTGGATTGCAATTCACATTTTTCATTGATAACGCTTTAAGCAGACAGAGGAGGTCTGGCAAGGTATGTTAACCTTACGATATAATTCATGTAATATTTAGGATGAGGGCCGCTTTGCATTTTAAGGCATGACACAAGTAATAAAAACTCTCTTCCTGTAATTAAGCATCATCCTCTCTTAGTTTTTATGTCTACAATCATCCAATACCTGGTGTTTTGCGCCAAAGAATGTGAAATGTAGGTGTGCAGTGTATGCATGACCAAGATTGTGCAGTTTGTTCAAGACTCATTCTAAAGGTTCTCCCTATGAGTCACATTTAATTTTCAAAACAAACATGACATGATCAAGTAACTCATTGCACCATAAGCATTACAGTAAAGATTTTGCTTTCAGTATCTAACGTAATCCATTAAAAATATACTAACTTCCTAATTGAATCATAAAGCTAGATGCTCAAAAAGGATCAGTAGATAAAACATCAAAGCAGGACTTTAAGTAGTCTAGCAAAACAAGAGCTTCTAGTCTAGTTAGTCCGAAGAATGGCTTCCAAATCTCCATAACAAGGAATTAATCAACATAATCCCATTGCAATCTACATCCCTAACCTTAAATTGAGGTATGAAACATTAAATGCGTGTGCAAATTGCAATCTATAGCAATCAATAACAGATGTTGCCTTGTTGCTTCATGGTGCAATCACTGTTATAAAAAAAGGTGGTCTTTGACTTTGAGATTTGAGAGACGGACAGGATTTGACGGGGACCTTGATCCGGCGGTCGGCATCATCCTGATCGAGCTATGACTTGGACGGCTGGGAAAGGGTCGATTCTGTTTTGGATAATTTAGCCCGTATGTACCGTATCTTTTTGAGGTAATCTCTTTTTTCTCAAAAACACGAGCAGAGATTGAAACCCAATTGAGAAACCTAACCCTGCTATTTTTTCCTCCTCTTTTCTCTTCAACCTTGCCACTTCCCGTCACCTGTTTACCTTCATCTACTTTCCTTCTCGAGCAGCAATAGTGATTCAGTCAAATACATCATCAGCTTCTCTCATACTGGGCAAGTCCCTGCGACATCTTCATCTTTTTTTTTGTTGTTGATTTCAGTTGTTTGCTTGAAAACCATAGTCAGCTGAATAACATAATACGGTGGTCTTGAGTCATGAATTCAGATAATTGTGGGTTTCTATCATTGGCAAGGAGAGATTTTGGTGATTGATTTTGTAATGAATTCAGAATTTGAAACCTAGGGTTTCATTAATGAAGGTATTTTTTTCTTTTCGTTTTTCTCTGATTTAGTTTGCCATGAGAAACAAATGGGTCTCAAATCAAGGTTCTGTTGACCCTCAAACAAAATCACAATTCTTGGTTTTTCTAATTTCAAATTGGTTCTATTATTATTTTAGTGTAATTTTAATTTTGTAAGCCTCTTACGAATTGGTGTTTGTTATCTCTGATTCGGAGGAATCCTTCTTTATTAGTTATTTGGGATTCAATTGATTAGGTGTTGATTACCTCTAATTTTTGAATTTTTGGTTCGTAGGTTTGATTTGTAGGATAAATATTTGACTGGACTGAAATTACGACCATTGCTTTGATGGTAACCTATCGTATTTGTTAACAAGGTGGTGTGGCATGAATGAATGGTGTGAATTGTATAAACTAAGACAAGTGGAAAGTATGTTTTCTTAAATTCAAACCTCTAATTTCTCGATATTTAGGTAGTAATCAAGTTGTACTTAATATTTACTCGTGTGTTTGTTGTTTGTAGAGTCCAACTTCGAAAATCTCTTGGCCAATACAAAGTGGAAGGCTAATGCGAGTGATCATTATAAATCTTTACTTTTCTTTTCAAGTTTTGCATTGATAAATTTATCTCTAAAAACAATATGATGTTTTTCACATTGCAGACGCACGGAAGAAGTACGTCCCATAAGTCATTGGTATACTTTCACGTTACGGTTACACAGGGAGTAAAACCAGTGAGACAGATCATTATTACGCCCGGTGATGTGCGATTACAAACTCACCCGTAATGCTCTTCGGTCTTCCTTGCGTAGATTTTGATGCTAGATGCGGTGGTCTTGAGTCATGCTTTTGAATCCATATTCTAATCAAATTTGTGGCAGGTAATTACCATGTTTTTGTGTTTTATCAGGACCAATATCGATTTAGTACTATGAATTGTGAATAATTAAAGCATGTGGCCTTTTTTTTCATTGTCTATAATTACCATATTCTAATCACATATATCAAGATCCAAGGCTTAGTCAATGAGATGCGGCAATGATTATCCTTTGATAGAACCACCTTAAATTGTTCGATTAAGATTCAGTTCCATGCATTGTGGATGTAATTTAAATTTGAGAAAATATCAAGCCTCTTAAAAATCTTAAGTATCGATTAAGCTTTTGAGTTGTAGGTATTTGACTCATTAAAAATTTGTTGATACTGGAATTGATAAGATTAAATTGATAATTGAGGTTTCGTCTTCGATTTAGTTTATAAATCCCACCTAAAGGAATCGAATAGATAATTTTCAATTTTTTTTATGTACTGTTAAGTTTCGGGTGTTGTGTTCTTTTCCTTTATCTTTAATATGTGCAACATTTTTCTTACACACCGTCGTCTCTTTTGCAAGTCTCTTATAGGGTCATCAATGTAATCTTAGCCGTGGCATATTTCTCATTGCAGGGCAATGGGGATCATCTTCAAATATCCGCACTTAAGCCGTGGATTTTTGCAATTCGTGTTCAATGTGACTACCTTTATGCAAGGGGCGTCACTTAGGCTGATCTTTTTTTTGATGGTGGAATTAAGGTGAATGTGGGTGTAACGGGTGTTACTTAGGTTGGTTTTGGTTCTTTGTACGTTTTTGTTTCGATTATTGAGATACTCTTTTTGTGGCTTTGATTTTTTTGTATCTGCAATTTTGTTTACGAAATTACGGATCTTTTGTATGGTTCGCGAGAACTTCAAGAGGAAAATATTGTAGTTCTTCGAAGAGGTATGGATCTCACAAAGAATCCCTAATTTTTCAATTTATATGATATCTAGGGTTTCGATGTTTGCTTGATTTTTGCAGAAATTTGGGAAGCTAAGTTTATAACATTGAAGAATTTGGAATCGAACTTTCAATATGACATTATTGGTTGTTTGAAGGTCTTTCTCAGTATCTAGCAATCAGTTGCGTGTATTTAGAATCAAACTTTTAATCTTTTCGGATAATTTTTATTCAAGTAATTCCATTGGATTGGTTGATTGATAGCTAACCTTAGAATTGTCTAAGAACTCTAGACCTAGGAATATTTTCTTCTGTTTTCTCGAGTGTTTCTTATTTATTTTGTCTTCAAACTCCCACACTCAAGTGTGTTTGATTATTTGATTATATGTGTTTTGTAGGTTTGTGGTAGTGAAGATACCAAGTATTGACACATCTTGGAAGACTTTTTTATGGTTATTGATGTTTGATAGACAAAGGTAATCTTCTTTTCAATTCGCTTCTTTTTAATATCAACAGATTATTATGTTAATGTCTTGGGCATACAATTTTTAAACCAGATTTACTATTGCTCTAATTTCAACTTAACTTTTGAGGGTCTGTTATGCTGAGTATCAAGAGTTGAGAAATTTATATAGATGCTTAGTTTCGTAGGGATTATTCTTATGGTCCTTTAAGAGGTTTCGGTTATGGGTTAGAATGGAAGGTCGTTGCTATAGATTTTATGAAGTTGTGTTTTTGGCATGATGATTTTGAAATTGGGTCCTTAGGAATGTAAGAGTGAAACAGAAGGTATATGAATGATTGCATTTTCAGCTTTAAAGTGCTTTTTCCGCATAGGACATCCACCTGTTTTTCTTTGTCTTTGGGAAGGACTAAGGCTTAAACTTGACTATGACCTTAAACTAAATGTGTATTTTGTTCAAGGTTTTGAGGTTTAAGGTGGTCACAAAAACCATAGTTGTAATTGTAGTCTATATTCTATCTTTAGAAGCACATACTGGATGTGTTAAGTGGCATGTTTATCATATACAATGTCATTAACATTCCGAGAAGTCCTTATGCGGTTTTGCATAACATGCTAGAATCTAATTGACGGAGTTGTTTTTGTATTGCAAGGAGATGAAACTCAAAAGGTGGTTCCTAAAAACATTATTTAGAAGTTCGAGGTTAGAGATTCTGATATTTAAATTATTAGGTCACGAAACAATCAATTCTCGCTACGGTGACTTTTTTTTTTTTTTCCGTTTTGGGGTGAATTTCTTAATTTATTCATAGGAAAATAGTTTCTACAAGTTCATCACTTGATGGAAAATGAAGGCCTGTCACTTTTCCTAAACTAATGCTAGAGACATTTCCATCCACTTTGCAATTTAAGATCTTGATTCCGAGGTATATAGATGAAGAGGTTGAATAGGCTTCTGCAACAAGAATTGGACCGTTTTGAAATGTCATTCTTAGACGTTCTTTTAAATTTCTTTAGGATTTTTGGAAGGTTCAAATTTAAGTTTTTGTTAGATGAGAAGAACAAAATCATCGGATAGTAAGCTTGATTATTATTTATGTAAGCTTGATTGTGGGAATATGTTTGTGGAATAATAGATAAAACTATGTACATTGTAGCGCTCTTCCACAATGAAGACCTCATTGCAACTTTTTTCTTTTCGTTAGGCAAAAAATATGGAAGATGATCTGGATAATCGCTAAAACTCGAATTGGGATGCTAAATGCAATGGTCAAGGCCATCGGCGGGTTGTGTTCATTTATCCATCTCGAAGCTAGCACTCTACGGAGCAAGCACTCTGCTTTGTCTTGGTGGTACTAATTCAATCTTCACAGAGAAATTTTTGGCGACTCCCACCAATGAATTCGACGCGTAACAAATTAACCAGATGCGACCGCCTCATAGTCATAGTTCATGTAATGATTTGATCGTTTTATTACAATAATCATAGTTGATGTGATAATATAACACCAAATTTTCGGGAGGCATGGGAACACCGGTGCCTAATGTCCTCTACGTGGGGACTATAGTTGTGGTTCTAAAATTGGCTTTTCAGTGGCACACCTATCTTTTAGTATTCCGTAAGTGCTTATCTTGAATTTTTGTTCTACTCGGCGTTCATGGAATAGTGGTTTATGTTACCAATTAAGTTAATAACCTATTTTATGTATGATGTATCTAGCTCCTGGATGAAGGTGAAGGAAATTGAAGGTACATCTCTTCTAGATGAAGATTCCCTAAAAGCTTCGCTCAAACTCTCCCGAGGCTAGCACAGTACCATTCATTTGAGTAGCTTTTTGGATAGATCTCGAGTTGTGTCCCCGACTCGGATACATGAAATATTTTATTGCACATACTACAAGTGGATCAACTATTGCTTTGAGTTGATGTTACTCCTCCTCCATCTTGATAAGTGCATATTTCACATATATTTAGTGTCAATTTCATGCTAGTATTTGTTGGTTTTCGTGCAAATTATTGTATATTACGCTTGTTTTCTCTTATTTGTGTTTTGTTAGGGAAATCATCCAAAAGAAGTGAATTTGTACTTAATTGTGCAAGGAAAGAAGCTAGCTATAAGTGGAGAAAGGCCAAAGACCAATTGTAACTCGTTCAAATACAAGATTTCTACTTTTCATTGTGTAGAGGACGAGAATACGAAGACAATGGCGAAAGAACGAGTCATTCTCGAGTTCGTATGAAGAAGTTATGAGCAAAACAAGAACTCATAAGCAAAGGACAAAATGGTCATTTTCCAAGGGAAGCGCTATTGGTATCCCAACCGGATGATAAGGGACACCTTCCTGTTAAGGGGTAGTCAAGTTCAAGGGAAGTGCTAAAGGGAGTCCAGTCTTTTACAAAGGGGGAAGCCAGAATTCAAACATTACTAAAGGCACCTGCCTTATTACTAAGGGCACTTCATCTTCACTGTTCTTAAACAGAACACAGGAATGGCAGACAGAACTCGATGATCATGATGATCACGATGGCGATGGATTTGATCAATAGTGATATTCAAATTTGAATACATCACTGGGTTCAGGAGAATGATATGAATCTTGGGTAGGAGTCTGATTTCAAATCAGAGGGCTCGAGCAGGTTCAGGGAGATGATGCTGCTGATGATCATGATGATCAAGATGTGACGATTTTGAGTGATTCTCGAATTCGAACGTTTCAATGTGGTGAAGTATCAGTTAGAAGACTTGGGTTGGTTGGTGATTGATCGTTTAGTGGTCCGTTGGGTTACTGCCATTGATTTCGGTGATGGCTGCTCGAGGCTGCCTTTCAACCCGAGCTCGAGATGAAGTTCAGGTCGAGCAACAAGGCAGAGAGGGTTGCTTTTGGTGATCGATGGGGAGAAACCAGCCGAGCTTGGTGATGAGATGTTGAGGAGAAGTTATCGATGGAGGGTACTCGAGCTTGGCAGTAGACATCAGAGGCCATTGAAGACGAGAGAAAAGAGAAGAATTTGGACGCTGTGGTGACTGAATGGTAGATGGAAGTGATCGTGATGAAGGTACAGAGAAGTCTGATGGAACTCAAGCTGCGGTGGTGATGGCATAGAATATGGTATGCTCGGTTTGTATGGAGCTGTGATGATGGCAGAGATGAAGGAGCTATCAACGAGAGATTTTGTTGTCGCTGTTGTTCGAGGGTTAGAGCTGGCTGTTGCCAGAGATGAAGAAATTGATTGACAGAGAAGAGAGCTCGAACAAGAACATGGAAGAAATAACGGCAGTTGCTGCCATTGACGTTGGCTAAGCTCGAGAAGAATTGTTAGATGACGTCACCATGGGACCCACTTCTGCTGAGATAGAAGTTCAACAGTCGTACAAATCAGAAGCAGGTGGAGCATGTGGTGGGCCCGAGTTTGCAGTACTTTTGCAGGCGGCTTTGACGTGTTTTGGAGAAGTGATGATTGTGTGTGCGGCGGAGCATCGAAGCTGGATAGGTGGACGGTGCAGATGAAGATACAAGGGTTCCTCAGAGGATCGGACGGATCAGAAGCTATATGCACGCTACTAGAATACACTGCGTCGCGCCCAATAATCAGAACCTATTTTGTGATAACTATCACCGACTTTGAATCTCTATCTTGTGCGACTTTTGTGGATCGGCTAGGGTATTTGATGCCTATAAATAGCTACCTAAACAAAAAGAGAGATAGGAACTTCTTCTTTTATTATTTCTTTTGTAGCTACATATACAATTTTGGGAGAGAAAAATACAGAGAATAGAAGAGAGGAAAGGTTTTATTTCATATCTAGGGTTAACCCCATTGGGGAAACCAAGCTATTTTCTTCTTCTTATTTCATATATTTTTCATGGGTTTTAGTAAATCCATGTGTAGTTAAATTCTACTGATTAAGGTATGATTTCAAAGTCCTGGTTTATGAAACTTTAATTCTTTTTACAAGTTTATTTTAAGTTGATTTTTCTTGTCGATTGTCTCTATTATTTTTAGTGCCTTAGATTATTACTTGGGTTGTTCAACCGCCATTTGAATTGATCTGGTAGTAATTCTTCTACTAGTATTGGGATTGGTGATACGTGTAATAGTCACTCGGTTCCATACACAAGTAGTACATCGCAAAAGCCGACAGAGGGATTCTCATTAAGCAATTGTGTATAGAGATGACACTAGTAAGCGCACCGAGCTTATGCGTCCGATGCTAGGGATCAACCTAATTCACAAAACGTAATGCATCCGGTGGGTTACATCTTGAGAGCTTATTCATGGTGGCTCGATGGATAGAATCGTAGTCGAGCGCTTCCGTATCCAAGTGGCAACATGAATTCCTAGGATAGCAGATCTTATTGCTATTCTACGGTTGGTGATAATAGAAAATTAACAAGAGATAAACAAGTACTTTTATTAAGTTTCTGATCAGTGGCGGCGAATGATTCCTTAATCATCTTTATTTTATTTGTTATTATTCTTTTTATTTCACTTTAAACCAATCCCTCATTTGTCTTTTACTTTACATTGTCAAACTAAATAACCTATCAATTACACACTCTCTGTGGGAACGATCTCTTACTACCGCTATATTACCAGTTAATTAGTGGGAAATATCTTTATTAATTTGTTGTGTAAACGACGCGCATCAAATTTTTTGGCGCCACGCTGGAGAGCGGTTGCTAATTGATTTGTTATTTGTTTAGTTTGTTTTTTATTTTATTTTTAGATTTTTGTTTTATTTTCACTTTCTTGTGAGTCGTCATGTTTCCTTATGGAAATAACATGTACGGAGCACAAGACCAATCAACATATAATAGTGGTAATCAATATGGATTTCAATCTCATTCTTATAACAACTACTAACCATCCTATGGGTATAATCAAAACCAATCTTTTGGCTATGATCAATATCCCACGTAACCTTATGGATATTCTCGGACATGTCAACAACCTTATGACAGGGCATGTAAGTGAACAATCACAAGGATGGGGGGATAGTTATTCTTCTAATCGTTTATCTTCTAATGATGAGCGAAGCTTGATTGGTTGATTCTTCGCTAAAGACCAGCTTATCCACGCCGAACCCCTTAATGAAGAACCAAGCATGGAGAACAATACATCAACCTGATCTTACTACAATATATATAACCAAACTCCTGATCGTTTTTATGATCGTTCACCTATTCAAAAGGAGGAGACCTGGTCCGAAATTTTGTGGTGAGTGAAAATACAGAGTTCAAGAACGTCTTGACCAACCGATCCAAGCGATGACGCAACATCAACAAGGATTGGACCAATATCCGCAGAGTGTTGATAAATCACTCCAAGAACTTCAAGAAAGTGTCCAAAACTTAAGAAGAGAACTTGATCAAATTAAAGAAGAGAGGAATAAAGAAGAACTTTGGTCTCAAAACCAAAACTATTCTGATATCCCCGTGGATAGTAATGAATACTTGATCAGTAATGATTATGAAGATGAGCAACCTTTAGAAAGTTCGTGCAATAATGGTAAAGTTATTCCAACTCCGGATCATTATAACGATCACTCGCCTATTCAAAAGGAGGAGAACGAATATGACATAACCGTTGTTATCAATGGTGTAACGTACACAAGTGAAGATTTTAAGATTTGCACCAATGAATTAGACTTCCTAGGAGATGATTCCGATTCCGATGATGAGTTTGTTGAAGAGATAGAGATTGAGAATGAAACCAAATTGATTGAAGTTGTGGAAGACCCAATTGAGCTTGTCTTGGAATATAATGATGCTGAGATTTCGGTTGAAGCAGAAATTAAGAGTTCGATAGAGGACCACGATATACTTGAGGTAAATAATTCAATAGAGATAAAAGATGAGGATCGCGAACAAGGTTTGTCTAATCCTTTACATAATTCTATATCTATTGATCCTTTCTATCCAATTGAAGTAGCTTCTAAAAGAGTTGTTAACCCGACTTTTAAGAAAATACCTCACTTAGGATTGGAGTTATGTGCTTCCAAAGTTTTAACGGATTATTTTGCTTCTAAGTATCCACCACTTGATGTGTTTGATTCTAGAATTGTGCAGGTTCACCAAGCTGAAGAACCTTTTGAAGTCCCCGAATTCTATGTTCTCTATCCACTTCCGAGTGTAGAAAGGACGAAGTGTGGGGGAAACTTCAATAAAGTGATAGCTTCTATATTTATATTTTGTGCTAATGTTTTCATGAAGCTGTTATTAGAATTGCGTATTGTTTTCTCGGGCGTACTACCATATTTTCGCATTATTGGTTTACGGGACGATAACCGTAGAGGGTCGGCGAGGACGTTAAACTAAGCGTCGAATGGGAGGCAACCCATAGGTTTTGTATTTTCTATCCTTTTTGTTTTTATTTTCTTCTTTTGCATATCATATTAGGATTTCCCACCTTGACTTTACTTCGGAAGAGTCAATTACATTGAGGACAATGTAAAGTTTAAGTGTGGGGGGGTGTTTGGAGTCTTTTGCATATAGAGTTTTTAGCCTTTTTGAGTCAAAATTTTCAAATTTTTTGTATATATTTGAATAAAACCTCCAACTTGTAGAGATTTTAGAGTCACTAGCATACTTCTAGGTATGTTTACATAGAGATTCTGACCGACATAACTGAACTTGGAAAAATTAGGGAACTACGTTCGGATTTCTTACTTGTTAGAGTGTTAAATAATGGATTTAATCATGCCTGGTGATGCAAATTAGGAGAGCAGAGAGAAATGCATTATTAGAGTTGCTTGATCAATCATTAGTGGAGACTACCTATTTTCAAATCAACAGAGGCACCATACCAAAATTTCTTTGTAGCCGACTAAAGAGCTTTCTTTTGAGTGTGTGTCACCGCACGTTAATTCCGGTAGAATGGTGAGCTACCCAACCTCCCACCAATAGAAGCACTATTTTTGATCTCTTGAGTGCTAATTTTGTCAATCATGAGGGTGACGTCTATAGATGAAAGCCACCTTCTTGTAGTTTGATTTGCGTAGTAGCACCATTCTCTCTCTCGCCACCAACAGATCCATAGAAACACCATCATCATCAACAAGATCGACATCAAAATCTACAAGGAAAGTTGAAGACGTTTAAGGTTTACAAGCAACAATTCACGGAAGAGCAAAAATTCATATCCAAGTAAAGCAACATACAATGAGCAGATTTTTATATATGTTGAAGACTTACACATAAGGATCATAAATTATATCCAAGTATGAAGACTTATTTGCAAGAGCAGAGAAAATCAAAAGATGAGAATTATTGAAGTTTATGATACGAAGACAATACAAGTTGTAAAGATCAAAGTGGTAAAGTACTTCTTTTATGGCCATGTTAATTTTAATTTCGTTATTATTTTTAGTTGCAATCTTTTTGTCTTAAAGAAAAAAAAAAAAAAAAAAAAATTGAAAGAAAGAAAAAAAAAAAAGAAAAATAAAGAAAAGAAAGAAAAAAAAAATAAAATAAAAAAAAAATAAAAAAGATTTGCATTTAGGTTGTTATTTATTCAATAAGGCCATGGGGAAGAAAAATATATAAAGAAGTTTCAAGCAACAAGGAAATAGAGGAAAGAGTTACAAATTGTCGAAGTTTTACGAAGTTCAAGAGTTTATCATCAGCAGTTGAAGACCGAAGACGAAGACCAAGAAGATGAAGAAGAGGAGCCGAAGGAAGACGTTTCTATTGGATGTTGTGAGAGTGGTGCTTTCATCATTGCAATCAGATGTGAAGGTGGTAAGTACTCTCATCCTCATAATAATGGTTGATTTCCTTTCTTAGAGATCATCAGAAAAATATCTTTGTTTTCCACGATTTTGTGGAGTCTCCAGAAATATTTCGGAAGGTTTCCTTCCCACCATTCAACGTGTGTAGGATTTCTATCTTCATTCCTACCCGCACACATGTGAGACCCATAAAAAGTTTGTCTTATTGAGTGCAATTATCATAAAATCCTTTTAAGTGAGGCAGAAGTCGAGGCGAAATGCTTATTGATCGCTCTCAAACACGCGTTCTCTCATTATGGTGTGGTTATTTCTCACTCAACATTTAAGAATGAGAATATGTTCTTTGGTATTTCTAACTTCTTATTACTAGCATGCAGAAACTCTATGTCCTCATAGCTCTTTGGATGCTTGGGAAGTCTGGAACGCTTTGAAGTTGGAGTAGGTTTTGTGGGTATATCTCTCGTAAACCCTCACGAGACTATAACTCGTCCACTAGGGACACCTAGGGGTTTAAAGGCTTGTTACATTCCGCTAAAAAGTAACCGCATCCTCGACGAAATGGAGTTGTTGTAGTCTAGTTTAGTTTGCTCGAGGACTAGCAAAAGGCAAGTGTGGGGGAATTTGATAAGTGCATATTTCACATATATTTAGTGTCAATTCCATGCTAGTATTTGTTGGTTTTCGTGCAAATTATTGTATATTACGCTTGTTTTCTCTTATTTGTGTTTTGTTAGGGAAATCATCCAAAAGAAGTGAATTTGTACTTAATTGTGCAAGGAAAGAAGCTAGCTATAAGTGGAGAAAGGCCAAAGACCAATTGTAACTCGTTCAAATACAAGATTTCTACTTTTCATTGTGTAGAGGACGAGAAGACGAAGACAATGGCGAAAGAACGGAGTCATTTTGAGTTCGTATGAAGAAGTTATGAGCAAAACAAGAACTCATAAGCAAAGGACAAAATGGTCATTTTCCAAGGGAAGCGCTATTGGTATCCCAACCGGATGATAAGGGACACCTTCCTGTTAAGGGGTAGTCAAGTTCAAGGGAAGTGCTAAAGGGAGTCCAGTCTTTTACAAAGGGGGAAGCCAGAATTCAAACATTACTAAAGGCACCTGCCTTATTACTAAGGGCACTTCATCTTCACTGTTCTTAAACAGAACATAGGAATGGCAGACAGAACTCGATGATCATGATGATCACGATGGCGATGGATTTGATCAATAGTGATATTCAAATTTGAATACATCACTGGGTTCAGGAGAATGATATGAATCTTGGGTAGGAGTCTGATTTCAAATCAAAGGGCTCGAGCAGGTTCAGGGAGATGATGCTGCTGATGATCATGATGATCAAGATGTGACGATTTTGAGTGATTCTCGAATTCGAACGTTTCAATGGGGTGAAGTAGCAGTTAGAAGACTTGGGTTGGTTGGTGATTGATCGTTTAGTGGTCCGTTGGGTTACTGCCAATGATTTCGGTGATGGCTGCTCGAGGCTGCCTTTCAACCCGAGCTCGAGATGAAGTTCAGGTCGAGCAACAAGGCAGAGAGGGTTGCTTTTGGTGATCGATGGGAGAAACCAGCCGAGCTTGGTGATGAGATGTTGAGGAGAAGTTATCGATGGAGGGTACTCGAGCTTGGCAGTAGACATCAGAGGCCATTGAAGACGAGAGAAAAGAGAAGAATTTGGACGCTGTGGTGACTGAATGGTAGATGGAAGTGATCGTGATGAAGGTACAGAGAAGTCTGATGGAACTCAAGCTGCGGTGGTGATGGCATAGAATATGGTATGCTCGGTTTGTATGGAGCTGTGATGATGGCAGAGATGAAGGAGCTATCAACGAGAGAAGTTTTGTTGTCGCTGTTGTTCGAGGGTTAGAGCTGGCTGTTGCCAGAGATGAAGAAATTGATTGACAGAGAAGAGAGCTCGAACAAGAACATGGAAGAAATAACGGCAGTTGCTGCCATTGACGTTGGCTGAGCTCGAGAAGAATTGTTAGATGACGTCACCATGGGACCCACTTCTGCTGAGATAGAAGTTCAACAGTCGTACAAATCAGAAGCAGGTGGAGCATGTGGTGGGCCCGTGTTTGCAGTACTTTTGCAGGCGGCTTTGACGTGTTTTGGAGAAGTGATGATTGTGTGTGCGGCGGAGCATCGAAGCTGGATAGGTGGACGGTGCAGATGAAGATACAAGGGTTCCTCAGAGGATCGGACGGATCAGAAGCTATATGCACGCTACTAGAATACACTGCGTCGCGCCCAATAATCAGAACCTATTTTGTGATAACTATCACCGACTTTGAATCTCTATCTTGTGCGACTTTTGTGGATCGGCTAGGGTATTTGATGCCTATAAATAGCTACCTAAACCAAAAGAAAGATATAACTTCTTCTTTTATTATTTCTTTTGTAGCTACATATACAATTTTGGGAGAGAAAAATACAGAGAATAGAAGAGAGGAAAGGTTTTATTTCATATCTAGGGTTAACCCCATTAGGGGGAAACCAAGCTATTTTCTTCTTCTTATTTCATATATTTTTCATGGGTTTTAGTAAATCCATGTGTAGCTGAATTCTACTGATTAAGGTATGATTTCAAAGTCCTGGTTTATGAAACTTTAATTCTTTTTACAAGTTTATTTTAAGTTGATTTTTCTTGTCGATTGTCTCTATTATTTTTAGTGCCTAAGATTATTACCTGGGTTGTTCAACCGCCATTTGAATTGATCTCGGTAGTAATTCTTCTACTAGTATTGGGATTGGTGATACGTGTAATAGTCACTCGCCCATACACAAGTAGTACATCGCAAAAGCCGACAGAGGGATTCTTCTGTTAAGCAATTGTGTATAGAGATGACACTAGTAAGTGCACCGAGCTTATGCGTCCGATGCTGTGGATCAACCTAATTCACAAAACGTAATGCATCCAGGTGGGTTACATCTTGAGAGCTTATTCATGGTGGCTCGTATGGATAGAATCTGGTAGTCGAGCGCTTCCGTATCCAGTGGCAACATGAATTCCGGGGATAGCAGAGCTTATTGCTATTCTACGGTTGGTGATAATAGAAAATTAACAAGAGATAAACAAGTACTTTTATTAAGTTTCTGATCAGTGGCGGCGAATGATTCCTTAATCATCTTTATTTTATTTGTTATTATTCTTTTTATTTCACTTTAAACCAATCCCTCATTTGTCTTTTACTTTACATTGCTGAACTAAATAACCTATCAATTACACAACTCTCTGGGAACGATCTCTTACTACCGCTATATTACCGCTTAATTAGTGGGAAATATCTTTATTAATTTGTTGTGTAAACGACGCGCATCACATCTTTTGCAACTGTACTTTCAATCGGAAATGGCAATTCAATTATGCAAGGGCTTTAATTGAGGTATTACTTGCATCTGCTTTGGTATTTTCTCTTTTCTTAGTTGTTTTTTTTTGATGAATTGATTCTAATTTATTAAGGTTTTGTTGGGGAGAATTAATTATTGATTTGTGTGACCGAGATTCTGTGGAAATGCTAACAAAGGTTTAACATAGAGTTAG
>JAJJWW010001830.1:29359-104458 GCA_023531295.1 Papaver armeniacum | reverse complement strand
ACTACAAATACTATATCTCGATTATAAACAATCGGAAGGCAAAGACAATATTGTTTCTCCGGATACACCACAATCGGATGATAAACAAATGTATTATCTATCGAATAAGCATCATTTGTATTACAAAAAACTCTTAAGTTGTTGATTCTATATAATCGGACATAACTAATCATATTGTCTACCGAATAAAATGTGGCCCCAAAAGTCTTTCAATTTCAAAATCAAAAACAGAAGTATATCAAATTTCATGTTCTTTCGAATATAGAGTGGCCCCAAAATGGGATTTTGCCAAAATCACAGGATCTGAGAATTTTAAAACATATATATTCGGTAGTAAATTGACTTCCGAATACGAGTCTCTACGTCTTATATACATAATGTATATTCGGAAGTCAAAAAAAATCTAACTTCCGAATATGTCCAATTTATATCCAGTGAGACACAATGTTATATATTCGGAAGAAAACCTAAAAAATTTTCTTCCGAATATAGCTGATGTTCTTCATTTCTGATGAACACGACCATATTCGGAAGTTTATTAGCAAGCAAATCTTCCGAATCTGGGTAAATAACCGAAAACCCTAGTGTTTTTTTTTCCATCAATTCATCAAATTAGAGCGATAGAAACCCAAAATATGATTGAGTCTTACCTAATTTGAGCTATTTGGAGTTGCCTGAGAGTTTGCCTATCAAATTCACCGCCTCCAATCACATCCGCGGCTTCATCTTCTTCGTGTTCTTCGCGTTCTTCGTTTTCTCCATGAGTGACAATCTGTTTATGTTTTAGTCTTTCTACAAAATTTTGGTTGAAGCGAAAAAAATTTGGTTGAAGAAGAAGAAGAGAAGAAAAATAGTTGAAATGAAAAAAAAAATGGTTTTTTTTTTTCATTTTTACTGGAAGGGCATATAGGTAACTTCAATGTCCTATAGGGTATCCCTTATCTAGTGCCCTTGGCTGGTGTTGATGGTGGTTTTTAGTTCAGGGGTAAAATTGTAAAACTCTGCATTTATGCTGTCATCCTGCAAAGAGACAGAGCCATGTAAAAGTGATGAGTACACAACCTCTTCATTTGCGCATTAATTGAGCAATTCAATATGTTTACATGAAATTTATCCATAATGGTGCATGTAGCAACAATCCCAGATATTCTGTAAATTTCGACACCCTACCTATATTATTCATTAATATAGGACTCACTGAATACTTTCTGTGATGTGTTCCACAGGCTGAACCCTTAATATTGATATGACATGACAATTAGTGTTCACTCGCAGCTGAGTAGCATGAATTTCCCGAAGTATCAAGGTTGAGGTTTGCATAAAAGTACTCAGTCGGAAAGCATACTGCTATGGAAATAAATAACTTTGTG
The DNA here is from genome assembly GCA_023531295.1 of Papaver armeniacum. Lineage (NCBI taxonomy): Eukaryota > Viridiplantae > Streptophyta > Magnoliopsida > Ranunculales > Papaveraceae > Papaver > Papaver armeniacum. Next base: position 103,088 of record JAJJWW010001830.1, on the reverse strand, counting down.
TCAACGCGCATAATCCAATCAATTTTGTGATAATTCACAAGATTCAATATCAACTTAATTAATTTGCAAAAATTAGGTTTTTTGCGCCCTGCTCAGTATATCAGACCCTTCTGGTCGAAACTAAACCTAGGCAATTGTTCCGCCATGGATTAGTAGGTGCAAAGTCCTACCCAAAATCAGAAAACAAGGAATAAAAGAGGAGCCGCGGAAAATAGGAGCAACAACAAAGGGAGGTGTGGCCGTGCCATAGGCCAGCCGGCGCCACCTGCAGATGGCCACACCCCCATGATGCTTGCCGGCCCTCCTCTTTCCCATCGACCAATCAGGTCGCTCTAAATCCGCCACATGCACATGAGATGTGGTTGGGCCCATACTTGCCGGCCCTCTTTCTTATCAGCCAATCAAGTCGCTTTAAATATGCCACGCGCACTAAAGATATGGCCACTCCCTATGTTTGGTCGGACCCTTTTCTATTAACCAATCAGATCGTTCTAAACCCGCCACAGGCATAAAAAGGCCAAACCATGCCAAACGGCCACCACGCCAACATCGGCATGCCAAACATGCCACACCACGCCAACATGCTAATTGGCATGCCAAACGTGCCATGCCATGCCAACGTGCTAATCAGCATGCCAACATGCCACTTCGCCGCATTAACGTGCCAATATTCCACAAATGGCGCAGCTACGTGCTAACCCACTTTGTATCTGTGGAAAACGCCACAACGTACTTAAATTAGGGTATTCTAATCAGAAGCACGACTTTTGCTTTAGCAGCACTAGTCGAAACCCTAATTTCCGGTCGTGGCCCAAATTACCTCACTTTGGTCCCACAACATGTCACGGGACATGCGGGACCCAGGAAACCCTAAAAATGGCGCCATGCCATGGCCACCCATGACTATCCTTGTGCCTATGGTCGTTCCCACATTATGGCCTTTACATAATTCCTTTGACGCGGCCATGGCACTATCTGCACAAAGAATGTCATCGTGCCATGGCCATATGCCACACGCGCTAATTAGGGTTTTGGCATGCCAAACCCTAATTTAAATAAGGTTTCTACGTCAACCATGCCAAATAATTCTACCTAGGGCATTAAGTTTGATATGGCAACTAGAGCCAATATTGCCAAGCCATATTTGGATTCGACACCAATATTCCAAGATATAATGACCACGGCTACGCCAGGCGCTATTCGCGCCACTGTGCCACTGGCATGTGCCAATCGTTCCACTAAGCCACTGGCGCCACCATGCCATCACCAGGTTCCAACGTAATGTGGACATAATCAACGACCACCTTCTCTCATGAATTACAATCTCAGCCGTTCAAATTCGCCACAGAATTGACCGGCCTATGGTAAGTCTTAAGTAACCAACCAAGACTAACCTAATAGCATCACACGCCATTCTTCTACGGCAAGTCTCCTGACTTACTTTCCATACATGGCTATCCGCCACCTAGCTGGCGTGCAATTAATCAGAATAACTACGTCTTGCATACGAGACCCACTCAGCAATCTGCTACATATTTTCCACGAAAATACTCGAGACATCAAACATGTCACAAACTGGGGGATACTCATCAGGGTGTTGGTCTGGCGGTTTACAACGTGCGGCGTGCAACACGCCCATTATAAGAAAGTGTCAGGAAAGTGGGCAGTTAGTGACGGCAAGAAGTAGTGGGTGTAAACTAACCTGTTTCCTTCATAGTGGGGACGTGGTTTCTAGCATTTACACATTACCCCACTTCTCCATCACTCAGCTACTCCCACTTCCTACGAGATCGGGGGGCGTTCAAATTATGACTTGTATAAATAGTTTTCTACCTATTTCGACAAAACGACAGAGTTTGGTGAACAACAACACAGTATCCAGAAAAACACAAAAAATTGATAGCTTACACTCCAGAAGCCAGTTTCACATTCTGATATAAGTCATAAATAGCCACACCGAAGCAAGACTGGAACGACCATTTCTTGAATTAGGCCAGGATTCTACAGATTGATCTCTCGAATCTAAAGTACTCCCATGCAGTGCATTTGTTTAGGTCTAAATTCATTTCTCATCAACACACCCAAATTTACCAAAGGCAGCAGAAATAATTTTTACCCTAAAACAACTAGCGACCACAGTGGGAGATTAATCTCTCGGTTGCAATATCACTTTTCAATTTTATTTTTCAATCTCAATTTCAAGATGGTAGATCTCAGGTCTGGGTCAGCAACAAATCCTGATGTTATCAGCGCTGAAAACGCCTTTGGTGTCAACATTCCTTTCGGTGACGTCAATGTACCACCTGTCAGCACGATCAACACCCGCGGTGCTGCAAACTTTACCACCAACACCATCGGCGTAGGAAACGCTCTCTCAGGCGTTATACCTCCAATCACCAGAGTCAGAGCCGCTACCGCCACACCCAATGTTTCTTCAAGTGTGACGCCCCCCGGTTATCACCAGAGCCGCTACCACTCCCCCATCAGGACGAGAGACTGGATGAGCCAGAGAAAGTCAACCCCCTATTACCATTGCTGATTTGATGGAAAGGAAAGAAGTTCTTGGTAAGTCTCATACAAACATGGCTTCAACTCGGAAAGATGTACTTACTTTCCTCAAGACACTAACAGACCGGCTACCACAGGAACCATGCCAACACCAAACGGAGCCAATGAGGAGTACTTTTAATACTCCCCGCGCCAAGCATCTCAAATAGACGCGCCTTTGTAGATGAAGAGGCTCGTTTTGCTCCTGAACGACCATTGGAGAGGAATCAGCCGTCCAATTTCATCACGCGTGAAGATTTGGAACGACTTCTTCGAAATCGAGACAAAGAAAACCCAGTGGACATGCACCATCATCAACCTCCATATCCTCCTGATGTGAAAAGAGTTCCTCTTCCGAGGGGATATTCTTCTCCTCAATTCTCCTTTTATGATGGTACTGGTAATGCGCGTGAACATATCTCTCGTTTTCTGGAATCTTTGGGAGAGAATGAGTACAATCATGTCCTCTGTCTGAAGGAATTTTAAAAATCACTTACCGGAAGAGCGTACACCTGGTACAACAACATCGCACCAAACAGGATATCCAACTGGTGTGACATGGTTACAGCTTTCTACAAGAAGTATTTATTCGTGTCTGAGCAAATCACCTTTTTCAGACTTAAGAAGGATGTTTCAACGAAACAATGAAAATCCAAATGATTATGTCAAGAGATTTCAGAATTCAGGCACTGGATTGTCATGACCCAAACGTGACTGAACAACAATTGGTGGAGTCATGCATTAACGCCATGGTTCCCATTTATCGTGCTTTTCTGGAGAATCTACGCTTCCAGACGTTCTCTGAACTCCATGAAGCTGCCAAGCGGTCAGCTACAACAACACCGACACTATTAAAAAGGACCAAGCCAGCCAGGAGTGAAGATGCACGTGAAACTCGAAGAAACAGACGCCTCATCAACAAGCAATATAACACTGGTCCCTCTTTAAGCGTAGTGAGTGAAGAAGGAAAGAGGAAATCTCCAGCTGCGGAACAACAACCCAAACATGCAGTACTGTCACATAAGGCGGCTCCAACTCAGAAAACCGTGACTAAAAATTTTGTGCAACACCAAAAATCCGGAGAAGCTGCCCTAGACTTCCCATTTCCAATCGAGGAAGTAATTGAACTCTTCGAAGCATGGATTCAAGATGATGATATCAAACTGCCTCCTATCAGGCGCCCGCCAACTGAAGAGGAAATGGCAAATCCTAAGTATTGTCGTTACCAAAGGTTCGTCCATCACCCAACCAATGAATGCAATAAGCTGAAACGCATTTTCAAGGAAAAGGTAGATGCGGGAGAACTTCAACTGGGAAACGAGGGAGTTCACATAGGTCCTCTTCCAGTCAGAAGCTGTATGCTCTCTGGGGAATCTGTTCACAAAACCATGCAGTCCATGATGCAGCGTGTGTGCGAAATCCTCTATTTCTCCAAAGCGCAGCGTCAAGACATATTTGCAGCCTCAATCGCGTTGTGTCGGGTAAGCGGCTTTTTTCTGTCGAAGAAGCCACTCCCAAATCCCAACCTCTCTCGGGAAACACTGTTGGAAAATGCAACTGGGGACTGCTGACCACTGCTTGCCTAAAGAATACCGAGTTCGATAGCACGCTGATTGACACGACCTCCTACTTCAACATCGTCACCGTCAAGACTCCGAGAGCCGCAATAATTTCAAAGCAGGCAGCTACTCACTCCCCAATTATGATCAGAAACCCAGAAGGTGAAGCAATAAACGCTTACGGGTACATTAACCTCGAAATCAAGGTGGGAGATGCTCTAACACACGGCAAATTCCATATTATTAAAGAATGTCCAAATTATGATATGGTTCTGAGGCGCTCGTGGGTGCATATAACAATAAAGAAAAGTTAAGAATATGTCCTCTTCTAGTGTCTTTACCTGAAAGGATTTCCAACAAGCCATCCAACCCTGAGGATTATATACTGCCGTATCAACAACTTGCCAATCTAACCCAATTGCCTGGAGAGAGCCCGTCGATGTTCATCCGCCGATTTCGAACACAAGTAAGTCTTATTGAACAACCCTTTCTGCAACCAGTCACTTCTCCTATCGTCCAGGCCTAGGGACTCAATTCAATTATCAACCAGGGCATCACTAGAAAATGTGAATGGAATGTTGGGCCCTTCAAGTATTTCATCAAAAGTTTGGAAGTTGCTTTAGTTAAAAATAATGAATCTAAGAATCAAGTAGCTGCGCAACATCAAACCCATTTCAAGTTGGAGATATGGTAGTGAAAGTTATTGCTCAGCCTCCTTCGTCCGATTCCACAAATGAGTCGTACCTAGTGGCAGAAGTTATTTTGGGAGGCTACTGCAAGCTCATCAACACTGACAATCTAGAAGGCGTAGTAAGACATGCCCGGTGGCTCAAACCCTTCAAAGCCTAAGGTGTCACGCCGCCCCTGGCCTCAAAAATTCCTCTTAGTGTTTCCTTCAGCAATTTCCCTTTTCATGTAATATTTGTAATTCCTCTAAAATGATTGCACAGCTTGCATTCATAGTTAGGGTTTCAATTTATAGGTTAATTAAAGTATCGTTTCTTTTAAAATAAGTTTTCCTGAACCATCTCAAAGGAAAAGTACCAAGTAAATACAAACCCTCATAAATTCATTACCCATCAATTCGAAACCAGAAAAAATCAAACCCTACAAGAGATATCTTATACCATTCAAGAAATACTGAAAAGGGGAATACGCAAGGAAGAAGATCATCAAGCGGCGGCACGGACGCTTTCTTTCAAGAACAGTCGGCTTCAACCTTCGCCTGACGATATTTTATCGCTTCTCATGGCGTGTTTCCCAGTTCGTGACAGACCACGCTTCTACATACCCAGGCGGCATGCCACAGATGCCCCAAAGTGTGTAATTTGCAAGGGAAAATCAAATAGAAGGTCGGTTAAATCCTTAACCATTATTATTATTTCCCCTATTTTGGGTTATTGTTGCCGATGCCGGTATGTGGAGACATTATTGTGGAAGTGGTCAAGGGGAGAGAACGTGACATGCCGACCAGCACTGTTGGTGTGCCGACTTCTTATCGCACTATTTGTGTGTTGTGTCTTCCCATTTTCTGAATCGCTCTAGAAGAATGGAAAAACTTGTTTTTCGCAAAGGGGTTTGGATTCTTTTTCAGTCGGGAGATTTTGTTCATTCATCCAATCAAAGATATAAAATTATCAAAGCAGCATGAATGAAAAAAAAAGATATTACTTGGTGAAGCCCTGGCTCTGGCCACATGAACGAAAGAAAAACCTGGAGTATTAAAACATCTACAAGCTACGAAAAGATTGTTCTTATACGAAAGGAAATAACAAAATGGAAAACTAGTTATCGATGTCAATGCCAAGGTCAGTGGCGCCTCCACTAGAGACCTCTCTCACGGCTGCTCCAACACCCTCTCCAGTGGCTGCTCCAGCACCCTCTCCAATGGCCACTTCAACAGCATCCTCAACGGTCGCTTCAGCCTCTCCAAAACCAGCTTTGGCATCCTCTCCAGAAGCCATTTTGGTCTCCTTCTCGTGAGACGCACTGACATCTTTCTCAGAAACTGCTCCAACAGCCTCTTGAGTATACGCCGGTTCGTCCACATCATAGTCAAAGATTACGATACTGTTATGAAATGGGTAATCAAGCTTATTCCCTACTGGAGGTTTCTTATGCTCAACCCTTCGTCGCTTCAGTCGAGCAGCAAACCTTTCAGCCCTGGCACTTGGTCGTTGAGACACTTCGTCATGCTGAGATGCCTCACCACACTGAGACGCCTTATCACGCTGGGACGCTTCATCACGTCTCCACTTCTCCTCCATGTCAACCGAATCCATGAAATCTTGAACACGCCCTCGAACAATGCGTAAATGAGTGAGAGGCATACCATGTATGGCCCGACCAGCTTCACAAAAAAAAGGTCAATTGTGTTTAATACTTCCTCGAACGCAGAAACCCTGGGTTTGTCGACTTTAAAGCTTTTTTCCGAAGAATTGGAAGAATAATCATCACCAGGAGTTCCCATCATATACTGAAGAGAAGAATTATGTTTGCATCAACAACCTACATGGTAAAAGAAAGCAAAAGAAAAACCACAAGAGGATATGAAGAAATACCTAAAAAGAAGATGAATGCAATTCTGTGGTGATCGATAGGGAAAGAAAGGCTCAAAGTACTCTTTTATATTACACAAATTGATGAAACCTGAAAAAGAAAAACTCTTACCTGCCGCATATAATGGCTCTAGATACGGGATATTAACTGGTTAGACACTTATCTATCTGAAACAATTGACTCACCTGGACTGCTGACGCAAGAAGCTCGCCACCGCAGATTAAAGCATGAAGAGGGACGAGCAGATAAGACAAGGAAGAAGTGCAAAAGTGATTCCTTTTTACACGCGTAGCGCTTTTGGAGAGTAAAAGAGGAATTACTTCCTGGACCTTGCATAAAGATGGGCAGCTGACCCAATCAAGGCACAAAAACGCCAGCCACGCACAGGCCTATCGCAAGGTCGATCAAGATTTCCTGGTAATACCCACATGCCTCGCCTTTTCAGTTTGTTCTCGTCTGTCACCATCTAATGCTTACCCCGCAACAGTGTCGTTGTTACGCGCTAAGCAGGGGACTTAATGTTGATGTTGGTTTTTAGTTCAGGGCTAAAATTGTAAAACCTTGCATTTATTATGATGTCATTATGCAAAGAGACAGAGCCATGTAAAAGTGATGAGTACACAACCTCTTCATTTGCGCATTAATTAAGCAATTCAATATGTTTACATGAAATTTATCCACTAATGGTGCATGTAATACTTTCATATATTCTCTAAATTTTGAACCCTAGGTTGTTCATTAATATAGACATGAATACTTTCATGGTTTGTGTTCCACTACCAACCCTTAGTATTGATATGACATGACAATTAGTGTTCACTCGCAGCTGAGTAGCATGAATTTCCCGAAGTATCAAGGTTGAGGTTTGCATAAAAGTTCTCAGTCAGAAATCATGCTTCTTTGGCTATAAATAACTCTGTGTCAACACGCAGAATCCAATCAATTTTGTGATAATTCACAAGATTCAATATCAACCTAATTAATTTGCAAAAATTAAGTTTTTTGCGCCCCGCGCAGTATATCAGACCCTGCTGGTCGAAACTAAACCTAGGAAAACTAGGAAATTGATCCGCCATGGATTAGTAGGTGCAAAGTCCTACCCAAAATCATAAAACAAGCAACAAAAGAGGAGCCATGGAAAATAGGAGCAGCAACAAAGGGAGGTGTGGCTGTGCCATAGGCCAGCCGGCGTCACCTGCAGATGTCTACATCCACATGCTGCTTGCCGTCCTTCCTCTTTCCCATCGACCAATCAGGTCGTTCTAAATCCGCCACATGCACATGAGATGGGGCTGGGCCCACACTTGCAGGCCCTCTTTCTTATCGGCCAATCAGGTCGCTTTAAATTCTCCATGCGCACTAAAGATGTGGCCACGCCCTATGTTTGGCCGGACCCTTTTCTATTAACCAATCAGGTCGTTCTAAACCCGCCATGCGCATAAAAAGGCCAAACCATGCCAAACGGCCACCACGCCAACATCGGCATGCCAAACATGCCACACCACACCAACATGCTAATTGGCATGCCAAACGTGACATGCCACGCCAACGTGCTAATCGGCATTCCAACAGTAACGTGCCAATGTGCAGCAAATGGCGCAGCTACGTGCTAACCCACTTTCTGTCCATGGCCAACGCCACAACGGACTTCAATCAAGGTATTCTAGTCAGAAGCATGACTTTTTCTTTAGCAGCACTAGTCGAAACCCTAATTTCTGGTCGTGGCCCAAATTACGTCAGTTTGGCCCCACAACATGTCGCGAGCCATGCGGGACCCAGGAAACCCTAAAAATGGCGCCATGTTATGGCCACCCATGGCTGTCCTTGCGCCTATGGTCGTTCCCACATTATGGCCTTGCCATAATTCCTTTGGCGCGGCCATGGCACCATCTGCACAAAGAATGTCACCGTGCCACGGCCACATGCCACACGTGCTAATTAGGGTTTTGGCATGCCAAACCCTAATTTAAGTAAGGTTGATACGCCAACCATGCCAAATAATGCTACATATGGCATTAAGTTTGATATGGCAACTAGAGCCAATATTGCCAAGCCATATTTAGATTCGACACTAATATGCCAAGATATAATGACCACGGCTACGCCAGGCGCTATTCGCGTCACTATGCCACTGGCGCCACCATGCCATCACCAGGTGCCAACGTAATGTGGCCATAATCAACGAACACCTTCTCTCATGAATTACAATCTCAGCCGTCCTAATTCGCCACGGAATTGACCGGCCTATGGTAAGTCTTATGTGACCAACCAAGACTAACTAAATAGCGTCACACGCCATTCTCCTACGGAAAATCTCCTGACTTATTTGCCACACATGGATATCCGCCACCTAGCTGGCGTACAATTAATCAGAATAACTAGGTCTTGCATACGAGACCCACTCAGCAATCTGCTACATATTTTCCACGAAAATACTCGAGATAGCAAACATGTCACAAACTGGGGGATACTCATCAGGGTGTTGGTCTGGCGGTTTACAGCGTGCGGCGTGCAACATGCCCATTATAAGAAAGTGTCAGGAAAGTGGGCAGTTAGTGACAGCAAGAAGTAGTGGGTGTAAACTCCGTTTCCTTCATAGTGGGGACGTGGTTTCTAGCATTGATAGGGTGTAGAATACATCCTATTTACTATCTATTGTTTATGCTTTCTTTGCTATTTTTTCTTGTAAATTATGTATTTTACGCTTGTTTTGAGTTTTGTAGCTACTTTGGAGTCACACGGAGGAAAAGAAGAAGAAATTACTCTAATTGTGCCAAAAGGGCAAAATTGTCATTTCATGGGCGAACACTATCCGGAGCCCAGCCAAGGTTAAGGGGCAACTATATTTGAAGGAGTACTACATAGTGATCAGCCAAGGTTAAGGGGTTTACCATCTGGGTGACCCTTATCTCAAGTGCTGGGGTGTCTGAATCCGCTCCATTTATAACCCAACCCTAAATCGAGAAGATTACTTCTCAATCATTTTGTCTGAAATCAAGAAATACAGAGAGATGGGCAACCCTGAAGAAATCGATGAAACTGTTTTGTGGATGTTAATGGTTGAAATTGCAGACACGGGGAATTAGGGTTTGATTCAAGATTGAATCTGGCAGCGAGAGACGATGGTGTTATAAATGGAAGATGAAACAAAGACGAGCTCGTGGTGAAGAAATCAGATGGAGTTCGAATGAAAAAGAAAAGGGGATCTGGTGATTGAGCTTGATGGGTTCTGAGCTGGTGGATAATAGAAATGGAATGGGGTTTGTGGATTGGACATCGAGGTCGATGATGGTCTCTGGTGAAGATTAAAGAGTAGGTGAAGGAGGCGCTGTTGTGAGATGGGTTTTCCTAAGTTTACAGTGAAGATGGAACTAGAGATTTGAATCTGAGAAAGTGAAGCTGATGGTATAGAGAAAGTTAGGAATGGTAATGGTGGATGGGTTAAAGCTCGAGTGCAGGAATGGATTAATGGGTAAGTCGATGGCAATTGCCAGTGAAGCTGATGATGGGATGAATGATAACAGGGATCGAAGGAAGGTTTTGCTGCTGTTGAAGCTGAAATTTAAGGTGGTAGTGATGTTTTCTATTACAGGGATGATTAAGTTGCTGCTCTTGAGAATGGGTTGTGAGTGAATGAATAGATGTATGTTTAGGAATGGTACAGGAATGGAGCTAAAAGTGAGGCCTGAATTTGGCCGGGAAGTCCTGTAAATAGCCGAAACTCGGCCGGATTTCTGCACCGGCGAGTCAACTCGGCGATGACCGATCCAGACGATTCAACCCAGTCAGACCAGTTAGCCGAGTAAGATGCTGACTCGGTGGCCGAGTCACTCTTCTGGTTTGACCCAGTGGACTAACTGTTTGACCATTTTGACCGTTATCTCTGACGGCGCCGTGACGGAATATTCTGTCGACGGAGAAGAAGATTCCGGCGACTATTCCGGCCATAATACCAGCTTTCCGGCGGACCAAAATTACAGATTTTTGTGTGGATTCTTCTCATGGGTGTGAAGACTTGGACTTGGAATTGGATGGAGAATTTGGCTCAAATTTGGAAAGAGAAGATGGAAGATTTGAGAAAGGCTTAAACTTGGAAATTGAATTATTAGAGGAAAGGGATTCTATTCCTTGGAAGATTTGGAGAACATTGAAGCCTATAAGTAGAGAAGTTCTCTACACACTTTTAGATATCTTTTTACACACCTTTTTACACACACAACACTTCTCTTTTCTTTATTCTTTGTGTGAACTCCTTAACATGAGTAGCTAATTTTATTATTGATTGAGGATGAATTCCTAGTTCTTAACATGTTTTGAGTTTTGTTTCAATTCTATCTTGAAGTTTTTCACATGATTATCGTTTGTTTTTACTAATAGGAATGTTTATTCATTCATGATTGATTGATAGATTGTTTATAGTGCACGCTAAATTGATTTGTTAACTCAACCTAAATCTAGTATAAGTTAGGGAATAAGTAATCGTTCTCGACACTTTACACAAGTAGAAAACACGAGACCTTGCGGAGGGATTCCGTGGAGCGATTGTGTGTAAAAACAACGCTAGAAAGTGGACCAAGCGAACCGAGTTTAACTACTAGTACTAAACCTAAATTCATAGATCTTAATGCATTCGGGGAATTACATCTTGTAAGCGAACCTCAAGGTGGTTCTTTTGAATAGAATCTGATAACTAAGCGGACTTGTTATTCAGTGAAATAAGGGATTTTGGGGCTAGCTAAGCGAACCTGCTATCCTACGGTTGGTGATAATATGTGACTAATAACAAGTAGAAAAGAACATAACTTTAATCATTGTTTTGCAACGAAGAATGATTCCTTGATCTTGTCTCTCTTATTGATTTCAACTTTATCTTTTAATTGCTTTGTTTATTTTCTTTTGCTTTATACATCCCCCTTTTATGACAATTTTTACAACTAGAATCTCTTGCTCCTCGTGGGAACGAACTTGACTTCCATTATATTATTTTTAATTGAGTGGAAATAAGATATTAATTTGATTGCACCTACGACACGCATCAAGCATTTACACATTACCCCGCTTCTCCATCACTCAGCTACTCCCACTTCCTACGAGATCGGGGTGCGTTCAAATTATGACTTGTATAAATAGGTTTCTACCTATTTCGACAAAACGACAGAGTTTTGGTGAACAACAACATATTATCCAGAAAAACACAAAAAACTGATAGCTTACACTCCGGAAGCCAGTTTCACATTCTGATATAAGTCATAAATAGCCACACCTTCAGAATTAACCATTCTGGTCTCAACACCTTCTTTGCTTCCCTCCCTAAGACCAACCCTTCTCCTTCACTTTGTGAAGCAAGACTGGAACGACCATTTCTTGGTTTAGTCCAGGATTGTACAGATTGATCCCTCGAATCTAAAGTACTCGCGTGCAGTGCATTTGTTTGGGTCTAAATTCGTTTCTCATCATCACACCCAAATTTACTAAAACTAGCAGAAACAGTTTTTACCCCAAAACAGCTGGGTATAAATTGTTGGCCCCTAATTCCTTTTGAGTGGCCCCTAAAAATGGTAGGGTTTTTAACCTGGCCAAATCGGGGTATACCCAGATTAATTGGGGTATACCCATTTTATTCCCATCCAAACTAGTGTGATAAGGGGTATCTAAAAGGTGTTAAAAGACCAAATTGTCCATTCTAAAAAACCATGCCGACTAAAATATATTAAAAAAAAAAATCAAAATCTTTCTTCAGAACTCTAACCATACATGATGAGATAAAAAAAAAAAAAACGAAGAATCAAAACGGATCGAAAGTCGGCAAGGTTTTTTTGTCGACATGCCGACTATAGGCAGGGTATAAGGTTGAATATCGTGCCGACTTTTCATCTCTCGAAATCGGAGTTACAAATGGGCTCAACACGGTATTCAACCTTATACCATGCCGACTATATTTTAGTCGGCACGATATTCATCCTTATACCTTGCCGACTATAGTTTAGTCGGCAGGTTATGAAATTAATACCTTGCCGACTAATCCGGCATTTGTAACACCTCTCTGTATGTCAAAAATCCTATAGTCGGCAGGGTATTTTTTATCGACCTTGCCGACTATAAGGTAGCCGGCAAGGTAAGAAATCAATAAGATGCCGACTAGTGAAGCATTTACAACAAGTCTCTGTGTGTCAAAAATAATAAAGTCTGCATCTTCTTCATTCACCGACCTTGCACCCATAAGTTGTCGATGTTCTTCATCCGCACTGACCTTGCCGCCATAAGTTGTCGGCATGTTCTTCATCCGTCGACCCTGTCGACTTTTCATACTTTCAGAACTGAAAGTGTTGATTTCTGATCTAATTTTGAGTGTGATTTCATACAACAACTTTGCAATCCCCTTTTTAGAAGTGTTTGGGTAGTGTGCTTTCATTTCCGTTGCAAAAGATTTTCTCAAAATAATTTTTTTTCCTCAAAAATCTTCCCAAATAAAAAACAAAATTTCATTTCATAAGTTTTAATCTAATCAATTAATCAATCTAAACTCAATTAATTAAACTAATCAGTTTTTTTTAGTGTTAATTAAACAAGGGTATATTAGCCATTTATAAAATATATGGTTAAGGGGTGGCCTCTTTTACTTCAAAATGACCCTATTTTGTCTATTGGGTATACCCCAATTTGGCCAGGGTTTTTAAGTCACCATTATCATTTCAATTAAAAAAAAAAATTTGGTCAGACAGCTTGAACTTTTTAACTGTTAGAACATCTCCAATGCTAGGGGTGAAGGTCTTAAAAAGACAAAACACCTAGGATTTAACACTTTTTTAACCAAAAATTAATCTCCAATGCTAGGGTCAAGGTTAATGAAAAATAATGGGTCCTCTTATCTTGTATACCCGTATACATGTTAAGGTTCACTAAAACAACAAATTCTTGCATTGGAAACAAGATTTGTTTGTTTTATTACATTGAAAACAACAATTTTTTGCATTGGGAACAAAATTTGTTGTTTTTATTTTCTAGTAGAATAAGACAAAAAAAACCCAATTTCCAAAGACATAAAATAATTCTTTATTAAACCTTAACATGTATATGGGTATACAAGTTAACAAAAGCCAAAAATAATGATAAGGATGCCATCTCATAAGAAGGGGTAAAGGAGAAAGTCATATCTTCACCTTCTCCATGGACCATGACCTTGGGTCTATTGACACATCATCAATTTTTTATTCCAAATTTGATTTCTCTTAATTGAAAATTTTGTTATTGGGTGATAATTTCAAAGATATTTTTTCCTCATAATTATGACCTCTTATTAAGCTTATTCTAAAATTGATTTTAGGATACGAAAATTTTAGCATTGAAGATGAAACTTTTATTTATTTTAGCCACATAAGAAGGACCCCAATAAAAAGGTATTGATAAGACTCCCACATAGAACCTTCACCCTTATCATACGTAAAATGTGGTACAGAGTAATAGTACAGACTACAAAGCCTTTTTTTTTTCTTTGTTAATGGCATAGCCCCTCGTTAAATTAGTATTAGTAAATTCATTTAGTTAAATAATCACATTAGATATGTAATCATCTGGTATTGATTAATCGTCAAAAGTATGAAAAAATTGAAATTTGTACAAGAACATCTAACTTGAATACAAAATTAACAACATTTGGTGGTGGTGAACATTTTACCCCCTTTTCATTTTTCAAGTCTGTAATCGATCGTCAAAATAGTGGGATTCCTCTGTTTTTTCTTATAAAAATCAGCCCATGTTGTTTAATGGTTGTTGAAAATAGTATTGATAACTGGTCGGTTGAATTGAATCGACTCTACTCTTTTCTACTCCCTCCGTTCCTTTTTAATAGGTTGGTTTCTATAAATAGATGTTTCAAAAAAATAGGTTGGTTTCCAAATTGAGAAAGTCAAATGTCACTTTAGTTTTCTGGGACCATTTTTCTCACTTCTTTTGATGACAAGTGTCATGTGGACCATTTCACTTTATTTCTTTTGCTGACAAGTGTCATGGGGACCATTTCACTCCACTTCTTTTATTGACAAGTGTCATGAGGACCACTTTCAATGATTAGTTCTCTTAGGCCGTGTTTGGCACCTTTGACAACATAAAACTTAGCTAGATTAGAGTTTTCTCTTACTTAATTAGGATTACCATAAAATAGTTAATTATCCTAACTTTTTCACTTGACCCATTTTTAACCCTTTTTTTTTTAAATTATCCTATATATTTTCCCTTTATGATAATAAGTAAATTAAATCTTTTCTAGTAAAATTAAATACTAGACAAACAAAATATAACATACAACCACCATCTCTCTCTTTTTTTCCTTCCATCGGTGACACCTTTGTCACCGTGTTAGCAAGGAGACACAATGATCGAGTTTGGGATTTGCTCCAAGATTAACTCAGTAGACTGGTTTTGCTCATGTCTCAAAAACACTCCCAATACTTAGCTGATTTTCCGTCTATAAAAAATTATGGACTTGCGGGTAGATTTAAGGGTAAAAACCAAAGCTTTAGATTTTGTTTTTGTGATTTTGGTTTGTATCTCATGGAGAAATAACAGGTTTATCCATAGCCATGGAGGTTGTTCTTGTTTAATGGGATTCAAAATAATCTTGATCGAAGAATTTTCAAAATCTGATTGAAGATTTTTCTTTTACTAAATTTCAATTGTTTTAAGAATAATTGATTAGGGTTTCTATTATAATCTGTAGATTAATTAATTAAGGTTCTTGATTCATGTTTGCATGGATGATGCCATCTTCAACAATCTCTTTCCATGGTGGTTCTATCGCCAGTATCTTGTAGTCGTTAATGGTTAGATAAAAGAACACTAATGGACTTTCATATATAAATAATCAACACAAAATTGGTCAAAAAGACCAAAATTAATAATTCCTGGGTGAAAAAGATACTTAGGTTTTGATACTGTTTAAATAGCCAAAAATTAAAAAGATACTGTTTAAATGGACAAAAATTTAAAAAATAAATGAGGATGTAACCAGATTTCATCCCCGCCCATTTTCAAATATTTTTCTTATTTTTATTTTTACACGGATGCATCCAGTTTCATCCTTGCTATTTTTTTAAGTATAAGCCTGGATGAATCCAGTTTCATCCTTGCTATTTTTTTTTGGCTATTTCACCCGTACTTTTTTTTACTCGTCCATTTGAACCGTGTTTTAAATTTTTTTGGACAAATGACCCATTTTCTCAATAATCAATTAAAGCCGGGCTTAAAAATGATTACTTTTTCTTATTTAGATTGCTTGCCTTGAGATGACCACAAATAAAGATCTTAACGGTTGAAAGGTGCGACCTTATAATTGCTATCACGCGAATGCGCGCGTGATAGCATGACTCATTACCTATTTTAAAAGAAAAATAACTACCTATTTTTCCTGGCACTTTTAGGGGCGACCCCGAAAGAATTAGGGGCGACACAAAAGACAAAATAGGATGAAAATACTTATATGCCCCTTCATAATCGGTAGTTTAGTTAGCTACCGATTGCAAAATCTCATTTTTAGGACAACTCTATATTCGGTAGTTATATGAACTATTTTGACTACCGATTATAGGCTCAACCAAATTAGAAAAAAGAGGATTTTTGCAAAATCTCTTTTTTAAAACTCTATATTTCGGTAGTTATATGAACTATCTTGGCTACCGATTATGGTAGGATATTTGCAAAGGAAGCCACGTATAATCTAAGTCATGATAACTTCATTTACTACCGATTATAGACTCAACCAAATTCAAAAATAGAGGATTTTTGCAAAATCTCATTTTGGGGCAACTCTATATTCGGAAGTCAGGATACCTTCATTTACTACCGATTATAGGCTCAACCAATGCAGTTGAAAAAGCTCGGTGCGGGCAAGAATACAATGCCGGTACGCTATACAGGGGCTACTCTATATTCGGTAGTTATATGAACTATTTTGACTACCGATTATGGTAGGATATTTGTAAAGAGAGCCACTGTATAATCGGTAGTTATACAAACCAAATTTACTCCCGATTGTTGATTAACTACCGATTGTATAGTTATCTACCGATTGTAAAGGGTAGTTTGGGATTAAAAAAAAACGCCCCGAAAATAACCTTCCGATTGTGAAATAACCTACCGATTATGACAGTTTTTGTCGTTTTGTGTCGCCCCTAATTCTTTTGGGGTCGCCCCTAAAGACGCCAGGCTATTTTTGGGTGGGATTTTGGTATCCTTATATATTTGGGAGAATAGTGTAACCTTACTTTTTTTAGCTTACTAAAATTATAGGGAAGGTTAGGCTATTCATGTCCAAACTTAGAATAAAAAGAAGACAAACACCTTTTGACGGTTATTTTGGAGATAACCCAACCTAAGATAGGATATCAAAGGTGCTTAATTTTCTCTAAAAATAAAACCACCTTATTAAAAAGGGGGTCATGTTAACCTGTATCCCCGTATAGAGGATAAGGATTAGTAAAAAACAGATTTTTTGCATTGATTTTATAAGTCTGTATCGATACTGGGGTGAGTAATATTGGATAAATCAAAATATGATATTTCCGGTATTGCCCATGTAACTGCGTAGAAAAGCGGTAATTATAGTGGGCCCGAAGTGTTTTGCCAGCGAAAAAGTGATACGGGTTGACTTTCGATTCTCTCTTTTTATTTTCTTAATTGCACAGAGAACATGAAATTTCTCTCTCATCTTTTCTTGCCGGTAAAACTGGTTATTTGACCTATCTCCATAAATTTTAAAGCCGGATAATAAGACTTTAGTTCACGTTTTGGTTCAAAACTTAAATTTAATTTTCAGAGGTCATGTGAGTCTTTTTCTTTTTTTACTGTTCTTCCTCAAGCACTGGTACTGGTTGATTACCTTTGAATCATGAGTAATAATTTGATCGATGATGAATTGATGATGCTGTCGATAATGATGCATTTGATTAATCTGATGGTCCAATTTTGATTAATCTTGATATCGATCATAATAATGTTTTTGAGTACAATTCCGTTGGCAGAGAAATGAAAGAATTGTTGAATGATCACCGTAAAGATTAACAAATCCTCAAACATGGCAAAAATATGATGGATGGATTATGTGTTGTTTAGGCGACATATTTGATAATTGATTAGTTAATTAATGAAGACCGATTCATCCAACGATAACCAAAAATGAAGGATTAGCCAACTACGATAGGAAGTGAAGACGGAGAAGAAGAAGAAGACATAGAAACGGAAAGTTAAGACAGAAAACTAGAAATGGTTTTTTTATCGGGTGGGGATAGTGTGAATACCGGGGAGAAATATTTAATATTAATCATTAATCAGTAAGGGTACAATTGGAACTTTGGTTTTATTGGTAACTGATCTTAAATTTACCGAGATTGTTTCACTTGTAACGAATAATTCCTAAATCCCAAGTAAAAGGTCGAGCATTTAATGTCCCTTATCGTATATAAGGGTATACAAGATAAGGAAACCCTTAAAAAGGATCGGAGGGAGTAGCATATTAGAAGTTGTTCTGTCATACAATTTAAGACTGGTGCTGAAATTTCGGTCACTTGACGACTAGTGCGTATCTTAATATCAGCAGTCGCTAGAGATGAAAGAAAAGTGAAATTTGTTACTCCCTCCGTCCCACATATATAGGCGGAGAGAGACAATTCTCTTAGATTAAGAAAATTGCATGGGATTCATAATTTTATATGTTTTTTCTTGTTTTACCCTTCGTCTTATCTCCAACACAATTACCTATGTACAATAAATATGGGTATATATGGAAAAATTCATCTTGGAAAACAAAGTCCGCCTATTTAATGGGACAAAGAAAAACCAAAATTCCGCCTATATATGTGGGACGGGGGGGAGTAACATGTAACTACGGAAAATGAAGGATGACAGACTTGGAGCATGCAGTTTAACCTCTCCAGTGCTATCATGATAATCCCAGCTATCAAACTTAAAATACTTAAGTTTAGGCAAGGAAATGTTGAGATTCATTTCAGGAAATGGATTATGACTTACTTTCACAATCAACGATTCTAGAGAAGGAAAACTGGAAAAGAACCTATTCGTTAGTTCTTCATCAGAAAATGATATATCCCTAAGTATAAGAATCAATGATTTCAGGAGAGGTAAACTCATTTCATGATCTTCGGGTAGAATAATCTCGGTATAATCACCACCTTCATCACGACTCAATTCAAGCTCAAGCTTTGTCAATGATTTACAAGTACATAGACAAAGAGGGATCTCAAAATCTTCGTCAGGGGTGAGGTCAATACACATCTCTTGAACATTATGGCGGACAGCAGTGGCAATCCATTTATCTATGCAGCTACATATTTCATCACCAGGACTACAATAGGATAGATCAAACCTTTGTATATCAGAGTTGTTGTCACGAAGACTGAGCACCTTGTCCACAAATTTTATAAAGCGCTCTTCATCATCTGAGTGATTGGCATTCCAGAAATTTAGGACGGGCAGAGAAGTCCACATACACCGCCATCTTTTGGATAACACACAAGTCTGGACTGCAAATTTCATATCAATAGAAGATAGGATGTGATGAATTAAAGAATCCGGTAAGTTGCTGATCCGATCTTTTTCTTCTTCAGAAGAAGAAGGACTTGAGTTTCCTTTTTTCATTTCTAAATAGTGAGAAGAAATGCAAAAATCGGATTCAGTAATTTTCACTCAAAACTGAACATATATAATAAACCTTAAGCTGATCTTGATTAAAGATAACTCTCTAGGAAATCGTTAATGGTGGAGAAGAATGAGGATGGGAATTGAATTTGAAGAAGGTATTCAAGTTATTTTGGGGAAAAGCGTACAGTTCAGAATTTTTGCTTTGTGTTTCTGATACTGTTGACTGTTGAGATACACTGAAGCTTCGTTTTCTCCGCTGTACAGTAAATTTCCTTCTTTTGGAGTCATTGGAATTTCAAACGGTTTGAGGATATGGTCGAAGTTGGACTTCCGATAAAATGAGCCAACTTCGCTGGGTCCAGATCGTCTGTGCCCATACCAAGGTGTGCCCTCTGTGCCTGCTAATAAAATTCTGTCATCTGTCATCTGTCATACCATATTAGGATTTACAAACTCCATGTATTCTTTCCATATCTCACACCCTTATCAAATGCGGAAAGAAAAGGAGAACCAGTTTCTTCCTTTGCTTTGAAGATCAAAATCATTTTCCTTTCGGCTCCATTAGGAGGAATCGCTTTTCCTTTTTGTTTTTTCAAGCTTATACGACATTTGTAAGACTAAGTTCAATTTGTCCTTAATCCATCATCATTGGAGTTTATTGTCTCCATAGACGATCAAGGGTCATTTATTTTTATTAGGTGATTGCGGTTAAGAGATTCACAACTTTCATCCGAAGAAATCATATCCATATTTATTTATATTTTTTGTAGTTACAAGACTAGAGTCATCAGACTTGCATCTAACATCTTTATTAAGGGATATTTTGACTTTGGGTCACAACAAAGTGACCAGAGTTGCGTTTGGGTCACCCCAAAATTTTAATTCGAGTTTGGGTCACGAGACCGGCGTTGACCGCGTTGACAGTTACAAAAGTCAGTTAAACATGGAAATGACCAAAACAAATTTAAACTTTGATTTATTTACTAACCAAGCCATCAAACGCTTGCTAGACAGGTGTGTGGCTAAAAGAAAAACACGCTTTATCTCTTTCGCCTAACCTAAATCGTGTTTTAGTTCTAGCTTTTCTTCTCTTTCTTTCCTAGATCGCCAAGCCATCAAACGCTTTTGCGAGGCGATTTTTGCCGATCTACAAGATTTGTATCATAAAATTTGTATCGTGTTATTATAGAAATGGTCGATTTCGGTTAACTTATCACGATCTACAAGATTTCGTGGTTAAAGTTGGTGTTTGAGTTGAGGTAAGTCAAAATAAATCTCTAATTGCTTAAATTTATTCCGGGTTTTCGTTTTTTTTTTTGCTTTTAACGATATGTATGAGTGATATTCTTTGCAGAAAAAGTAGTTTAATTGGTCAATTCTGTTTTCTCCTCTGTCTTTTAGGATTTTGTTGTGTTCCAGGATTTTTTTAGGTTTTCTTTTTGATTATTTCTTTACTTTTGTCGATTGGTACTTTATGTTAAAAATTGGTACATAGTATTGTTAATTTAGTGATGGGTGGGTGGGAGTATTGTGGTCCTGCTGATGATAATTGTGTGTCTGGATAGTTGTCGTATGTGGTTGAGATATTTAAACCTAGTTAATGTGAATGTTTTCAATAGTTGTCTGCTTGTCAATAGATGGCTTTTTTGAAGAAATTTTAACTGTACTACAGGATAATAGTAAATGTGGAACAGAGTGACTCATATATCGTGACAATGAATGATTTAGAATGATTATTCTAATTGCTTTTGGTGGTTGTGTATATTTAAATACAGGTACAATGAATGATTTACTTACATACTATCCCACTAAAGGTGGTTATGTTGTCGGAAAAAGTGCAAGGGCTGAGTATCCTACATGGAGAAGATGCCTGACTATAGACCTGAAGAAGACCTGGATTTTCTGCCCATTTTGGACCCAAAGAAAACTTCTACAAAGGCCATTCAAGTGGATTCAAGCATATCTGAAAGTCAAGCATCTACTATTGTTGACCCCAATGAAGTGATGTCACAGCTAGATGATGAAGATATATTTACAGGTCTGTACAATGAAAGAAACTCAGAAAATGAGAGAGTAAATGTGGATGAGTTTCTGATGAACCAGATGAGAGTGATGATGAAGAACTTCTTTATGAACCCGAGATGGATGATGATGAAGAGATCAACCTAACTTGTCGATTCAAGCAACACTAGACTCAATCAAGAATTCAAGGAATATGTTGTGAGAAACCGACAACATAGATGTAGATCACAAGTTGTCCGAAGGTCAAGAGTTTGTGGAGAAACTGTTTGTTGGGCAGCAATGGTTGAGTAAAAGAACATTGTAGGGACTATTTAAAGAATCTAGCACTTGACCTGAACCATTCCATTGTCCAAGTGAGAAACAAGAAAAAGCAGCAAGAATACAAATGCAAAGATGAGACTTGTCCATGGAGGGTTTACTGCTCTGTACTTTCTGATAAGCAAACATTTGAATGCAAAAAAGGTTAGTAATTTGTTTAATGTAAGATGTCCAGTTATATATCTAAGTCATTTTAATTTGTATAACTTGTGAACTAACTAATTTTTATTTGTGTTGTTTGAATTTTCAGGTCATTTTATCCACACTTGTGAGGCAGTTCATGGTCTCAAGCATCCATTGGCTAATGCAAGATGGGTATCCAAGGTGATGCTTGAATCTTTCAAAGCACATCCAAACTACAAGCCCAGGGACTTCATGACTGAGGTAAAGAATAATCACAAGGTTGAAATTTCATATTATACTACTTGGCATGCTTATCATCTGTGTAATGAGAAAATTTTGGGTAGTTATGAGGAAGGGTATTCATTGCTTCCTGCATTATGTGAGCAATTTTTGAAGGACAATCCCACAAACATTATTAAATTAACAACTGACCCTTTAACTAAGAAGTTTAAGTCACTGTGTGTGGCATATAGGGTGTCATTAGATGGTTTTGTGAAGTTTGCAAGACCTATTCTAGGACTAGATGGATGCCACTTGTCTGGAAAATATGGTGGTACTTTGTTGGCCATCACATGTCTTAATGGCAACAATGGTATTTTTCCCATTGCTATATACATCTGTGATTCAGAGTGTATGGAAGAATGGATTTTTTTGTAAGTTTAGTGGTGAGGAATTGAAGGCACATCCCAGGGCTTTGACTTTTATTAGTGACAGGCAAAAGGGTTTGATTGAAGGTGTTGTTGAGTAAATTTCAGTGATATAAATCACTATCATAGGTACTGCTTTAGACATCTTTACAAGAACTTTAATAAGCTTCATCCTGGCAAGAACCTTGAGTTTATGACATGGAGATCAGCAAGGTCATTTAGTGAGGTAGGTCATAAAATTTGGATGGATAACCTCAAGGAAGCCAAGGAATCTGCACCAGAGTGGTTTGACAGAGAACCAGTTGAGACATGGGCAAGAGCTTACTTTGATAGGTCATCAAAGTGTGAGCATGTGACATGAAATTTTTGTGAAGATTTTAATTCATGGATTCTTGATTTAAGGAGGCTGCTTGTATGTAATTTAGTTCAGAAGTTTCATTTGCTTATGATGAGAATTTTCTATGATAGAGAGCAAGTGGGGTAAGAAAATGACTGATGATGAAGTGGTCCCTAGAGTGACAGAAATTGCTAAGAAGCACTTGTATTTCAACCATCAATTCACCACACAACCTTCATCTGTTAATATTTGGCAAGTTTTTGACACCAAGAAGGACATATCATGGGTGGTGAATCTGGAACAACATACTTGCACCTGCAATTCATGGAAAGTATGTGGAATACCATGTGTGCATGCTGTCTGTGCAGGTCTACGTGCAAGGCCAAAGAGTTATAAGAAGTAAGTTACTTTTTTGTTACAATTTTGTCATTTCAACTACTTAATTACACTTAGATATGTATGCTCTTACATTGTATGTACATTTGTTTGCAGGTAGGTGCACTCTTACATGCATGTTGACACATACAAAGACTTGTATGCTCATTCTATTGAACCTATAAATCACCAAGCTTTATGGGCTAAGGTAATCTTAAGAACTTCATTTCTTTGAATCTTTCTGTATGATTACATGTTGACACATACATCTGACTTATGCAGAATTCACAGGAGGTAAAGCCTCCTAAATGTGGTAGACCACCAGGTAGACCTAGAAGCATAAGAAGAAGGGACATGGATGAAGGTGGCAATAACAGAAAATACATGTGTGGTAGATGTTATGTGTATGGTCATAACAGGAGCACTTGTAAAGGAGCTTCAGCTGAAGATCAACATCAAGGTAATTTTTTTGGCTTATTTGTTCATTGGGCTTACTAAATCAATTTTTTATGTTTCAGCTCCAGAAACTTACACAGGGCCTCATGTGAGGCCTAATCCAGGTACTAGGCCACCACCACCTTTAGCATCTGCAGATGAAACTACTGCAACACCAGCTCCAAGAGGAACTAGAGAAGGAAGAGGAAGAGGCATGGGAGAAGAGGAACTAGAAAAGGAAGAGGTGGAGCTACTCATGCATCAACTTCAAATATTGCACCATCTTCAAATGTTGCACCATCAGTTCCACCAACATCTGAACCAGCATTACCAACTACTAGTAGAAGAGGCAGGGGAGGAAGAGGAACTAGAGGAGGCAGAGGTGGTGCTTCCACTGAAAATTATTACTCCACCAGTCCCACCAGTTCAAGTTGCAGCATCTACAACAATTGCTTTTGGAAGGGGTGTTGGCAACTCATCCACTAATTCCAGGGCTGGTGCACTGAGAGGAAGAGGGTCAAGAGGCAGGGCAAGATGGAAGATGGTGCACAGAAGAAATGGAAGAATTGTAGGTGTAGGAATATTGCAAGATGGGGGACCAACACTGACTAGAGAACCAACACCAGTGCAGGTATCTGCTTTAACCTTTTATCTTTCTTGCAATTTGTGTCTCTTGTGAACTTACAATATATTACATGTTGTTCAATGTAGGTAAATCCTATACCAGGACTAGATGGATGCTTCTTAAGATGTAATTATGGTGGCAGAGGAGGTGGTGCATTTTCTTCAACATCTGGAAGAGGAAAGAGGCCAAGGATGATGGACTAGTTTGGCACCCCAGAGCAGTGGGTCAATGAAGAAACAATTCCATAATATGAATGTGAACTGGTTTAATCTCTTCCTTACTGCTTTTTCTTAGTTTTTTTATGGATATTTTGCTGACATCTCTTTTATGTTGAGAACATGTTACTTTCTTTAGAAAACATGGCATGTGTTACTTTAATCTCATTTTTTTTTTATGATGAAAATACTTCTTTTATTTACTCTTGGTTTAAGTTCATTACATCATTGCATCACATGATTACATAACTATTACAAGATAACAAGCTACCCATATTATATCTAAGATTAGGTATAAGACCACCGCATCATTGCCTTAGCAGCCTACTAGTTTAGTCGATTTGATAA
Source organism: Papaver armeniacum (assembly GCA_023531295.1). Lineage (NCBI taxonomy): Eukaryota > Viridiplantae > Streptophyta > Magnoliopsida > Ranunculales > Papaveraceae > Papaver > Papaver armeniacum. Next base: position 78,327 of record JAJJWW010001830.1, on the reverse strand, counting down.
ACCCATTTGAAAGCACCGCAAACATTGCACTTTAGAAACTTATCACCTAGACTATGTTGTTGTCTTGATGTAAATAGACTCATAGTGTTGTTGCAGTGAGGAGTGAAGCATTTGGTTGACTTCCATGGGCATTCATATGCCAAATGAGTGTCTTTGTGACAATCAAAATAACTCCTTACATTTAGTTTATCTTCTAACTCAGCACATAAGACATTTTCTTGCTTGTCAGTCAAATGAGTTTTCTTCATTGTACAACCTCCATTGTAAGCAGTAATGGCATCGACAATCCAGTCATAACAAGAACATGATGCACAACTTAGTATTTTCTTTGCACACTCTTTGCATAGTAGGTTGTGACAGTTTGAGTATCTCTTTGGGCATACCAGGGCTGTATGACCTGTGTCATTGCATATCTGACATACCTACAATCAAATTAGAAACTTAAATTGTGCATGCCTTATGAAATCAACTTACAGGTGTGTGTGAAATTGATTATGGATATAAATTACCTCATCTTCTTGTATGTCTTTGTTCTTCATTTTTTCCATGTTGAGATCTCTTGATTGCGCTACAAAAATGTGCTTAAAGTCATCTGCGGTGTGAAAATGAGTTGGTGGAATAATGGAAGGATTTATGTGTACTTATAGGGGTTTGAACATCGACCAACGGTCCGATAACGGTATAACGCACCGTTAGATTGCATCTCTTCTGAAACGTCAGATGTGCCCAAGTGGGATTCTAACCAACACGTGCGAGTCACGTGCTAACGGTAACTAACGGTGTTAAGTAAATAAAATTATTTTTAAAAAAAAAAATTATTTCATAACTGTCAAGACGGTCAACGCCGGTCTCGTGACCCAAACTCTAATTAAAATTTTGAGGTGACCCAAACGCAACTCTTGTCACTTTGTTGTGACCCAAAGTCAAAATATCCCCTTTATTATTCAAGACTCAAGAACAAATTTCCCGAGCCTAAGAACAAATCCACACACAATATTGATTATCTTCTTCTTACTATAAACAAACTTTTTATCAATAAACAATTGAGTTGAGTTCTTGAATAGAATTCTGTTTGAGGTTCAAGTGATCGTTGAGGAACACATAGTTGTTTCTGCCGCAAGAAACTTTGGAAATCTGGAATCCCCAGAACTATAACTGTCCGCTGGCAGAAGGGGTGAGGAATTGATTTTCATTTACTTTCCTTACTTGATAAGAGCGTGAAACATGGGAAAAAAATATACGGAGTTTGCAAATCCTAATATGGTATGACAGATGGCATAATTCTATTAGCAGGCACAGAGGGCACACCTTAGTATGGGCATAGACGATCTGGACCCGGAAAGGGTGGTGCTATGCACCGATACTGATACGGTGACCCTGATACGGGGATTCGTCAATTTTCATAAAATGGGGATACGGATACGGTGGGATACGTGTACTTATCAAAAAAAAAATTAATATAATAATAATCCACTCTACTAAAAAATCATAAAATAAAAAAATCCGATAGATACTATTTTGATTATTAAAGTGAGCAAATATTAAATTTTCAGAATTTGGGTTTTGAAATTACTTATGTTAATTGAATGGATAAAATCACATGTACTCCGATTTCTCTCTAAAACAACATGAAAAACATGACTGTCCAATAAGCCTTAAATTTTTCTAGCACCATTTTTTTTAAGCACCATAAAAATAAATACCAAGTCTATTTTATTTATAGTCAACAAGTTATTATGTTTAGATATAATTATTCAATATGATCATGATTACAAATAACTATAAATATTTAGAATTTTAGATTTTATGTATAAATTTATAAATATATAGATTTCGTATAAAAAAAAATGTTAGATTATAGGAAGTATCCCCTTATAGAGTAGCAGAGAGGTATCCTAGAGTATCCCCTACCTTTTTTGTAATTTAAAAAAGGTGACACTTTAAATGGAGTATCTGATACGTATCCCCAGGTATCCCCAAATATCTGACTGCAGGAGAGAGACCCACCTCCACATAGAAGAATAGTTGGGCGCGGACGCCTTTCAGACGCCGGTGACACTCACCGCCTCCCTCGATTATGGGAGAGACCGTGTATAGATTCAAGCGGTTCTCCGTAGATTGAGAGCACTAACGCCTTCAGTCGTAAAAACACCGTGACTCCCCGACTATGCACCATTCTCGAATAGATGTGACGCTTTAATCGGCTAATATATTTTATGCAATAGATTAATTTCGCCGCGACAATCACCACCAATTCCTGAATAATCTATTATTGCTCATATTCCATGGTCGAATCCACTACCCGATACCATGGAATGGAAATAACAATTGCTCCTATTCCATGGTCGAATCCACGGCCTGATCCCATGGAATGGCAATAACAATTGCACCTATTCCATGGTCGAATCCACGGCCTGATCCCATGGAATGGCAATAACAATTGCTCTGATTCCATGGTCGAATCCATGGCTCGATCTCATAGAATGGCAATAAACTACTACATTATCTCATTATTCTGATTTCATCTCATGAAATGGTGATAGATAATTTTAATTACTCTGATTTTATGGTCGCATCCACGATCCCATAGGATGGTAATGCTTGTTTTATTATTCTGAATTCATAGTCAAATCCATAGCTGATCCTATGAATTAATAATAAAAAACTATTCATTTTTATTACTCAGTTTCATGAATTATTCTCCACTGAATTTTATAAATTAGTAATAAATACTCAATAACCGGACATCTGGATCATCACTGAGTAAGCCCCACAAAAATGGTGCAAGTGTATTCGACAATGGTGCACGATCGAGCACCCTGATGCACGAACGAGCATCCAAAAATATGAAACAATGAGGAATCCTATGCAAACAGAAAAACAATAAATATTAATAAAATAATAAGAGGCGCCCGGCTCGGCCCACCGTCCGGACGGCCGTGCCCTAGCCATGGTCGGTCCATGCCTCTTCCATTATTTTCCTTATTTTTTGTTATTTCATGAACTCATGAAAACTCCTTGGTTTTAGCAACTTTCCTTGTTTTAGAAAAAACTCATGAATCCTCCATAACTTCATGGATTCATGAAATAATATTATAAAATAAGGAAAGGTGTGCGGGCCGGCAACCTAGCCTACGACCATGCCCGAGCCGTGGCCTGGTCCCACACCTCACAATCCTTAGCTTTTATAATTATTGTTCCCTAATCTCGTGAAACTCCTTTGTTTCAACAAAAACTCATGGATTCTCCATAACTCCAAGGATTCTCCATAACTTCAAGGATTCATGAAAATAATATTATAAAATAGGGAAAGGTGTGCGGACCAGGCAACAAAGTCGGCCGGCCATGCCCTAGCCGTGGGCCGGTCCCACACCTTGCAATCCCTAGTCTTTTGTAATTATTATTTTCCTAAATTCATGAACTCCTTGGTTTGAACGAAAATCATGATTTCACATAACTTATCAAATTTTGCTCAAATCATGAAAAACCAAAAGCCAACAGTCACACGACCTAAATAGCCTCTCACGGCAATTTTAAATGTTAAAATAAACTTATTTTAATATTTATAAAATATTGATCAATTGAGCATACATGCTCATTCCAACAAAATCAAGAATTTCTACAAGATGAAACTCTTCTTAGAAAATTCACAACATTGCTCGAACGCACATCGAAAATACCGAAACTCTCAAATCGAGACACGGGCACCACGACAACACGTGCATGCCTTCATGACCGACCAGAGTCATCCTTAGGCTTGCACAAAGCCGGTCCCACACGTTTCATAATTCGACCTAATTTGCTCAATTGCTCGTATTGGGCCCGAACTATCTCCAACCAACCTGGGATTGCTCAAACGGCCAACAATCGTCACGTGACCACCAAGAGCCGGTCCCATGCTCTCTTGGTCTGTACCCATCTTTCATACCTAGGTTTAATGCTGAACCCAAAGAATATTTCGCAAATGATGAAACCAACATTTAATCATAATTCTTTCACCAATCCTCAAACCGAGAACCCCGGTGCATGCTCACTGGAAGCACCGAGTGCACCACATGGAAGCCCATCATCCCATGTGGTAGGTTCCCATATCACTCATGAACTATTTTCAGCGATTCATCAACTATGATCTCGAAATTAGGTTTTGAATAAATGCTCCACAAATCATCACTCGAGCACGATTCAAACACTAATGAATTTATGATGGATTCAGCAACCAACATCTGAATTAATCATATAATATTTAGTAGCTTAATAATATTTTAATATTTTATTGGGTCACGTCACCAATAATATTTTAGACCTTGTGCATGATGTACCTTTAAATTTGCAAGATTTTGTGCTCAAAAACACATCTCGTTGACAAGTTTAGGTTTGGGGGAAAATTATTCCCATATGCAGCCTTACTTGCACTCTCATGTTATATTTGTGTAAGGCTGTTGATGTTTGTACATATTTTCTTTTGGGTTGATCCTCAACTCTTTAGATTGTTGGTTTTTGGTGAATTTTCATTGTATATAATCCAAGAGGGACTTGTTAAATTTTTCTTTCTTGAATCGGTTGAGTCTTCTTGCGCATATATTATGCTAATCCGATATGATCTCCACTGAGAATGTTGGATTCTAGACTTGACAAATGAAGCTCTAACCTTGCTCCCGCCGACATCCGGTAATCTCTTCCCTTTTCTCTTATCAGCATAGTTCTCATGGTATGTGACTCGTTTAAAATTTTATCATCTCGCTGACACATTGAGGACAATGTTTGATTTAGGTTTGGGGGTGCATTTGCATTTAGAGTTTTTAGTCTTTCTTTATCAAAAAAAAAAAAAAAAAAAAAAAAAAAAACTCTTTGTAAATATGTACATAAAAACCTCCAACTTTTAGAGATTTTAGAGTCACTAGCATGCTTCTAGCTACGTTTACATAGAGAGTCCTGACCGAAATAACAAAATTGGAAGTACTGAGAACGCAATCGGGTTTCTTAGTTGATTAGAGCGTTAAAGTTGGATTTAACCATACCGAGGGCTTAATTAGGTGTCTGTTTAGATATTCGGTAGTAGAATTGTGATCACCCATAGTGGAGACTACCCATTTTACATCAAGTGAGGCACCAACCTTCAATTTTTGCAACTTTCTAGAAAAGTCGTTAGAGTGTGTGTCACCGTATGTCAATTCCGGGTAGGAATGGTGATCTACCCAACTTCGCACCATTTTCAGCACTACTTTTGATCTCTTGAGTGCTAATTTTTGTCAATCATGAGGGTGACGTTTAAAGATGAAAACTTCTTCTAAATACCGATTTGCGCTAGCATCACTCTCTCCCTCTCAATCAACAAGATTCATAGAAACACATCATCGCAAAGCTAGTGGAGCATCATGAATATTTGAAGAAAAGTTGAGATAGTCCAAGGTTTATGTGCAACAAAGAAAATAGGATGAGAATTAATGAAGTTTGTGAAAATTGATTTTTACCGTTTTATTATTATTTTTATGTCATATATGTATCAAAAAAAAAAAATTGAGTTTTATTTGTATGTTTGTCAAGTTTTTGTGAAGTTCAAAAGTTCATCATCAGCTATTGAAGACCGAAGATTGAAGACGTTTCTATGAATGCTGAGAGAGAGTGATATTAATTGCCGATCGGTGAGAAGGTAAGTGAGTACTCCCATCCTTTCTAATGGTTGATTTCCTTTCTTAGAGATCATCGTAAAAGATTCTTTTTGTCCACACTTCGTGGAGTCTCCAAATTATTTCGGAAGGTTATCCTTCTTACCTACAACGTGTGCAGGATTTCTCTCTTTATTCCCGCCCGCACACATCCGAGACTAAAAAGCGATCTTTTGAGTGCAATTATCATAAAACCCTATTAGTGAGGCAGAAGTCGAGGCTTATGATCACAATCGAATCCGAATTCTTTCATATGGTATGGTTACTTCTCGCTCAAAGACTTAAGGATGAGAATGCGTTCTTTGGTAGTTCTAACTTCACATTACTAGCATGCGTAAACTCTATGTCCTCATAGCTCCTTGGATGCTTGAGACTCTTTTACACTCAAGTTGGAAAAGGTTTTGTGGGTACACCTCTCGCAAACCCTCACGAGACTACAACTCGTCCACTAGGGACACCTAGGGGTTTAAAGGCTTAGTGCATACGCTAAATGCATTCGAGAGACCCGCGACAGGGTATAGTTAGGATTTCTTAATTTTTGTTTCACTTGAGGACAAGTAAAATTCAGGTTTGGGGTATTTGATAAGTGCCAAATATTGCATATTTATACACCTTTTACCGGCATTTAGCTCATCTTTTGTGCTCAAGAATCGATATTATCCCGTATTCTGTGTTTTCTTTGTTTTCAAGAATAAATATTTGTACTAATTAATTTTGTGTTTTTAGGTAATAAATAAAGTTCGAGAAATCGAGGAGCCAAAAGAGCGAAGAATTGGAGACAAGCGTCTATGGAGCAAAGCCAAAGCCCACGCGCGCAACAGCTTGCAACCCAACAAGGAGCAACCCATTTACAAAACATGGGCTTGAGCTATCCAAGACCCGCCCACGACCGATCCGAGCCCGTCCACTCCAAACCGTTGAGATCTCGCCCAGCTGAATCCTACGGGCCGCTCCATCACTCACATCATTTCTCGATGCCTCCGCTCAACACCAAATCACCCCAATCCTCCCTCGGCCGTTCAGATCTCGCCCAGCTGCATCCAACGCTCGCTGCATCATTCCCATCAATCCTTGATGTGCCCGCTTCACACCCTAGTTCCCTACACCTATACCCAGTCGACCTAACCCATTTCTCTCTTCATCTTCTCTTTCTTCTCCATACCTCCAGCAGAGAAAACCCATCCCCTTTCTTCTCACGACCTTCCCCGTGCGGAGCCATCATCACTTTCCCCGTCAACACCACTGGGCCAGCCTTTCTCCATCACCCCGCTCCACCTCTCTAGGTCTAGTGTTCTCTCTCTTAGATTCTCCCAACCCTAGAAGCTAACTTAGAGAAAACTAGAACTAGGGTTTCACCAAACCCCATGCATGGTCGATTCAGAGGTCAGAGACGAGACAAGACAGAGGAGAACACAATTCAGAGGGTATGGGCGATTGGGTATGGTTTAATTTCTGTTTTTGAATTAAATTAGGGTTTGGGGAACTGTATGTGTAAAGAGGGTTGAGATGTGTTTGAAAAACTTATGCCTGGGTTAGCCAGAGCACCACTCTAGTTTAATTTGTATTGTGTTTTAGTCATGTTCTAATTTAATTGCTAGGGTGTTGATGAAACCCCTATTTCTTATGCTAAGATATTCAGTGTTCATATTGTTCTTGATGTGCTTAACTTTGTTAGGATGAATAATTAGCTAACCCATCAAATAATCCTGTGATAGAGTGTACTGTAAGAAGACACTCTATACTAGGGGAGAGTTAGTGGTTTAGTTAGCCAAAAATCCACCTGAGACCTTCAAGGGAAGGTTCAAGGCACAATGAGAAGCTGCATTGCCTTAGCTGAGAACTAGAGGGTGGATTCACTGCCCTAGTATCTCACAATCCACTTAGTTGCCTTAGTTAAAGTCACAACTCAACTTCAGTCATATCGACAAACACTCAAACCATATTTGTGTTACCTTTCTCTAGAAACTCAGTTTAGTAAGACATAGATCATCTTAAGCACCACAAGTCTCTGTGGGATCGACCTGTATTTGCTCAGTGCTGCATAATCGACACCGTGCACTTGCGGTTTAATTTGTAGGCAAAAACAGACCACTTCCTAAGCCTACCATTGATCGGTTAGAGGAGTCTCGACGACACGCTCGACTCTCCACTTTCCTAAAAAACCAGCGAACCGTTTTTCCCCATCTATAAATTGGCGACCATAGTGGGAGATTAATCTCTCGGTTGCAATCTCTCATTTTCACAAAATGGTTGATCTTAGGTCAGGTTCAGTTACCAATCCTAACACAAACAATGCTAGCACTAGCAATAATGGTGGTACTCCGAAACTACTGCCTCCAACATCGGTGTTGGTGATACCACTCCTCCGCAAACCAACATTGGAGACAATCTCGTCTTCTACTGGTCTCCCGAAGAAATTAGATAAAACCCACCTACCATAGGTGATCTCTTGAAGGTGCAAGAAACTCTTGCCAAGAATCAGATTGACGTAGCTAACACATGTAAAGAGCTATGCAATTATCTCAAAACTCTCACTGACAAGATGTCAGAGAAAGCTCAGAAGAAAGGATAATCCAAAGAAACATCTCCTACTGTTGATCCCGAAGTCACTCGATCCATGTATTAGATGATGATGAGGTGCACAAAGCTCGCAGATAATCCACCAACAAAGGAACCCGTAGGCTTCATCACTCGTGAGGACTCGGAACGCTTCATGGAGGATCGAGGAAAAGACAAAGCATCATCTGCTCATCGTCATCAACCTTTGTATCTTGCTTCTACACAAAGAATTCCTCTCCCGAAAGGTCGCACCTCCCCAACATTCACACTGTACAATGGAACAGGGAACGCTGGAGAACACATCTCTCGATTCTTGGAGGCACTAGGAGAGCACGAACAAAATCATGTCGTATGTCTAAAAGAATTATCGAAATCTCTGACAGGCCCAACATACAACTGGTACAACAACATTGCACCTGGGAGCATCGCTAGTTGGGGAGAAATAGTTCATGCCTTCTACATGAAATACTTCTTTGTCTTAGAGCATATTACTCTCTCCGACTTAAGAAGAATGTCTCAGAAGAGCAATGAACATCCGAACAATTATGTGAAGAGGTTCAGAGTCCAAGCTTTCGATTGTCATGACCCGAATGTCACCGAACAACAACTGGTGGACTTGTGCATCAAACGGAATGATCCTAACTCACGAGCCTTGCCGAAGCAAATAAGCGATCAACAACTACTGCACTTGCTTTACTGTTGTTGATGGTGATTTTTAGCTTAGGGTTAAAATCGTAAAACACTAAACCCTAGCGCATGTGATGTCACAACATTTAAAGTAACAAACATTTACTAGGCACATTTACTGAAAGCTTTAATGTATCCCTAAATAATTACCAAGGTATCTTTTTCAAATTAGGGTTACGACAAGCCAAACCCTAATTCTCACGTGTGCCAATGGCAAATCATGCCAACCACACCGACCAAGCATGCCAACCATGCTAGCCGCACCTCTGTGCCAATGTCAAATCATGCCAGCCACACCGACCGCGCCAAAGGCATGTCAACCATGCTAGCCGCACCTCTGTGCTAATGGAAAATCGTGCCAACCACACCGACCGCGCCAAAGCATGCCAACCATGCTAGCCGCACATCTGTGCCAATGGCAAATAATGCCAGCCACACCGACCGCGCCAAAGCATGCAAACCGTGCTAGCCGCACCTCTGTGCCAATGGTAAATCATGCCAGCTACAACGACCGCGCCAAAAGCATGCCAACCATGCTAGCCGCACCTCTGTGCCAATGGAAAATCATCCCAGCCACACCGACCGCACCAAAAGCATGCCAACCATGCTAGCTCACCTCTGTGCCAATGGCAAATCATGCCAGCCACACCGATCAAGGGGCCAAAGGCATGTCAACCATGCTAGCCGCACCTCTCGTGCCAATGGCAAATCATGCCAGCCACACCGACCGCGCCAAAGCATGCCAACCATCCTAAGAAAGACCTCTGCATGCAATGGCAAATCATGCCAGCCACACCGTCCGCGCCAAAGCATGCCAACCATGCTAGCCGCACCTCTGTGCCAATGTGAAATCATGCCAGCCACACCGACCGCGCCAAAGCATGACAACCATGCTAGACGCACCTCTGTGCCAATTGCAAATCATGCCAGCCACAACGACCATGCCAAAAGCATGCAAACCATGCTAGCCGCACCTCTGTGCCAATAAAAAAGCATTCCAGCCACACCGACCACGCCAAAGCAAGCCAGCCATGCTAGCCGCACCTCCGTGTCAATGGCAAATCATGCCAGCCACACCTACTGCGCCATGCAAAACGCACCTCGCCATGGCCCCATGCCGCGCCACCATACTATCCTTCACTACGCTAGCTTATCAAAACAAAGGCGTGCAGCAATCAACGGTTGCCCTTCAATCCCAGGAGCAAATCCTGGCCGTCTAAGGTTGCCAAACAACATTTGCCCCAAAACCCTAGCTTGGTTACGCACCTAGCCCAAGCTAGTCACGCCATGCACCTATGGCAAACCCTTGGCCCCACATGCCAAGCCAAAACCGCACCTATCCCAAGCTAGCCACGCCATGCGCTTATGGCAAACCCTTGGCCCCACATGCCAAGCCAAACCAAACCTAGCCAAGCTAGCCGCGCCATGCCAAACACACTTTGCCTTGGCCCTAGCCATGTTAGTCACATCATGCCAAGCCAAACGCCCTTGCCTTGCCCTAGCCACGCCATACGCCCTTGGCAAACCCTTGGCCCCACATGCCAAGCCAAAATCGCACCTAGCCAAAGCTAGCCACGCCCAAGGCAAACCCTTGGCCCCACATGCATGCCAAAACCGCACCTAGCCAAAGCTAGCCACGCCCAAGGCGAACCCTTTGCCCCGCATGCCAAGCCAAACCAAACCTAGCCAAGCTAGCCGCGCCATGCCAAACGCACTTTGCCTTGGCCCTAGCCATGTTAGTCACATCATGCCAAGCCAAACTCCCTTGCCTTGGCCCTAGCCACGCCATACGCCCATGGCAAACCCTTGGCCCCACATGCCAAGCCAAAATTGCACCTAGCCAAAGCTAGCCACGCCCAAGGCGAACCCTTGGCCCCACATGCCAAGCCAAAACCGCACCTAGCCAAAGCTAGCCACACCCAAGGCGAACCCTTGGCCCCACATGCCAAGCCAAACCAAACCTAGCCAAGCTAGCCGCGCCATGCCAAACGCACTTTGCCTTGGCCCTAGCCATGTTAGTCACATCGTGCCAAGCCAAATGCCCTTGCCTTGTGTAATACCCAGTCCAATTTTTAAGGGTATTTTTGTATATTGATAAAAGGGTAATTTCATAATTTAGTATACTTAGATTATCTCAGCGAACTAGTGCTTGATCAAGGATGTTGTTAATATATTTTTACTAATTAATTAGATTTGATTGATTTTAACAAGAATATAATTAATTAATGGAGCTTGACATGTAACATGTTGACATTTGTGAAACTTGATAATTAATGATATTAACAAAAATACAAAATTTGTTTTGCATGAGCTTATGAATGTCTTCAATTTATTTTTGGAAAGTGTGTAAATATTATTAGGTGTCACTTTATAAATATAAATAATATAATTAAGTATTGATTATATTTTTGGTAATGTTTTAAATTCGTTAATTTAATTATAAGAATTATTATTGCTAGTTGTCACTTGAGGTGAAAATGAAAATAAATAGTTTTGCATGTCAATATATTATTGGTTGTTGATTGATTATTTGGTAAATGTAAATAAAGAAAATCGCTTCCTTAGTTGTCACTACAAGTGATTAATGGAATTTTTGCATGGATTTTAAATTGGAAAATTTGAACTATTTTGGTAACTTAATATTTTGTGCTCTAGCTAATTCAAAATGTGAAACTAAAAATCTTAATTATATTTATTGACTTGGCATGATTAAATATTGAGAATAAATGTGGAATTTATTTTAGATTTGAGAAAGAAGGAAATATATATAATTTTCAAATTATGGTTAGGTGTATGAATGGTAGATTTTTGATAATATGGTAATAGCATTAATTAAGAAATTTACTTAATGTTAGGATGGAAAGAATATCTTTGTTATTAAGCAAGATGCTTTATTATTTATAAGAAAACAAAAACAAAAGACTAGTACTTGATATTTTGGGAGAATCCATGGAAGACGATTATGTCGTTTAGTAAACAGAAAAGTATTGTCACTAGATAAAATAGGGAATAGTATAGGAGACGATTATTTTGGTATTGAAGACGGTGATCCGTAGTGTCTATAAAGTTAATAGCTTGTATTTTCATAGCTTCCGGATCTTGCAATTTGAGGTAGGTGCAACACAGTCAAAAACCTTCTTTTTATTTAAGTTTCTTTTAATTAAATTTATTTTGCAAGTTTTCATTAATATATGAATGATAATCGATGTTGTGAGTATGATTATGAATGTTGGGTTGCGGTCCATAGATTGTGATTCTTAAAAACAACTTTGATGGGATACGAGATATCCTTGGGAACGGTTTTGTTTCCCTAAACCCACGTGGGGCTCTCGGGGCGAAAGGATTGATTGAATTTATTGTTGTTTATGGATGAGATGTTTCCATGTGTTTGCGGTGTTGTTAATCATGTTAGATGTTTTTAAAATGAATTGAAAAATATTGCATAAAATGTTTTGTTGCTTCTTTGCTCATCGGGTGTCACAACTCACGTCGATTATGACAAAAATTCCGTAGTTGATGCGTGACAAGGGAGTTGATCAACTTGGAGCCTAGAGAATGATTAGAGATGTCTAAAGTTATCATTTATGCCTAAAATTCTATTTTAAGATGTAATTAATCTTAGTTTGAATGCTATAAAAATATTGTATGATGTTAAGTTGACTGATCTTCATTTTAAATTATCAATATGTTTAGATATGATTATTTTTGTAATAAATTTAAAACATCTTAAGGGATATTTGATAAAAATTTATAGAATTTTCTAAGTTGTATAACTATTTTTAAAATAATTCTTTATACGAGTGTTAAATCCAGAAAATATCTGACTGTTTTAAATGTCTTATAAAAATCCTAATTAAAAGATATGATATATTGGTTTTTAGATGTTAGTGTCCACAGAGAAAATCATCATCTATGTTTTTTTCTTTCTAAAATGACAGGACTCATCCAATTTTGAGTTGTGCGCGATTTAATATAATTTTTCTAAAACAGAGTGTCACAGTTTTGAATTTCTGCAGTGCTAGTCAACTACATGTTTGACCGTGGTATTAGGCAATTAAACTTAGGGATATTTAACGTTTGGTACCCAGCAAATGTCCAATACCTAGCTTTGGTACCCAATATTTGAAATATTAAGGGTTGGTACCTTGACTAGCCATTGATCACACATCCAAGTTTGACCCAACTATTTTTTATGGAGTATTTTTTAATTTTTTTATTATTATTGATAATCAAGTTTTTTACGTATTTCTCCCCACAGGTTTTAACAAGTTCTTTTAGTTTCATCCCAATTTTAGTTTCATCCCAAACAAATTCTCAAATCTCGGTTGAATTGAACTCACCGCGAACTGAAAGAACAATAGATTCAAGGGTTGAATCATTTTGTTTACCAGACTTTATTAGGTTTCTGGAAACATATGCAACAATGATATTTAGAATGTTTTCTGATGAAGGAATAGAAAAACTAAGGTTTGAGAAATCAAGGAAGGATTCATTCTTTTATATTACGAAGGAAGGAAAATTAATCGAAGTCAAAGAATCACCGAAATTATACGAGATTTGGGTTTAAATTCACGATTTGTTTTTGTATAATTTTTAATTGGAGCAGGGATGCTCATCAAGGATCAACAGATTTGAATAAGACCCAACATTTTTCAATTGGGATTGCAATTAGGGTTCACGATGGTATTAATTGAGGTTTAATGTTTCAATTGGTGTTTTTTTCGGTTTCAATTACGATTAATAATGATAACAAGGTCAGCTGGGCTCAATCAATCTTCATAGTAGGTTGGCTTTATAATAGCACGTTGGGGAAGAAGATGAACTAGAGGTATATTTGGTTTCTGGGCTAAAATCTGGTGTTATTACTTTATGTAAAATTAATTTGAAGATCTTTATGTGATTATAGAAACAGAGATTTCTGGAGCCTTCTTATTATAAATGGTTTCAATTTGATAAAGTCTTTTTTTCTCTCTAAGGTTTAATCTTGTATCTTAATCTGGGTTTTTACTCCATGTACAATATTCTTTGCAGATTTGCCTTGTTTTCAAACTGCAATCAAAGGAAACGTGGAAGAAGCAAAAAGTGGTTGCGGAGTAAAAATGTTCATTCTAACAACACTATAAATGATTTTGAGTTTTTGACTCATTAAGAACATGACCACCGACCAGCGTCAGTTTAGATAAGTGGCTATGTACGATGATTATTTCAAATAAAAATCATTCCATGTGACCTTGATTAGTTAACGATGATATCTTCTCAAAGCAGTTCAAGACCATGGAAAGGAAAGAAAAAAGAGGAAGACAATGTTTTTCCAAAATAAAAATGTAAGTTCGTATTACTTTTTAATTAAAATTACTAAAAATATTAAATAAAAAAGTCAAACCGAGAATTTAATAAATAAAGGCTGCATAAGGTACCAACCCTTAATATTTCAAATATTGGGTACCAAATCTAGGTATTGGACATTTACTGGGTACCAAACGTTAAATATCCCTTAAACTTAATCTAAAAAATTATGAAAAATTGATATATAATAATAGTTTCAATCAAGATCGTATCCGTATGATTATCATAAATTTTGGAACTCGTATGAATCCTGTAAAATTCTAGGAATCTACCTAGGTCTGTTTTCAGTTGTACAATTTGGTGTTGTAATAGTTACTTATTAATTAAATCATAAAACATGAACGGTATTGATATTTTTATTTATGAACCAAAATGTGTTTTGTTTACGGTGGCTTTAAAATGAGGCTAAATCAACGGTTAGATTTTCCAAAATACTTTTTCTAAGTATTCCTCCACGATAAAAATATTAATTTGAACATGAATTAAATTAGCCCAAATGAATTACTTAAAGAGCTTGGGCTTAGTAGCCGGGCTTCGGCTATGGTATCGAAGTAGCACTTCGCGTTTTCGGGCATGGATTTGGGCAGGATCCGGGCCCAAAAATCGGGGTGTTACAATTTGGTATCAGAGCAGCGATTAGATCCTTCGGGAACTAGTTGTTGCGCAAACAACTAACAAATCTTAATCTTGTTTTGTTAAACATGTTATGATTTTCTCTTTTAGGATAATATGTTTGATTGCTATGTTATTATAAATTTTCGGGACGAAAATTCTTTAAGTGGGTAAGGTTGTAATACCCAGTCCAGTTTTTAAGGGTATTTTTGTATATTGATAAAAGGGTAATTTCATAATTTAATATACTTAGATTATCTCAGCGAACTAGTGCTTGATCAAGGACGTTGTTAATATATTGATTGATTTTAACAAGAATATAATTAATTAATGGAGCTTGACATGTAACATGTTGACATTTGTGAAACTTGATAATTAATTATATTAACAAAAATACAAAATTTGTTTTGCATGAGCTTATGAATGTCTTTAGAATTTATTTTTGGAAAGTGTGTACATATTATTAGGTGTCACTTTAAATAATATAATTAAGTATTTATTATACTTTTGGTAATGTTTTAAATTCGTTAATTTAATTATAAGAACTATTATTGCTAGTTGTCACTTGAGGTGAAAATGAAAATAAATAGTTTTGCATGTCACTATATTATTGGTTGTTGATTGATTATTTGGTAAATGTAAATAAAGAAAAATCGCTTTCCTTAGTTGTCACGGTTAGTGATTAATGGAATTTTTGCATGGATTTTAAATTGGAAAATTTGAACTGTTTTGGTAACTTAATAGTTTGTGCTCTAGCTGATTCAAAATCTGAAACTAAAAATCATAATTATATTTATTGACTTGACATGATTAAATATTGAGAATAAATGTGGAATTTATTTTATATTTGAGAAAGAAGGAAGTATATATAATTTTCAAATTATGGTTAGGTGTATGAATGGTAGATTTTGATAATATGGTAATAGCATTAATTAAGAAATTTACTTAGTGTTAGGATGGAAAGAATATCTTCTTTGTTATTAAGCAAGATGCTTTATTATTTATAAGAAAACAAAAACAAAAGACTATTACTTGATGTTCTTAAGGGACATTTGATAAAATTTATAGAATTTTCTGAGTTGTATAACTATTTTTAAAATAATTCTTTATACGAGTGTTAAATCCGTAAGATATCCGATCGTTTTAAATGTCTTATAAAAATCCTAATTAAAAGCTATGATATATTGGTTTTTAGATGTTAGTGTCCACAGAGGAAATCATCCTATGTTTTTTTATTTCTAAAATGACAGGACTCATCCAATTTTGAGTTGTGCGCGATTTAATATAATTTTTCAAAAACAGAGTGTCACAGTTTTGAATTTCTACAATGCTAGTCAACTACATGTTTGACCGTGGTCTTAGGCAATTAAACTTAATCTAAAAAATTATGGAAAATTGATATATAATAATGGTTTCAATCAGTACTGTATCCTTATAATTATCATAAATTTTGGAACTCGTATGAATCCTGTAAATTCTAGGAATCTACCTTGGTCTGTTTTCAGTTGTACAATTTGGTGTTGTAATAGTTACTTATTCATTAAATCATAAAACATGAACGGTATTGATATTTTTATTTATGAACCAAAATGTGTTTTGTTTCCGATGGCTTTAAAATGAGGCTAAATCAACGGTTAGATTTTCCAAAATAATTTTTCTAAGTATTCCTCTGCGATAAAAATATTAATTTGAGCATGAATTAAATTAGCCCAAATGAATTACTTAAAGAGCTTGGGCTTAGTAGCCGGGCTTATGCTATGGTATCGAAGTAGCACTTCGGGTTTTCGGGCATGGATCCGGGCCCGAAAATCGGGTGTTACACCTTGGCCCTAGCCATGCCATACGCCCATGGAAAACCCTTGGCCCCACATGTCAAGCCAAAATCGCACCTAGCAAAAGCTAGCCACGCCCAAGGCGAACCCTTGGCCCCAAATGCCAAGCCTAACCACACCCTAGCCGTGCCACCCTGTTGGCCTTCCCTACGCGGCCACCAAAACGAAGGCGTGCAACAATCAACGGTTGCCCTTCAATCCCAGGAGCAAATCCTAGTCATCCAAGGTTACCAGACGACACATGGTAACCTTTGGCCCGAAAACCTAAGTTTGTCCACACCAAACCTTGCCATGCCAACGGCATGCCAACCTAGCCGCGGCACCACGTTGACCCTTACTACGCGACTTCCAAAACGAAGGCGTGCAACAATCAACGGTTGCCCTTCAATCCCAGGAGCAAATAGCCATCCAAGGTTACCATACGACACATGGTAACCTTTGGCCCGAAAACCTAAGTTTGGCCACGCCAAACCTTGCCATGCGAACGACATGCCAACCTAGCCGCGCCACCACGTTGGCCCTCACTACGTGGCTACCAAAACAAAGGCGTGCAATAATCAACGGTTGCCCTTCAATCCCAGGAGCAAATCCTAGCCATCCAAGGTTACCAGACAATATATGGTAACCTTTGGCCCGAAAACCTAAGTTTGGCCACGCCAAACCTTGCCATGCCAACCTAGCCGCGCCACTATGTATGACCTCACTACGCGGTTACCAAAATGAAGGCGTGCAATGATCAACGGTTGCCCCTCCTCTCAAGATACAAAATCTCGACTGTCGAAGGTCACCAGGCTGGCAAGTTTCACGAGCTTGACTTGCCAAGCCACAACAACATGTTATATGTTTTCCAAAACATTCGAGACATCAACACAAACCGGGGATCCTCTTTGGGTATTGGTTTATGGCGGTTTACATAGCAGCGGGCTTACACTACGCCCGTCATAAGGGTGAGGCGGTTAGTAAATACAGGAAGTTATGTGTGAAAAGTTCATGGGACATAAAGCACATGCGTTAACAGCTTTATGGGACATCAATTCCATAACGTTAGTAGTTTCATGAAAACCAGTTTCTTGCGCTAACCACTTTATGGAACATCAATTTCATGCATACGGTTACCACCTCCTCCCATTTACTTCCCCACTCCTTAATGAGACCAGGGTACGTTTTTGCTCCGACTTGTATAAATAGGTCTTACCTATTTCCATTGAAGAACAAGTTCATACGGGAGATACTACACTCAGAAATACTTACTTGCTAACTCACCTTGTTAGCTCTCTCTCACTTTTCTGATAACAAGTCGTAGTAACCCAACTACTCTTCCAGAATCAACTATTCTTGTCTCACCACTTTCCTTGCTTCCCTCCCCAAAACCAACCCATTCTCCTCCACTTTGTGACCGAAGCAAGTCCGGAACGACCATTTCTTGGTTTAGGCCGGACTTGTACAGATTGATCTCTCGAATCTAAAGTACTCTTTTGTAGTACATTATTTAGGGTTTAAATTGTTTCTCACCTGCACATCCACAATTACCGAAATCAGCAGAAACCATTTTTACCCACAAATAATTGGCGACCACAGCGGGAGGTTCGATCTTTCTAACAATGTCAATTTTCAACCAAATGATCTCATTCTTCGACCCGCACGTCAATATGGTAGAGGAAGGCGATCCACTCCGACTCAGCTTACTCGACGGCCGAATTATCACCATGACACGACAAGGGATGACCGGGGACTTCTTAGAGGCTGGAAGCAAAACGATCCGCTCAAAAAGGGATTAACGACGCAGCTTAGCGTATTAACTCAAAGAACGACTCTAAGACCGGAGACTTCCCATGACCATGTTTCTCGAAGAAAAAAAAACTTGGTCCTACACCCGGAAAGTTTATTCTCATCGAAGACCTGAGAAACCGAGTAAGTCTTATATCTAGACAAAAATACATGGTTTTCTTTTTCAAGTTCTGATAAAACCTATAACCATGTTTCATCCCATGTCATCTTCCAACACACGGTTCCATGGTTTTCCTGGGATGTCTGCGTCACTTTCATTCATAGCCAAAGACAATTCAATTCTAAACATTCATTAAAAAAATATATAGTCCAAAACCGTCAATGTAGCATTTATCTATTAACCCGAGAAAATCAGAAAATCAAAAACCAAAACCAGGCGTCTCATTTGCCTTTCCAAAAAAAAACCTAAAGATAAGAGGTCCAGAAGACATATATATATTCAAGGGAAGTTTTCCAACAACGGCTTGCTCCTTTTGGCAAAGGCCTCCCTCATGCTTTGGGGAGCCGCCCTCTTAAGTTTCAGCTTCCCGCACAACTTCTTGAATTCCGCTTCCTGCTTCTTCATCATGTACGCGGAAGGACCTTCAACTGCTCCATCCAACGACCTTTCAACATCGTAGAGACCTTCAACGAACTAAGGAATGTTGAATTCGAAGCCCACGCACATGTCACGATGGAACTTCCATCTCGAGATTACATCCTCAGAAATTGTATGACCAGTCACGTTGCACATCTCATCAATCGAAGACAAGGCTTCCTCCAGACGCTTGACCAATGCATGCCGACTAGTGATCTTCTTAGTCGTGGCAATGTGACCATAGCTTTCCGAAATCTTAGTGTACAATGTCGCATGTTTAGCTGGCACGCTAAATCCACCAATCAACAGATGACCTGGGAAAGGGGCCAGACGGAGGATCAAGGTGGCACCTGCAACTGAATCAAAGAATCGGCAGAGATCCCTAACTACGATTTCACCCCTCGAAGTGCTCTCCTCCACCCGAGTCACGATAGCTCCCTGGACGATGAATCTCCATGTCCAAGTCGCTAGTCGGCACGCTTTCCGCAGCAGGTAAGTACGACTACATATTTACTCTGGTGGTCTTCCACTTCAAGATCATCCCCAGAACGGTTTCCTCCTAAAAATCAAAATTCAGCTTTTACCGCAAAGAAAGAAAAAGAAAGGGAAAGAAGAAAACATGGAGGGACTCACCGATCTCGGCCTGAGATCGACTAGACGAAGATTCATCAACAAGTATCGGAAGAACTACTCTTGCCATCGTTGACTCGGACTTTCATCCTTTTCTAATCCCCATCACCATGGATGAGCTCAAACACCCCACCCTTTATCTCGAAAACGATGCTTTCTCGACTACTTGCAAGTTTGGCAAAGGCGTTCGTGCCGGGTCCGAAATCCCGGACGAGATACAAGGACACGTTCTCGAAAATAAACAAGGATATACGTAATCCAAATGAAGTCAAGAAAGAAATCACACGTACCCTCATGTTGGATGAACTAAAAGTCAAGTAGAGCGTGAATCTGACTGGAAACCGCCTGCACGATTCTTAGACCTTCACTCCTTCACTTGGGGATTGTCCACGTCCAGACCGACGGATTTCCTTTTGGTTAAAGAAGTATCCCTCAACAATGGATATTTTGCTAAAATCTAGGCGGAAGGCCTACCACGAGTGTTCTCCACTACGGCTTTCACAAATTCCTGGATGACGAGGAATTCACTCTGCCAGAATGCGTTATACTTGGAGGTAGTCGACGGATTTCGTTCTGAAAGCAAGAAAGGGAGACTTCTGCCCGGCGCAAGAACACTAGCATCAAGAACGTCCGATAATGGACCCTCCGAGTTGCCACCGACGAACGATAGGGACCCCTTTGGTCGAAACTCCATATGCCGAGCCGCTTTCGCTCAATATTATAAGAGACCGCCCGACACGATCATTGAAAGAAAGACGGTATATATCCGTACGTGCAACTTCGCATGAATACAATCTCACCGACGCCCGCATTCCCTCCATCGTAAAGCAAAGAAATGTTTGGAGCAAGAAAAGTATTAACCCGGGGCTATGGATGTACACACTGGGCCCATGGACAAAAATTAGCTGGCGCACGAGTTATCAAGGAAATCATCCGGAGTTTGAGCCAGCCTCTGGGCGCCTATTCGACCAGCGAAGTATTCTCGAACTACCCCAAGAAGAGGGAAGTGAAACCAACGGTTTAGGAGCATATCTTTCAAAATGCTCCCATAGCCACGCTTGGAGAAAATCAACATGAACATACGAATCCACTTTCATGTAACCGTTTGAAGCACGCATGTCCATAGCCAAATGATCCAAGTGTGTGTACAGAGAACCTAGAAACAAGCCGCCAATGGGGAGAACGACTCCTTTCGCCAATCTTATAGCAAAATTGATGAGTTTCAGCCTTATCTCCTTCTTACCAGAGCCATCATCGAAAATATCCCGGGATAACCAGAGAGCCAAGAATGCCGCGACGTGGAGTGTACTATTCTTCTGATCCGGTGCCAGCTCATCGGGAAACCATTGAGACATCCACCGGCATAGAAAAACTTCGCCTCGTTCTCCTTTCTGACAAACCCTTTCGACTTCTCAACCAGGGCGGTACGCATTTTTCCTCATCATCAAACAAATGACTTGGTTTGGTTTCCCGTCATGGGAAGATTCAGCAGATATCCACACTTTCTAAGGATATGGCCGCTTCTTCCACCTACATATGTCCGTATGAGTATCCGGACACCACCTGAGATGAAAGCAACCAAGCTCTGGATGTCTTTCCTAATTTGAAGTGATGCGTAGGTCGCGACAAAGATCAATGATTTGCGCCTTGGTCAAATTAGCTCTTACGCACACTTGATTTATCATAAAGTGCACCCATTTATCAAACAAACGCAGTGGACTCACTGGGATTTTGAAATCAATAAGAGAGGCGGAATACTCTTTCCTCTGAAGGAAAAACCGTATTACATTTCCGGAGGAACCGACCAAGACTCCTCCCTCACTCGAAACGGTCGTGGCAGCCAGGCGCATACTTAAGTGGACTTCTCCTGGTAGAGACTATCGTGAAGAACTCATCAGCCACGTTTGGCTTGGATTTACCAACATCCTTCGGTATGGCAGAATTTTTCTCAAGCGACTACAACGGAACAATACGAAGAGAGATTATTACGGAAAGCGCACGAAAATTGTCTTCACCCAAGACGCAAGCCAGTTTGTTTCAAGGTCAGACTCTAAGATAGAAATCTTGTCCAACCGAGGAGGAATGAACCACCAGGGGAACCATGCCCACGGCCACACCAAAACAAGGAGTAAACCCTAAAAACTAGGTTTTCATGGGAAAGGGATGGCAAATTACTATCGCGTGCTTACCTTACACAGCGAGTTGTGGCGGTCAACATTACTATGGTATTCATGTCTAAGTACTACTATGAGCGCGTGCAAGACATACCTGTGGCTAGGTGTTTATGGGTGAAAACTACTCCTGTAGAATTTGGTAATTTGGGGTGTGGATGAGGAATGAATTTAAACCTTAAACAAATGCACTGCGCGGTGAGTGCTTGTAGATTCGAGAGATCAATCTGTGCAAGTCCGGCCTAAACCAAGAAATGGCCGCTCCTGGACTTGTTTCGGTCACAAAGTGAAGGAGATGGGGTTGATCTTAGGGAGGGAAGCGAAGAAGGTGTTGAGATTGTGAAGGTGTTGGCTTGCTTATGACTTGTAACAGAAAGGTGAGCAGGCTTGTGATTGATGCAAGCAAGCTCTGGGTGTTTGAATACGTTTTTGTATTAACACTTGGTTTTCTGTCTCGTCTGGACTTGTGTTGTTTCTCCTTGTCTCCTATTTTTCTCCTGTCCTTGAAAATAAGGAGGAGAACCTATTTATACAAGTCATTGAGCCTCATTCACGTCTCTCGTGGGAAGTGGAGGAAGTGGAGTGATGGAGTAGTGGAGTTGTGCGTCGGTACGACATGACCCTGGCCTTGCCCACTTCTCCCTGTTCATCTCTAACCGTCCATGACTTCCGACACGTTCTGTGATGGCGCGTTGCACGCCGCACGCCGTAATCCGCCGCACCAATACCCCGCATGTATCCCCCCGCCAGTGACATGATTGATGTCCGAATGTGTGGATCGTGGATCCACGAAAGATAGCAT
Source organism: Papaver armeniacum (assembly GCA_023531295.1). NCBI lineage: Eukaryota > Viridiplantae > Streptophyta > Magnoliopsida > Ranunculales > Papaveraceae > Papaver > Papaver armeniacum. The sequence goes on along the minus strand of JAJJWW010001830.1, from coordinate 55,657 downwards.
GTAATGCCGAATTGAATAACTCGTGTTATTCAGAAGTCGATACTTGTGAAGTATCGTGTATTTTATGCAGGTACCGCATTATAGTGTGGTAAAGTGATGGGTAATGACGCCTCACTCGACCAAATAACTCCCGACTGTGGTTGTATAACCAAGTCGGTGAAGTTGGACGGATGAGATGATCTTTGAGACACTCATTTGCGACCGTTAATGAATTTTAGGGTTTTTGAAGAGGTGCGCGAGCATCACTCTTTAGCTTGGTCGAAACCAAGCATGGAAAGGGATTTGGAGAGGACCGACCGGGCATGTGTATAGACAAAGATGCCGGTGTACATGTCCATGTCTCACTCGTCCCATGAAGGTGCGATCTAGGCCACTCAATTTGACCGGCAAAGAGGAGTGGTTGAGATCGATTTTGCAATAGGAAATTGATGCCGCAATAGGCCGCGCATCATGCTTTTTCCGGCGCGCGTTCCAAGACGACCTAATTTGGTCGGTCTTGGTCGATGGGTTTGACGGGAAGATGGCAGGCTGGTGATCATGCCTATACCTGAATATCCCATGAAAACGTGATCTAAGCCATTCAAATCATCCCAGGGTAAAGTTGAGCGGTCGAGATCGGGCCAGGGTTTGGGAGGCGGGCCATGCTAGTTTGGACGTACGTTTTGGATTGACCAGCATGATATGCCTTGGCCGAACACATGAGGAGGTAGATGGTCCCACGGTGGGTCATGCCGGGTATGACCGGCCCTTGCTTAATCTAACTCGTGACCCTCCATTTGTGCCGGAGAAGATGGACGCGCGTGATGGCTTGAAACCCTAATTTTGGCTTTCAAAGCCGTGCGCCATCTCTTGTTTGGGTGACGATTTTGTCACTGCCAAACATTGTTGGTCTTGACCGATTGGTCAAGTGTGTAGGCGGTCCCACGGTGATCGTGTTGACATGCTCTGGGCCCTTTTTAAGTCTACATCTACACCCTCCATCTATACCGCGAAGATGGATGGTTGAGACCGCTTTGCAACACATGTAATATGCCGCAAACCCTAATTTAGGGTTTTCCGTCCATAATGCTTGGTATGAACGGTTTCTTGGCAAGCTAGGCCAATGACCGACCATGCAGGGCCGGCCGTGGGTATTCCATACCGCTTGGGGTGATGGAATTGATCTGGGGTCATCCAATCATGCTTATGGAGTTGGATGACTGCGATCAGATCATATCCGACTGATACGGTCAGTCCGGATGCTCAATCGGGCTAGTATAACACACCGAGAGGGGCTCAATCGGGCTAGTATAACACACCGAGAGGGGCTCAAGCAGTATAACACACCGAGAGTCACCAGACGGTATTTCGTACATGGTTTCATTATAGTGTTTGGGGTTCGTGTTACTCGTAAGAGTAACACTCGCCGTCATGCCACACCGATAATGAGTACTGAAATACAAGGCTGATATGAAATTCACAGAAGGGATTGTTGCCACATGCTCCAACCTCGGAGGAATTTCATGTATTCACGAATGGGATTGTTGCTACATGCTCCATTCCCGTGAATTAAGTGAGGGAGTATCCAACACTTATAAATGGCTTTATCTTTTACAAGATGTCAAGCATGATTTTTTCTCGGTTTTTACAAATTTAACCTTAAACGAAAATCCACCATCAACATTAAGTCCCCCGCCTAGCACATAATTGTTACACTATTGTGTGGTAGGCATGAGATGGTGACATACATATGTGAGAAAGACAGATAAAAGGAGTTTACCCTAAGAGTGTTGGCCGATCGCTAGTTTCCCACGCCGTCACGCTTGTATGGAATCCTTGGTGGGGCCGGTTTCTTTCTTTGGGTATTTGAATCAAAAGAGGAAACCAAATAAGAGAGGAATCCTTCTTCTATTGGGATTCTTCTAATTTTTGTCTATAAAAGAGACCAAGCTCCCTTTCTTTTCTCACGAAAATTTTTCTCTTGTTGAGCAACTCCCGTTCGGGTCTTCACCGCCGTCACCAACCGCCGCCACTCACGGAGCTTGCTGTCCACCGCTGTCGGAGTTGCCGCCGTCCAAGGTAAGTTTCGACTTTTTTTTTTTTTTTTTTTTTTTTTTTTTTTTTTTTTTTTGCTAGCTTGCTAGGTAAACACCTTTGGTAAGATGTGTATATGCTTAGTCTCTCCACCATTACATGCAAAACCTAGCTTTTAGGTTGTATCTTGAAAAGGAAAACCTTGGCTTGAAATCTCGCATACACGATTCCCATGAATAAAGAAAATCGTGTTATGATGCGTGAGAATGAACGTGGGCCCGCCGTGTATGCCGAACGTGGGTCTTACTCATATATGCTTGACTGAAATTTACACCTAACTTGAAACTTGTACCGGACTTGAAACCAATACCAGTCAAAGTCAGACCGATCAAACTTGTACGACTTGAAATCAATACCAGACTGAAACTTGTACCAGACTGAAACTTGCACCTGACTTGAAATCAATACCAGACTGAAACTTGTACCGGACTTGAAACTAATACCAGACTGGAAGTTGTACCGGACTTGAAACTAATACCGATCGATACCAATACTGATCGAAATCAATACCCGAGACTAAAATTTGTACCTTGAATTGAATGGTGTTTGGACCAGCCATCGTGTGCTCCGATGTGAGTTGTGTCTTCCCTTACGTGTGTGACTACATCTCTCCTGTGCTTTCATACAAGTTCTAACTCCTATCTTTTATTTCATTGTGGAAGAAAAGAATCCTGTTGAGATGTCTTCAAGATAATGTTGGTGCCAAGTCGAAGTGTTGACAGACTTCAAAGATATGCCGAACATTGATGATGAGTTGTTCACCTCGCCTTTTCCAAGCATTAGGAGACATCCTTCTCATAAGATAGTCTTGCTTTCCGATTCAAGAATATGGAAACTGATTCATTCTCTTCTTCAAAGACTTATGGTGAGATTTTGTCTCCGAGAAACGAATATCCGCCTTCTCCTATTGACTTCAAGGTTTGCCATACTCCACTAGGGTTCTTATGAAGGATGGATGAGACGTATGTTGAGTAATAAGGGTATTAAGGATAATTTGGCCGAAGCGCAAATTCTCAATGCGGTCATGGTATCTGCTACTCTTGAAATTAAGAAAGACATGGCGGGTTTGATTACCTTCATTTCTCGGTGGCGCATTTCTACTCATACAAACATATCTAGATGGGGAGAAATGACTATTACTCTGGAGAGTGTAGCCGCATTAATGAACCCGCCTTTGGAAGTCTTTCTTACGAGCTCTCCGATACGGAGAAAAGTAACTATGGTGCTATACTTCAAAAAGTGGCGGGACTCGACGGTCGGACAAGGAAGAGAAAAAGATGCGAGATGCTTTACACCTGGTGGGTGTCTGGAGTGGTCTCCTCGCGGACCCGCAGCGGACCAGAGTTGGAAAACGAGCTCAGGTGTGATTGCGTTCTGTCTTTATGGCTATCCAGGGGATATATTCGATGATGGTTCCGGGAAAGAAGACCATTAGAAGTGACCTTGTTAAGATTGCTATAAGGTGGGCGAAGGGTGAAGTTCTTCCTCTCGGGCTCATTGTTCCTTGATCACCGTATTCTCATTTGGATGCTTTAGCAATGGACATGCATGCTTCTAACGGGTACAAGAAGGTGGAGTCGCACATTCACTTCGCTTTTATTCAGCGCTCTTATTGGAACACTTCAAAAGTTACGCTCCTGCTTCCCGAAATTCGCTTTCAATAACTTATATGGTGTCTCGAGAATACTCCGTTGGAATAAAAGGCGTCCCAGAGGTGGTGCGAAACTTGTGGACGTATTTGACAATGTGTCTTTTGTAGATTTCCGTCCATGGGGGCCGGTCCACTCTTCCATTGTTCAGCCAAAGACCTTTGCTATCGCTTCTGACGGTCCTGATGTTGTGTTGTGTACCGATGTCGAAACTATGAAATCTGGAGAACTTATTTACCTGCGCAGCTGCATTACAGATATGTTCCGTCTCTATTTAACGGAGAATTTTCTTCGTGACTCCGCACAATATTGACAGTGGCCGCTTGCCAAATGGGATTTGATCGTGGTGTCCCATTTATTCGTTCACCAAAGGTTCCGAAAGAATCTCTCCCGAATATTCTTAACGCTGGCATGTTTGTAGAACGGGTGAGCCTTTCCTTCGGCCTATTGGGAGAAACCCAAAGGTAACCGATAAGTATAAGGAATTTTGGAAGAAACAACCGTTGGTTTTCCGTAAATTTTCTGAGAGAGTATTGTGACAGATTCCCGTAGTGAGCCATCTTCCGACGTCTTGACGAAGCATTTCCGTTGAAGCCACTTCCAGCCAAACGGACCAGAGCCGAGGGTTGCAGTCCCAAGTAGGAGAGAGACCTAAGAGGCAAGCATGCGGTCCTAATCCTCAATTCCTCCAATATGCAGGTATTTAAATCTCCTCACATCGGTTCTTTCATTTCTCCAGTGTAAATTCTTCTAAAAAACGATCCTTGCATTAAAAATCAGGGAATTTCGAAAGAGAATGTCTTCACCAGGTTGGCGCGCATTCAAATGAGAAGGTCGGCGCACCGATCTTCATGCCGAGAAGTCCGGAGAAACCGATCTTCGTGTTGAGAAGTCTCAGCGGCACCGATCTTCGTGAGTCCGGTAATACCGATCTTTACACCGAGAAGTCTGGGGAAACCACTTCTTTCCGGACCATGACAGGGATGATGCAAGCTTCGGTTGGACGAGGCGCTTCCTTTAGTGATCTTGTTGACGGGTCGTGATGGAAATTAGCACCCGTGAGCGAAATAGATGTCGGAAGGAATGTAAGAGAGGCAGTGCCTGCTAGAGTTGAGGCGGCTCCTCTTGAGATCCATCCTGAACAGGTTCCAGTCAATATGGCTATTGTGGTGACTCCTTCTGAAAGGCCTCCTGCAACTGACAAGGCTCCCGTGGTTAGTGAATTACCTGTGATGCAGCTGGGGCTTTGTTGGATCCTCCTTTCACTATCCCTTATCCAGTGCCATGTGTTGGTTGGTGGATTCGGTCTTCTGCCTCAGTTCAAAGAGTTGTACACAGCGATATGGGAGAAGCACGGTCACATTGCTACCACCACGAAACTCAAAAGTCGTCTTGCGTTGGTCAACCGCGTCCCAAGAAGCTTTAGTTTCTATCCAGGGATGAGCGCCACGACCGGGTCGAACAGTTTCTGAGGAGATGATTGAAGATTGGAGGTGCCATCGGGACGTGTTTGCGCAGTACAGCTTCAATGCTCCTTGGTTCTTCGAAGGTTTCTCCAAGATTCAGGAGCTCCAGAAATTACAGGATGAAGTCCCTTCCGCGGACTGTGTTGCTCGCCAGGAAGAAGAGGTTGAGAAGTAGTCTAAGGAACTGGAGCTGAAGCAGGCTGTGCTTCGTAGGATGAAGGTCTCTCTTGCCCAGAAGGACGAGTTGTTTCTGAAGGACTTTCCTTGAAGTATTCATGCCATATACTTGTCTCTTCTTTTAGATGTTTTTTCTTTTCGAGTGATAGTGAGGATTTTCTTTTGATCTCCGGTTTTGGATTAATAGGTGATTGAATTGGCTTATTTTGAGATAGTTTTGTGAACAGCCTTTTGGAAAGAGATTATGTTAAATGAAATTCGAATCTTGGTCATGAATGATTGCACATATCACATGAAATTGCAAATGTTATGCAAAAGGGAGGTACGGATGGAAACAAACATGGCGTTGATCACTGAGCCTCTTTCTCCACGTGCGGGATGCCAAGTCCCCAGTGGATTCCAAACTATCTTTCTTGTAAAATTGTTGACTAAAACTTACTTGCTTTCGAAGCCTCACTTATATCGAACCGGAGTAGCCTTTTTAAGAAAATCTTCCGCACCAATCTCTCAGAGTTATCGCTCTGGACCAAGCTTCTCCTGAACAATGCGCTTCAAAGCGTTGCATTCACTGGTGGGGTGATGGTAGGAGCTCAAAGATGGTTATTTCCTACGACTATGTCTTAATCCGCAAGTGCACGGCGTCTATCGGAGACGCGGCAAGTACGGGTCGATCCCACAAGGAACTAGAGTATGCAAGGATTGTTCTTAAACTTTCTTAACCGATTTCTATGGAAAGTGACGAATTTTCGAGTTTTGTTTATAGTCTTTACGACCGAGTTGGGAGTGTGACAAGGTTAAAAGCAAGATTGACTATAAGTAGTGAAGTTTAAGGTACTGAGATTATCAAATCCACCACTAGTTTAGGTTATATGACTCAACTAACTTGAATGCTTTGCTCCTATGATGATAAGGATAATGTGTCATGGTTATCTCTTATCTAAAGGGTTTCACCAAGTAGAACCTCAATTATCAGCCTAGAGTCACTATTTCGTGGTATTAGTTGTCTAGCTAAGTACAACTAATCGCAGAATTAGCACTATTGATTAAAGCTTGAGCTGAACACAACTAAGACAAGTGTTGTTCTAACTATAATGGATACCTGGCATCCATTATGAGAGCAAGGCTTAGATATGTTGAAATTGGATTTCTTTTATACTTTAAGCATGCAAAGACAATCAAATACAATTGAACAATAGAACCAAAACTAGGGTTTCATCTTAAATCCTAGCAAGATTGTTTAGAACATAATGAAGAAAATAAAACACTTTTAATTTAATTCTACAAAGGCAAACCCTAAAACATGCTCTCAAAATTGACTGCCCTCTCTTACCTCTCAACAATCAATTTATATCACAAATCACTCAAAAACAATAATTCGCAAATACCCAAACCTCTCTCTTCTGTTCCTTTGGCTCAGCTTCGCATGCAAGAAGAAACCCTAATTTTGTTTATCTCTAACAAAGCCTCTTGGGAAGAGAAGCTATATGAGAGATAAGTGAAATTAGGGTTGTCTCAAGAGGTGACTGTGGTGTTGTTTGTTGGGAGTTGAAGCCGGTACGGGTGATGGGAGAACGTTGAGTGATGGCTCGCCATTTTTGGGGAAGAAGGGGGGTGATGGTGTTTTACTGGTTTCGTCGGGGAGGAGAAGAAAGAGAAATGGAATGGGGAAATGGATCTGGGTCGACGAGGTGTAGGGGTGTGAGGTTTTGGCTTTGAAGCGGTGTAGCGAGATGACGATGTGAAGGCCCGAGCGAGCGTAAGATCTGTGGTTAATGATCCGACGGTTGAGGGATTTTTACTTGTTGAGCGGAGGCATCAAGGAATGATGTGAGTAAGGTAGCGAGCGTTGGATGCACAAAATGGAGATCTCAACGGCTCAGAAATGATGGGCTCGGATCCGGGTCGGGTCTTGGATAGCTTGGGCCCATGTCTTGTAGATGAGTTGCTACTTGTTGGGCTGCAACTGTTGCGCGCGCGGGCTTTGGCTTTACAGCTCCAAAGATGCTCGACTCCAATTCTTCGCTCTTGGCTCCTCGGGCTCCGAGCTTTATTTATTACCTAAAAACACAAAATTAATTAAGTACAAATATTTATTCTTGAAAACAAGGAAAACTCAGAATCTTGGATAATATATGATTCTTGAGCACAAAAGATGAGTAAAATGCCAATAAAAAGGTGTATAAATATGCAATATTTGGCACTCATCAAATACCCCCAAACCTGAATTTTACTTGTCCTCAAGTGAAACAGAAATTAAGAAATCCTAACTATACCCCTGTCGCAGGTCTCTCGAATGCATTTAGCGTATGCACTAAGCCTTTAAACCCCTAGGTGTCCCTAGTGGACGAGTTCGGATCCGGGTCGCGGGTTGCTCCAGCTCAAGCCCATGTCTTGTAGATGAGTTGCTACTTGTTGGGTTGCAACTGTTGCGCGCGGGCTTCGCCTTTGCTCCTTAGATACTCGACTCCAATTCTTCGCTCCTTGGCTCCTCAAATTCTCAGAGCTTTATTTATTACCTAAAAACACAAAATTAATTAATACAAATATTTATTCTTGAAAACAAAGAAAACACAGAATGCGGGATAATATCGATTCTTGAGCACAAAAGATGAGTAAAATGCCAATAAAAAGGTGTATAAATATGCACTATTTGGCACTCATCAAAGTGATGGAGGAACCGGTGGAAATGACAAGTACCTTGGGTCCATTACTTCTTGATCGTAGGCGGACGCCATACCGGGGTAGCTCCACCTCTCCATTTCGTACCCACGCCTCTAGTAGCTCCAGAATCTTCTTCATTGGGAAGTGGAAATGTAAGTACCTTGAGTCTGGCTTTTCCTGCGTTAGTGGGCGTTGTGATGTCTCTCCGTGGCTTTGACGTGGAACAGGAGATGAAGTTGGAAGATTTGCGAGTGCCATCATATCTGCGGATCGCTTGCCTAGGTAAAGGGATGTGGAAGGTGTCGTAATGTCACTGCTGAGTGACCGGATTGAACGTTCCCATCATCCGTATTCAGGTATTTCCTGATTGATTTCTCCTTCCTCAAGCATTTCTTCGCAGGTTGAAAAGTCGACGCGGATTGGACCGTCTTCCCGGCTTCAAAGAAGAGTTTTGAGATATAAATCCTCTAAAGGGGCTCCATAGGTTGCATGCTCCCTTTCTTTATCCGGCAAACATTGTAGTACTCCGAACAAGTCTTTTCCTCTGTCTGACCATGTTGTCCGTCTTTCTTGATTCGTTTTCGATTGCGTGCTCTTTTGCTTCTCCACTTGTAAAGGTGTGACTCCCGACCAAGGATTCAACGTTTCTTGCACTTGTACGAGTTGATGCATATCGACCCTCCTTGTAATTGTGCCGCTACATCATTCAAAAGGCGAAATGTCTCGCTCTGCCTTCTGGTGATACCGGCTTGATTTGCCAAGACATCCTCCAACATTCCAGCTATGCTTCCCATGATATATGAACCACCTGCGGATTCCGGGTGAGGATACATCGTGAGACGAAAACCGAAGAATTGAGAATTCGATTTTTGTAACCGAGAGATCAATCTCCCTCTGTGGTCGCCAATTGTTTATGGGTGAAAACTACTCCTGTAGAATTTGGTAATTTGGGGTGTGGATGAGGAATGAATTTAAACCTTAAACAAATGCACTGCGCGGTGAGTGCTTGTAGATTCGAGAGATCAATCTCAGGCAAGTCCGGCCTAAACCAAGAAATGGCCGTTCCAGACTTGTTTTCGGTCACAAAGTGAAGGAAATGGGGTTGATCTTAGGGAGGGAAGCGAAGAAGGTGTTGAGATTGTGAAGGTGTTGGCTTACTTATGACTTGTAACGAAAGGTGAGCAAAGTGATTGATGCAAGCAAGCTCGGGTGTTTGAATATGTTTTTGTATTAACACTTGGTTTTCTGTCTCGTCTGAACTTGTGTTGTTTCTCCTTGTCTCCTATTTTTTTCCTGTCCTTGAAAATAAGGAGGAAAACCTATTTATACAAGTCATTGAGCCTCATTCACGTCTCTCGTGGGAAGTGGAGGAAGTGGAGTGATGGAGTAGTGGAGTTGTGCGTCGGTACGACATGACCAGTCTTGCCCACTTCTCCTGTTCATCTCTAACCGTCCATGACTTCCCCACACGTTCTTGTGATGGCGCGTTGCACGCCGCACGCCTTGTAAACCGCCAGACCAATACCCCGTATGTATCCCCCGTTTGTGACATGATTGATGTCCGAATGTATGGATCGTGGATCCACGAAAGATAGCATGTAATCTTTGAATTGAATAATTGTGTTATTCAGGAAGTCGATACTTGTGAAGTATCGTGTGTATTTTATGCAGTCTGCATTATAGTGTGGTAAAGTGATGGGTAATGACGCCTCACCGACCAAATAACTCGACCGGGGATGTATAACCAAGTTGGTGAAGTTGGACGGATGAGATGATCTTTGAGACACTCATCTGCGACCGTTAATGAATATTAGGGTTTTTGAAGAGGTGCGCAAGCATCACTCTTGACTTGGTCGAAACCAAGCATGGAAAGGGATTTGGAGAGGGCCGACGGGCATGTGTATAGACAACATGCCGGTGTACATGTTCATGTCTCACTGTCCCATGAAGGTGCGATCTAGGCCACTCAATTTGACCGGCAAAGAGGAGTGGTTGAGATCGATTTTGCAATAGGAAATTGATGCCGCAATAGGCCGCGCATCATGCTTTTTCCGGCGCGCGTTCCAAGATGACCTAATTTGGTCGGTCTTGGTCGATGGGTTTGACGGGAAGATGGCAGGCTGGTGATCATGCCTATACCTGAATATCCCATGAAAACGTGATCTAAGCCATTCAAATCATCCGGTGAAGTTGAGCGGTCGAGATCGGTTTGTGGTTTTGGGAGGCGTGGCCATGCTAGTTTGGACGCACGTTTTGGATTGACCGGGCATGATATGCCTGGGCCGAACACATGAGGAGGTACATGGGCCCACGGTAGTCATGCTGGTATGACCGGCCCTTGCTTAATCTAATGCTGTGACCCTCCATTTGTGTCGGAGAAGATGGACGCGCGTGATGGCTTGAAACCTAATTTTGGCTTTCAAAGCCGTACGCCATCTCTTGTTTGGGTGACGATTTTGTCACGGCCAAACATTGTTGGTCTTGACCGATTGGTCAAGTGTGTAGGGGTCCCACGATGATCGTGTTGACATGCTCTGGCCCTTTAAGTCTACATCTACACCCTCCATCTATACCCGCGAAGATGGATGGTTGAGACTACTTTGCAACACATGTAATATGCCGCAAACCCTAATTTAGGGTTTTCCGTCCATAATGCTTGGTATGAACGGTTTCTTGGCAAGCTAGGCCAATGACCGACCATGCGGGGTCGGCCGTGGGTATTCCATACCCGCTTGGGGTGATGGAATTGATGCGGGGTCATCCAATCATGCTTATGGAGTTGGATGATCGCGATCGAATCATATCCCACTAATACGGTCAGTCCGGATGCTCAATCGGGCTAGTATAACACACCGAGAGGGGCTCCAATCGGGCTAGTATAACACACCGAGAGGCTCGGGCTAGTATAACACACCGAGTCAGCTCAGTACGGGTATTTCGTACATGGTTTCATTATAGTGCTTGGGGGTTCGTGTTACTCGTAAGAGTAACACTCGGTCATGCCACACCGATAATGAAATACTGAAATACAAGGCTGATATGAAATTCACGAGGAAGGGATTGTTGCCACATGCTCCAACTCCGAGGAATTTCATGTATTCACAAAATGGGATTGTTGCCACATGCTCCATTCCTGGTGAATTAAGTGAGGGAGTATCCAACACTTATAAATGGCTTTATCTTTTACAAGATGTCAGCGTATGATTTTTTCTGGTTTTTACAAATTTAACCTTAAACGAAAATCCACCATCAACACAAGGATTCACACCAACATGTTCTACAAGGTCATAAAAAGGTACGCCTACAACTAGGGTTTTCACCAACACAAGAAAATAAAAGAAAAAGCAAGACACAGAGGAAGTACTGGAAAACATACCTAATCCGCTCGCCCGCTTCACCGCTACCAAGCAACAAAAGAAGAAACAATAATGGCGTGAATCAAAGGGAGAGGCCAGCCATCCTTTTTATAGGCGTGATACTTGGGAGTTCGAACAAGAAAAGGATTTCCAATTTGAGACAAGGAAGAAAAAGAGGAAACCGGTCCCGCGAAGACCAATTTCCACGTCCAAGACCACTCACGCCACACCATGGCCCTACCACGCCTAGCTGTCCTTGCACGTTCCACCATGCCATTGCCGCGGCCCCCCTGCCAAGCCATTCGCTCCATTGCCGCGGCCCCACCACGCCTAGCCGTCCGTGTACGTCTCGTCTTGCCAAGGCCACACTATGCCAAGCAGCCTGCTCCACTGTCGCGACCCTATCATCCACGTGCGTTTGCCTCACCAAGACCACGCCACCTCTTGGGCCCTCGAGCCAATCCATCCACTTGCGTCGCCTTCCAAGACCGCGCACCCTTTTCCTTGGAGATGTACGACCAGACCAAGCCGGTAACTTTCATCTCACCACTCCACGGTCTGCATTCCCAGTACAACTTACGCAGGGCCGCTAACACGGGAAGCCAAAACTATCTTTACCACTCAAAAAGGTTAGTCGGATTCTCCTGACAATATTTGCAATGATTTACACCTCGAATCCATCCTTGTCTGTCACCATCATATGCTTACCTCGCAACAAGGCACCTGTTCCGAGCTAAGCAGGGGACTTAATGTTGATGGTGGTTTTTAGCTTAGGGTTAAAATCGTAAAATACTTAACCCTAGCAGACAGTGATGTCACAACATTTAAAGTAACAAGCATTTACTAGGCACATTTACTGAAACCTTTAATGTGTCCCTAAATAATTACGGGGGTATCTTTTTCAAATTAGAGTTACGACAATCCAAACCCTAATTCTCACGTGTGCCAATGGCAAATCATGCCAGCCACACCGACCGCGCCAAAGCATGCCAACCATGCTAGCCGCACCTCTGTGCCAATGGCAAATCATGCCACCACACCGACCGCGCCAAAAGCATGCGAACCATGCTAGCCGCACCTCTGTGCCAATGGCAAATCATGACAGCCACACCGACCGCGCCAAAGGCATGTCAACCATGCTAGCCGCACCTCTGTGCCAATGGAAAATCATGGCAGCCACATCGACCGCGCCAAAGCATGCCAACCATGCTAGCCGCACCTCTGTGCCAATAGAAAATCATGCCAGCCACACCGACCGCACCAAAACATGCAAACCATGCTAGCCGCACCTCTGTGCCAATGGAAAATCATGCCAGCCACACCGACCGCGCCAAAATCATGCCAACCATGCTAGCCGCACCTCTGTGCCAATGGCAAATCATGCCAGCCACAGCAACCGCGCCAAATCATGCCAGCCATGCTAGCCGCACCTCCGTGCCAATGGCAAATCATGCCGACCACACCTACTTTGCGCCATGCCAAACGCACCTCTCCATGGCCCCATGCGCGCCACCATGCGGCCTTCACTACGCGGCTATCAAAACGAAGGCGTGCAACAATCAACGGTTGCTCTTCAATCCCAGGAGCAAATCCTGGCCGTCTAAGGTTACCAAACGACATTTGCCCCAAAACCCTAGCTTGGTCACGCACCTAGCCCAAGCTAGTCACTCCATGCGCCTATGGCAAACCCTTGTCCCCACATGCCAAGACAAAACCGCACCTAGCCCAAGCTAGCCACGCCATGCGCCTATGGCAAACCTTTGGCCCCACATGCCAAGCCAAACCAAACCTAGCTAAGCTAGCCGCGCCATGCCAAACGCACTTTTCCTTGGCCCTAGCCATGTTAGTCACATCATGCCAAGACAAACGCCCTTTCCTTGGCCCTATCCACGCCATACGCCCATGGCAAACCCTTGGCCCCACATGCCAAGCCAAAATCGCACCTAGCCAGAGCTAGCCACGCCCGGGAAAACCCTTCACTAGTACAGATAGACGCTTTTGACACGCCAAATTGGCGTGTCCATAGGGGTTTTGACACGCCAATTTGGTTTGGACTTGGCGTGACTTCTGCTTGCGTGTTTTTAGGTAACATGATGAGTGCCAAATAGTGCATATTTATACACCTTTTTATTGGCATTTTACTCATCTTTTGCGCTTATAAATCAGATATTTTCCCATATTCTCGTATTTTCTTTGTTTTCAAGAATAAATATTTGTATTAATTAATTTTGTATTTTTAGGTACTAAATAAAGTCCTGAGAAACTCGAGGAGCCAAAAGAGCGAAGAATCGGAGGCAAGTATCTATGGAGCAGCAGAGCCAAAGCCCGCGCGCGCAACGGTTGCAACCCAACAAGTAGCGACTCATCTACAAGAAATGGGCTTGAGCTAGACCCGGATCCGAGCCCGATTATCTGAGCCGTTGAGATCGCATCTAGTTACATCCTACGGTCGCTCCCTCATGCGCATCGAAGTTTCTTTGCTTCCGCTCAACATCGAATCACTCCAATACCGCTTACCTTTCTCGGTAGTTGAGATTTCTCCGACTAGATCCAACGCCTTTGGTGCAGCGTTATCATCTTCCCCGATGCACTGCGCCACAACAAAATTACCTACCCTATACCCTCGATCGACCATACCCATTCTCTTCTTCCTTTTCTCTTTCATCTCTGTTAACCCATCCCTCACCTCAACCACCATCTCCTTCCCCGACAGAGCAAAGCTCTGCTTTTCTCCTCCCTCTCCCTGACACAACAACCACCACACCACCTCCATCACCCAGCTACTTCTTTCCGCCACACCCAAGTTGTATTTATCTTTAAAATAGCTTCTCAAAACCCTAGGAGCTATGTTAAAGATAAACAAATTTAGGGTTTTTCTCATCCATCAACATCAAGGAGTTGCCGAGCCGAATAGACAAGAGGGGAGTACGAATCAGAGGCGTGGGTGAGATTATTTCTCATTTAATTTATGTTTTATCAATTTCTAGGGTTTGGGGTTTGTGTATAAATAGAAGAACTGAGTTCATAGAACTCACGCCTGGATTAGCCGGAGTGTCAATTTAGGTTTATTTTCTGTTGTAATCATGTTTTAATTTTGTTGTTAGGGTTTCAGTGAAACCCTAATTCCATACTGTGTTTCAAGCTCTGTTGATTTATCCTTGCATGCTTAATTTATAATTATGCTTTCAATTTTAGCACCCAATGCATTTCTTTCACAATGCATGCCAGGTATGCATTGTAGTCAGGGTATAAATGCATTGTGTGTGCTGCAGCTTAATCTTTAGACACAAAAACTAATTCTCTTGACTAATTGTGCTTCATTAGACAATTAGTACTCTAGGTTAGTATCCTCAGCTGATAATTGAAGTATTATAAGGTGAAACATCCTAGTTAAGTGGTGGAATTGACACCCTACCCTTAACTGCCATAGGAACAAGGAGTTCAATTTAGTTGAGCACACAGTAGGAGTGAGTGGTGGAACTGAGACCTTAGCATCCCCTGTCACTTTATCATACCTTAGTTTAGGTTTATCTCATCATATCTCAGCCGTTTCGGCAAAACCATCTGCTGTCACTTGTCACACTAGAAATTCAGTTAAGTAGCAAGCCTTAGATCACATAAGGGCACCACAAGTCTCTCGTGGTTGACCCGTACGTGCCTGCTACATCACGACACCGTGCACTTGCGGTATTACCGTAGGCCATATAATTTACCCATCTTCCAGGCCTACCAAGTTTTTGGCGCCGTTGCCGGGGACTTGGCGCGTGCCCTGTATTCATTGGCTCGCTTAGCTGTTTTCATTTCACCTTGTACATAGTTGCTCTGTGTTATTCCTTTTTGTTATGTTTTAGAATAATTTAGTTTAATTTGCCCTGTTATTGCTCTGTTATCATTAGCCCTGTTATAATTTAGTTTAATTTGCTTCCTTGTGCATTGTTATTAGCATTGTTTTTGTCACTTGTGCTTCCTTGTGCATTGTCACTTGTGCTTCCTTGTGCATTGTCACTGTCACTTGTGCATTGTCACTGTGCATTGTCACTGTCACTTGTGCTTCCTTGTGCATTGTCCCCTGTCACTTTTAACTCCCCTGTCAGTCCAAGTTATTCTCAGATTGCATCATTCTCTTTGCCTTAAGTTGCATATTGTGGGAGCTAAACTCTTCTCTTGAGCACAGGTACCTGCAAAGTTCTTTGGGACAGTGAGGCAAGTAAGGTTAACAAAGCTGCCCACACAAACCTCAGTGAGCTCTTGAGCAAGCCCAAGGAGTGGGAGAAAAAGGTGCAAAGTTACAGTGCATACCCCTGTGAGCCTTGTGAGCTACTTATGCATGCTAAAATTGTGTATAACCTTAGCATTTGAATGACCCGAGCATAACCCTGACCTGTTAAGCATGCTCGCCTTGGCTTTAGCCCTGTTGTATGTTATTTTTGCTGTGCTGTGTGCAAAACATACTTTTGGAATTTGCTGAGCTTGTGCCGTAACTTGGATAGCCTTAGCTCCCACTGCTCTGTGCACAGCTCCAGCCCCTGAAGCTGTTGAGCTTGTGCCGCCTGGTTAGCCTAGGTTGGTAGCCGCATAACCTTTGTCAACCCTGAAGCTTGTTGAGACCTGTGAGCCAAACTCCATTTTGTTTGTTGAGCTTGTCTTTGCCTCTTGGAAAGCCGGGTTATCTCGCTAGCCCTTGTTGTATCTGCCTCGTAATCTGTGAACTCCATTTTGTAGCTGTGAGGCTTAAATAATAGTGCAGGCAAACTCAGTTATGTCCACCGTTGAATCTGTGACCCGTGAAACTTGCATAATCTTGAGTTGCATTTTTAATCTGTGTTTGCTAGATACCTTGTGCTGTAAACTTTGTGCTGTAAACTTTGTGCTAAACCTGCCAATCTTTGCTCTGTGCTGAGCTGCACTTGGCCTGTGCTGTGAAGGCTAGCATCTACCTGCAAAGAGCACACTTTTGTGCTTAGTTACGTGAGATAGTGTGTGAATTGTGCTACCCCGTGAGTGTGCTTTTGCCAATCTGTGCACAATCTTTGCCTAGCCTATGCACTGTTTGAACCGCCAAACCTAGGTTGAAAACTCGCCTATCCTGTGCACATAAGTAGTGGGCTGCACACGCCGAAGCCCAAACTCTTGTACTGCCTATTTAGACCTGAACTGGGCTGCCATCAGTTGAAGCCCACAACCACCAAGCCATACTTCTTTAGGTCATCTCGCACATAACCGAGCCCACGGTCAACCACCGGGCTTGCACTCTTATAACCGAAGCCCACAATCAAATTCTTTGGTCAAGACCAAGACCCACACTTTCGGGCTGTTCAAACACAACCCAGGCCGCACCAACCGAGCCAGGCGAGTCCGGGCTGCACTTGTTAACAAACTTGGGCTTACACCAAAACTCAGCCCAACTCAATCCACTTCTGGGCTATACATTTTTCAACTTGACCTGGGCTTTTGCACTCTTCTACTGGGCTAGTTAAACCCACATCTGTTGGGCTGACCATTAGCTGAGCTTTCTCACTGGGCTGCTTAGGCTAAACCTATTAGCTGGGCTGTGCAGCAAATTAAGCCCACACAACCTAGGCTTTGCACACAATTGCTGGGCTTCCTACAAACCAAAACCCACATAAACCAAACTTTCCCACACAAACCAAATTGAGCCCACAACAACCTGGGCCTCCCAAATAAACCAAACTTTCCCAACAAAACCAAATGAATCCCATTCAAACCAAATCCCAAACAAACCAAAGCCCATTTTCTTGTTATATTTGTTAATGTTTGTACATATTTTCTATTGGGTTGATCCTCAACTCTTTAGATTGTTAGTTTATGGTGAATTTTTGTATATAATCCAGTAGGACTTGTTAAATTTTTCTTTTCTTGAATCGGTTGAGTCTTCTTGTGCATTTTTTTGTGCTAAGCCGATATGATCACCACTGAGAATGTTGGATTTTGCCTTGATTAACGAAGCTCAACCTTGCTCCCATAACATACCTAGGTAATCTCTTCCCTTTTATCTTATCAAGATAGTTCTCGTGATACGTGGATTTGTTTAAATTTTTCCTATCTGTGACACATTGAGGACAATGTTTGATTTAGGTTTGGGGGTACATTTGCATTTAGAGTTTTTAGTCTTTTATTTCACCTTTTAATTAAAAAAAAAAAAAAAAAAAAAAAAAAAAAAAAAAAAATTCAAAAAATTCAAAAATTTCAAAAACTTTTTGCAAATAAAAACCTCCAACTTTTAGAGATTTTAGAGTCACTAGCATGCTTTTAGCTATGTTTACATAGAGATTAACCGAATAACGAACTTGGAAGTACCGAAAAGCGCAATCGGGTTTCTTAGTTGATTAGAGCGTTAAAGTTGGATTTAACCATACCGAGGGCTTAATTAGGTCTTTGTTTAGATATTCGGTAGTAGAATTGTGATCACCCATAGTGGAGACTACCCATTTTACATCAAGCGAGTACCGACCTTCACTCTTTGTGACTTTCTAGAAAAGCTTTTAGAGTGTGTGTCACCGTACGTCAATTCGGTAGGAATGGTGAGCTACCCAACTTCGCACCACTTTCAAGACTACTTTTGATCTTTTGAGTGCTAATTCCGTCAATCATGAGGGTGACGTCTAAAGATGAAAACTCCTTCTAAATACCGATTTGTAGTTAGCATCACTCTCTCTCTCAATCAGCAAGACCCATAGAAACACATCATCGTCAGCAAGCGGAGCAGAATCAGAATAGTGAAAGAAAAATTGATATAGTCCAAGGTTTATGTGCAACAAAGAAAAGAAAATAAGATGAGAATTAATGAAGTTTGTGAAAAATTGAGTTTATCGTTTTATTGTAAAAAAAAAAAAAAAAAAAAAAAAAAAAAAAAAATTGTGTGTTTATTTTCGTTTCATGTACTATGCTAGATAAAAAAAAAAAAAAAAAAAAAAAAAATCAAAAAATCAAGTTTTTGTAAAGTTCAGAAGTTCATCATCAACAGTTGAAGACCGAAGACCGAAGATTGAAGACGTTTCTATGGTTTCTTATGAGAGAGTGATATTAATTGCCGATCGGGTGAGAAGTGAGTGAGTACTCCCACCCTTACTAATGGTTGATTTTCCCTTCTTAGAGATCATTAGAAAAAGATTCTTTTTGTCCACACTTTTGTGGAGTCTCCGATTTTATTTCGGAAGGTTATCCTTCTTACCTACAACGTGTGCGGGATTTCTCTCTTTATTCCCGCTTTTTACACATGAGAGACTAAAAAGCGATCTTTTTGAGTGCAATTATCATAAAACCCTAATGGTGAGGCGAAGTCGAGGCTTATGATCACAATCGAATCCGAATTCTTTCATATGGTATGGTTACTTCTCGCTCGGACTTAAGGATGAGAATGCGTTCTTCGATAGTTCTAACTTCATTACTAGCATGCGAAACTCATGTCCTCATAGCTTCTAGGATGCTTGAGACTCTTTTACACTCGAAGTTGGAGAAGGTTTTGTGGGTACACCTCTTGTAAACCCTCACGAGACTACAACTCGTCCACTAGGGACACCTAGGGGTTTAAAGGCTTAGTGCATACGCTAAATGCATTCGAGAGACTGCGACGGGGTATAGTTAGGATTTCTTCATTTCGTTTCACTTGAGGACAAGTAAAATTCGGAGTTTGGGGTATTTGATGAGTGCCAAATAGTGCATATTTATACACCTTTTTATTGGCATTTTACTCATCTTTTGCGCTTATAAATCGAGATATTTTCCCATATTACGTATTTTCTTTGTTTTCAAGAATAAATATTTGTATTAATTAATTTTGTATTTTTAGGTACTAAATAAAGTCCTGAGAAACGAGGAGCCAAAAAGAGCGAAGAATCGGAGGCAAGTATCTATGGAGCGAGAGAGCCAAAGCCCGCGCGCAATGGTTGCAACCCAACAAGTAGCGACTCATCTACAAGAAATGGGCTTGAGCTAGACCCGGATCCGAGCCCGATTATCTGGAGCCGTTGAGATCGCATCTAGTTACATCCTACTAATCGCTCCCTCATGCGCATCGAAGTTTCTTGCTTCCGCTCAACATCGAATCACTCCAATACCGCTTACCTTTCTCAGCCGTTGAGATTTCTCCAGCTAGATCCAACGCTCGGTGCAGCGTTATCATCTTCCCCTGATGCACCTGCGCCACAACAAAATTACCTACCCTATACCCTCAGTCGACCATACCCATTCTCTTCTTCCTTTTCTCTTTCATCTCTGCAGAACCCATCCCTCACCTCAACCACCATCTCCTTCCCCGACAGAGCAAAGCTCTGCTTTTCTCCTCCCTCTCCCTGACACAACAACCACCACACCACCTCCATCACCCAGCTACTTCTTTCCGCCACACCCAAGTTGTATTTATCTTTAAAATAGCTTCTCAAAACCCTAGGAGCTATGTTAAAGATAAACAAATTTAGGGTTTTTCTCATCCATCAACATCAAGGAGTTGCCGAGCCGAATAGACAAGAGGGGAGTACGAATCAGAGGCGTGGGTGAGATTATTTCTCATTTAATTTATGTTTTATCAATTTCTAGGGTTTGGGGTTTGTGTATAAATAGAAGAACTGAGTTCATAGAACTCACGCCTGGATTAGCCGGAGTGTCAATTTAGGTTTATTTTCTGTTTTAATCATGTTTTAATTTTGTTGTTAGGGTTTCAAGTGAAAACCCTAATTCCATACTTGTGTTTCAAGCTCATTGATTTATCCTTGCATGCTTAATTTATAATTATGCTTTCAATTTTAGCACCCAATGCATTTCTTTCACAATGCATGCCAAAGTATGCATTGTAGTCGGTATAAATGCATTGTGTGTCTTTGCAACTTAATCTTTAGACACAAAAACTAATTCTCTTGACTAATTGTGCTTCATTAGACAATTAGTACTCTAGGTTAGTATCCTCACCTGATAATTGAAGTATTATAAGGTGAAACATCCTAGTTAAGTGGTGGAATTGACACCTACCCTTAACCGCCATAGGAACAAGGAGTTCAATTTAGTTGAGCACACAGTAGGAGTGAGTGGTGGAACTGAGACCTTAGCATCCCCTGTCACTTTATCATACCTTAGTTTAGGTTTATCTCATCATATCTCAGCCGTTTCGGCAAAACCATCTGCTGTCACTTGTCACACTAGAAATTCAGTTAAGTAGCAAGCCTTAGATCACATAAGGGCACCACAAGTCTCTGTGGTTCGACCCGTACGTGCCCAGTGCTACATCACGACACCGTGCACTTGCGGTATTACCGTAGGCCATATAATTTACCCATCTTCCAGGCCTACCAAGTTTTTGGCGCCGTTGCCTGGGGACTTGGCGCGTGCCCGTATTCATTGGCTCGCTTAGTTTTTTCATTTCACCTTGTACATAGTTGCTCGTGTTATTCCTTTTTGTTATGTTTTAGAATAATTTAGTTTAATTTGCCTGTTATTGCTTCCGTTATCATTAGCCCTGTTATAATTTAGTTTAATTTGCTTCCTTGTGCATTGTTATTAGCATTGTTTTTGTCACTTGTGCTTCCTTGTGCATTGTCACTTGTGCTTCCTTGTGCATTGTCACTGTGCATTGTCACTGTCACTTGTGCTTCCTTGTGCATTGTCCCCCTCGTCACTTTTAACTCCTGTCGATCCAAGTTATTCTCGGATTGCATCATTCTCTTTGCCTTAAGTTGCATATTGTGGGAGCTAAACTCTTCTCTTGAGCACGTGCCCGCAAAGTTCTTCGGGACAGTGAGGCAAGTAAGGTTAACAAAGCTGCCCACACAAACCACTGTGAGCTCTTGAGCAAGCCCAAGGAGTGGGAGAAAAAGGTGCAAAGTTCTGTCATACCCCCGTGAGCCTTGTGAGCTACTTATGCATGCTAAAATTGTGTATAACCTTAGCATTTGAATGACCCGAGCATAACCTTCGACACATTTAAGCATGCTCGCCTTGGCTTTAGCCCTGTTGTATGTTATTTTTTTGTCTTTGTGTGCAAAACATACTTTTGGAATTTGCTGAGCTTGTGCCGTAACTTGGATAGCCTTAGCTCCCATCGCTACGTGCACGGACTCCAGCCCCGGCTAGCTGTTGAGCTTGTGCCGCCTGGTTAGCCTAGGTTGGTAGCCGCATAACCTTTGTCAACCCTGAAGCTTGTTGAGACCTGTGAGCCAAACTCCAGCCCCTGAGCTGTTGAGCTTGTGCTGCCTCTTGGAAAGCCAGGTTATCTGCTAGCCCTTGTTGTATACGCCTGTGTCTGTGAACTCCACCCCACAGGTTTGTGAGGCTTAAATAATAGTCAGGCAAACCCAGTTATGTCCACTGTTGAATCTGCCGGCCAGTGAAACTTGCATAATCTTGAGTTGCATTTTTAATCTGTGTTTGCTAGATACCTTGTCAGAACTTTGTCTTTGAAACTTTGTGCTAAACCCGCCAATCTTTGCTCATGTCTTGAGCCGCACTTGGCCTCAGTCTTGTGAAGGCTAGCATCTACTCCGCAAAGAGCACACTTTTGTGCTTAGTTACGTGAGATAGTGTGTGAATTGTGCTACCCTGTGAGTGTGCTTTTGCCAATGGGTGCACAATCTTTGCCTAGCCTATGCACCTCGTTTGAACCAAACCTAGGTTGAAACTCAGTATCCTGTGCACATAAGTAGTGGGCTGCACACAACAAGCCCAAACTCTTGTACCTGGCTATTTAGACCTGAACCTGGGCCGCCAACAGTTGAACCCACAACCACCAAGCCATACTTGGGTCACTGCACATCCTTTACCGAGCCCACAAACTCAACCACCGGGCTTGCACTCTGCATAACCGAAGCCCACAATCAAATTCTTTGGTGAAGACCAAGACCCACACCTTTACTGGGCTGTTCAAACACAACCTGGGCTGCAACCAAACTGAGCCCAGAGTCTGCTGGGCTGCACTTGTTAACCAAACTTGGGCTTACACCAAAACTCAGCCCAACTCAATCCACTTCTGGGCTATACATTTTTCAACTTGACCTGGGCTTTTGCACTCTTCTACTGGGCTAGTTAAACCCACATCTGTTGGGCTGACCATTAGCTGAGCTTTCTCCTGAGGCTGCTTAGGCTAAACCTATTAGCTTGGTCATGAAGAAATTAAGCCCACACAACCTAGGCTTTGCACACAATTGCTGGGCTTCCTACAAACCAAAACCCACATAAACCAAACTTTCCCACACAAACCAAATTGAGCCCACAACAACCTGGGCCTCCCAAATAAACCAAACTTTCCCAACAAAACCAAATGAATCCCATTCAAACCAAATCCCAAACAAACCAAAGCCCATTTTCTTGTTATATTTGTTAATGTTTGTACATATTTTCTATTGGGTTGATCCTCAACTCTTTAGATTGTTAGTTTATGGTGAATTTTTGTATATAATCCAGTAGGACTTGTTAAATTTTTCTTTTCTTGAATCGGTTGAGTCTTCTTGTGCATTTTTTTGTGCTAAGCCGATATGATCACCACTGAGAATGTTGGATTTTGCCTTGATTAACGAAGCTCAACCTTGCTCCCGCTCGATACCTAATCTCTTCCCTTTTATCTTATCAAAGATAGTTCTCGTGATACGTGACTGTTTAAATTTTTCCTATCTGTGACACATTGAGGACAATGTTTGATTTAGGTTTGGGGGTACATTTGCATTTAGAGTTTTTAGTCTTTTATTTCACCTTTTAATTAAAAAAAAAAAAAAAAAAAAAAAAAAAATTCAAAAATTCAAAAATTTCAAAAACTTTTTGCAAATAAAAACCTCCAACTTTTAGAGATTTTAGAGTCACTAGCATGCTTTTAGCTATGTTTACATAGAGATTCTGACCTAATAACAACTTGGAAGTACCTAAAACGCAATCGGGTTTCTTAGTTGATTAGAGCGTTAAAGTTGGATTTAACCATACCGAGGGCGAATTAGGTGCTGTTTAGATATTCGGTAGTAGAATTGTGATCACCCATAGTGGAGACTACCCATTTTACATCAAGCGAGGTACCGACCTTCACTCTTTGTGACTTTCTAGAAAAGCTTTTAGAGTGTGTGTCACCGTACGTCAATTCCGGGTAGGAATGGTGAGCTACCCAACTTCGCACCACTTTCAGCACTACTTTTGATCTTTTGAGTGCTAATTCCGTCAATCATGAGGGTGACGTCTAAAGATGAAAACTCCTTCTAAATACCGATTTGTAGTTAGCATCACTCTCTCTCTCAATCAGCAAGACCCATAGAAACACATCATCGTCAGCAAAGTTTTGTTAATCGGAATAAGAAAGAAAAATTGATATAGTCCAAGGTTTATGTGCAACAAAGAAAAGAAAATAAGATGAGAATTAATGAAGTTTGTGAAAAATTGAGTTTATCGTTTTATTGTAAAAAAAAAAAAAAAAAAAAAAAAAAATTGTGTGTTTATTTTCGTTTCATGTACTATGCTAGATAAAAAAAAAAAAAAAAAAAATCAAAAAATCAAGTTTTTGTAAAGTTCAAAGTTCATCATCATCAGTTGAAGACCGAAGACCGAAGATTGAAAGACGTTTATGGTTTCTTATGAGAGAGTGATATTAATTGCCGATCGGGTGAGAAGTGAGTGAGTACTCCCACCCTTACTAATGGTTGATTTTCCTTTCTTAGAGATCATTAGAAAAAGATTCTTTTTGTCCACACTTTTGTGGAGTCTCCAGATTTTATTTCTAAGGTTATCCTTCTTACCTACAACGTGTGCGGGATTTCTCTCTTTATTCCCGCCCGCACACATGAGAGACTAAAAAGCGATCTTTTGAGTGCAATTATCATAAAACCTAATGGTGAGGCAGAAGTCGAGGCTTATGATCACAATCGAATCCGAATTCTTTCATATGGTATGGTTACTTCTCGCTCAAAGACTTAAGGATGAGAATGCGTTCTTCGATAGTTCTAACCACATTTACTAGCATGCGAAACTCTATGTCCTCATAGCTTCTAGGATGCTTGAGACTCTTTTACACTGGCGAAGTTGGAGAAGGTTTTGTGGGTACACCTCTTGTAAACCCTCACGAGACTACAACTCGTCCACTAGGGACACCTAGGGGTTTAAAGGCTTAGTGCATACGCTAAATGCATTCGAGAGACCTGCGACCGGGGTATAGTTAGGATTTCTTCATTTCTGTTTCACTTGAGGACAAGTAAAATTCAGGTTTGGGGGTATTTGATGAGTGCCAAATAGTGCATATTTATACACCTTTTTATTGGCATTTTACTCATCTTTTGCGCTTATAAATCAGATATTTTCCCATATTCTGTATTTTCTTTGTTTTCAAGAATAAATATTTGTATTAATTAATTTTGTATTTTTAGGTACTAAATAAAGTCCTGAGAAACTGAGGAGCCAAAAGAGCGAAGAATCGGAGGCAAGTATCTATGGAGCGGAGAGCAAAGCCCGCGCGCAACGATTGCAACCCAACAAGTAGCGACTCATCTACAAGAAATGGGCTTGAGCTAGACCCGGATCCGAGCCCGATTATCTGAGCCGTTGAGATCGCATCTAGTTACATCCTACTGTCAGCTCCTCATGCGCATCGAAGTTTGCTGCTTCCGCTCAACATCGAATCACTCCAATACCGCTTACCTTTCTCGGTAGTTGAGATTTCTCGGCTAGATCCAACGCTCGGTGCAACGTTATCATCTTCCCCTGATGCACCTGCGCCACAACAAAATTACCTACCCTATACCCTCAGTCGACCATACCCATTCTCTTCTTCCTTTTCTCTTTCATCTCTGCAGAACCCATCCCTCTCCTCAACCACCATCTCCTCCCCGACAGACGAGCAAAGCTCGCTTTTCTCCTCCCTCTCCCCACACAACAACCACCACACGACCTCCATCACCCGGCCTACTTCTTTCCGCCACACCCAAAGTTGTATTTATCTTTAAAATAGCTTCTCAAAACCCTAGGAGCTATGTTAAAGATAAACAAATTTAGGGTTTTTCTCATCCATCAACATCAAGGAGTTGCCAGGCGAATAGACAAGAGGGAGTACGACAGAGGCGTGGGTGAGATTATTTCTCATTTAATTTATGTTTTATCAATTTCTAGGGTTTGGGGTTTGTGTATAAATAGAAGAACTGAGTTCATAGAACTCACGCCTGGATTAGCCGGAGTGTCAATTTAGGTTTATTTTTACATTGTAATCATGTTTTAATTTTGTTGTTAGGGTTTCAGATGAAACCCTAATTCCATACCGTGTTTCAAGCTCTGCTGATTTATCCTTGCATGCTTAATTTATAATTATGCTTTCAATTTTAGCACCCAATGCATTTCTTTCACAATGCATGCGGTATGCATTGTAGTCGGTATAAATGCATTGTGTGTCTTTGCCCTTAATCTTTAGACACAAAAACTAATTCTCTTGACTAATTGTGCTTCATTAGACAATTAGTACTCTAGGTTAGTATCCTCGGTGATAATTGAAGTATTATAAGGTGAAACATCCTAGTTAAGTGGTGGAATTGACACCCTACCCTTAACTGCCATAGGAACAAGGAGTTGATTTAGTTGAGCACACGGTAGGAGTGAGTGGTGGAACTGAGACCTTAGCATCCCCTGTCACTTTATCATACCTTAGTTTAGGTTTATCTCATCATATCTCAGCCGTTTCGGCAAAACCATCTCTTTGTCACTTGTCACACTAGAATTCAGTTAAGTAGCAAGCCTTAGATCACATAAGGGCACCACAAGTCTCGTGGTTCGACCCGCACGCCGTGCTACATCACGACACCGTGCACTTGCGGTATTACCGTAGGCCATATAATTTACCCATCTTCCAGGCCTACCATAACACGACGTGGTTTTAGGTAGCTTATAGCCACGCTTGCCTTGCGTGTCTATTTCATGCAGAAATAGACACGCCAGAGGAATATAGGCGTTGCT
>JAJJWW010001830.1:0-29336 GCA_023531295.1 Papaver armeniacum | reverse complement strand
CACTACATCCTTTTTCACCTAGACTGTCAAAAATAAGTAACTTATCCAATCTTGGAAAGTAAAAGAGGGTGCCCGTAGCTAGTGTTAAAAAAACGTTCTCATTTCCCTATTCTGAAATGAGAAAGGACTCACTTTTGTGTTCCAAAGTCCCAAATTTCGCGATCACAGAGGTGTCTGTGGTGGTTGAGATCGTAAGTTCTCTCTCTCTACAGGTTTGTGTACCTTCACTTGTCCTGTTTTATGATTAAGGTTCATGTTGTTGATGATCCGGGGAGTTCTTGGACATTGCGAGATGGGCAAAAATGGCTAGAATGTTATCATACGAGATGCCTAGTCGTCCAATTCTTACAAATTTTACTTCTTAATTACTTGCGTTTGTATATTCCACTACTTGATACCTAACTATTGAAACTTATAATTTTTGGCATTTTTTTTTCCTTTCTTGTATTTAAGGTGTGTGGAACTGTTGTTGATGGTCTCATTGAGCAAGGAATGATGAAAACCGGAGAAGATGTTGAGATTTTAGGATTAATCCAGGTAATACTTCAAACTCAACAAGCTCAGGTTGCCTCCACATTTGAAGACAACTAGCTCAAGTTGCCTTCACATTTGAAGGCAACTTGAGCTAGTCTTCGTGGTCGGAGACAACTTGAGCTAGTTTATATCATTTGAAGACAACTGAGGTTGCCTTAGATTGGAGACAACTTGAGCTAGTTTCCTCCATTTTTGTTTTGCAACTTATTCCTGTACACTATTTATTGGAGACAACTTAAGCTAGTTGCCTCCACTTTTGGAGACAACTTGAACTAGTTGCCTCCGATATGGACATTATTTATTGGAGACAACTTGAGCTAGTTACCTCCTATATGGACACAACTTCAGCAAGTTGACTCCAAATGGTAGTGGTAGTTGGCGGTGGTGGACAGTGGTGGTGGTTGGCGGCGGCGGTGGTTGGCGGTGGTGGTCGTCGGTGGTGGTGGTTGGCGGCGGCGGTGGTTGACGGTGGTGGTCGTCGGTGGTGGTGGTTGGCGGCGGTGGTGGTCGGTGGTGGTGGTCGGCGGCGGTGGTGATTGGCTGCGTTGGCGGTGGTGGTTGGCGGCGGTGGTGGTGGCCGGCGGTGGTGGTCGGCGGCGGTGGTGGTTTCCGGCGGTGGTGGTTGGCGGTGGACAGTGGTGGTGGTGGTTGGCAGTGGACAGTAGATGTAGTCTTTTTTTTTTTTTTTTTTCCTTTGTTTTTAAATAGTGGTTAGTGGTTTTGTATATACACTATATAAATGAGGGTATTTTAGTAATGTATTAGGCTTAGGGGTATTTGTAAAGTTCATAAGGGTATTTTTGCAAGGGGTCTCGTAGTAGGGGTATATAGGCGCTTCCCATATCTCTTTTTTTTCTCTGTACAATTCTCTAGCCGTCGGGATGGGTGGTGGTCAGTCGTCGTCAAAGGTGGTGGTGGTGAAGAAGGGTGGTGTAGGAGTAAATAATCCACAGGGACAGGTGGAACGATCCTAAGCCATGGCGTACCAGAGCGAGCATGCATCTAGAACACCGGATCGCTTCTCCAAATCTGGGCGTGAGGAAAGAGGAGCCGAAAGTCGAAGAAAAAGAGGAAAAGTTGTGATGCGATAGACATCGGGTGCTGGAGCCATAAATGCGCTGACAAGGTTGGTAAAGAGATAAGAAGGACTCGGCCAAGGAAGACTCGGCCAGGGATCCCAAGGGCGACATTGATTACCCCCAAACGGACGACACCGAGCGACGAGATAGCGGAGGCAGACATCACTCGGCTTAACGCACCGGCCCGAACAAATATGAACACCCGGCCGAGACATCGACCGATCACCCGAGAGGAACATCGAGGAAGCTACGCTAGGCCTAACACCGAAGTACTGGTGTATCACCACTTGTAACTATAAATAGAGACCATGTAGAGAGGAAGAACCCAAGCAAGAAGTGAGGAAAGAGAGCATACTAAAGGCATTGAGAGAGAAATCCGTCTTGTAACCTTGAATCGAGTAATAAGATCTTCTTTATACCCCCGTGGACGTAGGTAATCATGCCGAACCACGTACATCTCGTGTTCTATTGCTTCTCTTGTTTGTCTTGTTTCTTTGTGTATGCGTTTAGTTACCTTTGGATGTAGAGGTAGGATTTTCTACATCTACATTCTGGCGCCGACTAAGGGGACCGTATAACATCTCCGGATACCTTGAAATCGGACGCTAAAAGGGGAAACTCCGAGCTCCTAAGCCACCTTGTGTGCTGGTTGACGCTAAAGGAGAAAACCCTTTCGTCTGCTATCTCTGTTTTCTTTTAGTAACGTCTTGTTTTCTTTTAGTAACGTCCTGTTGAATTGATAGAGGTTAACTTTGTGTTCTTGCTTTGGTAGTAGCAACATCTTGTCAAAATTGATGAAGTTAGCCTTGCGCTCTTATTAGTTACCTTCGTTTTGTTATCTTCGTGTCGAGCTGATATGAGGTCGTTTTGTGTTTTAAACCGGAAGTTTCCATTTTCAAGTTTTCCGCTTAAATAAAGTCGTTTTACGTGTCTCATTTGAAACACCTCAGAGAGTCATCGGATGACCCGAGAAGCTCCCTAAATAGCATCTTTGATGTGGGTAGAAGCTAGAAGGGGATCCCATCTCGATGATTATGATCTGCGGCTTCAAGCCCCGTTGCAAGAGAGATTCAACAGCTCCTATCGACGCTTAGTAAGGATAGTTGATGCTAAGCGAAAAACTCTAACAAACGCAACGCGTAGGTTACTGGGACTGCCTCCTAGGCAGAGATGCTGTTGCATCTATCTCCATTTCACACCTGTCTTTATTTTAGCAAGGTAAACGAAGCGTGATAATGGTGGAAACAGGGCTAGCTCAGAATCGTTGAGTCTAGGTCTTGGAAACCATGGCCGGCGGGATAATGGTGAACGACCTGAGTCTCACCATAATCCTACGCCGAAAGCCTCACAAAGATCGATGAAGAACTATAGGAATCTTGCGGTCATCAACACGACGGTCGTTGAGGGTCGTCATTGCCACCCATCACCGCCGTGAAAGAAATCTTCTGATTCAACGCACGGATGATTAATGATTTCTGGCGCTGGGAATGTAAGGACAAATAATGATTAATGCTTAGGAAGAGTACCGAAAGCGATGTGTCAAGACAGCTTTTCAAAATTTGTCCGTTTTCGGCAAAAACAATTTGACTCACCGAGATCGATACGCTAGCATAAAGGGAATCGTACTATAAAGGATCTCTTCCACTCGCACCGAATCTCGTACTCCATCCTTAACCTTTTCGAAAGCAAAGCGAAGTAAGTAAGTGCTCGTCCTTTGGCTGACGTAGGGAACGAACGGATAGGCGAGCCGAGGAACGCGGACGATAGCAAAGGCAATGGCAAGTACCTCCAGGACGAGCAGGATCCTGAGGAACCGAGTCGCGGCGGGATCCAGCGGGCAAGAGGGACTTACGGACTCTCAGCACGGAGATCGTCGACCTAACGACCGGGGCGAGACTCAGGCGCCGACCAAAGGCATGACCACGGTCGACGAAGAAGTCGATCTGGGCCGAGATGACGATTTCCCACCAGAGAGATTGAGGATTGACCCAAGTCAGATGGGGCCGAGGAACGAGGGCGGCATGGAAGACGGAGAACCGCATCGGATACCGAAGAAGAGGAGGAAGTCCAAACAATACACGAGGAACGAAGAAGAGAAAGGCAACCTACAGAACACCAAAGAGATTTGGGACGTGAGGCCGAGAGGCTTAGGCGAGTCCACTTGGCAGGAGGGAACCCTAATCGAGATGTCCCCCCAGTAACGACTAACCGCCCCCCCTTCTAAGTTATCCCCCCAGTAGCGGTTGATCACCCAATGGACCCGATCGTCCCCCCTATCGCTCCCACCACGAGACCCCCGACCGCACCCCCTAACACAACGGGACACCAAGTGAACGGTCACTCAAGTCACGAGAGCACCGACCCGATGTTACTCGCCATACTGGCCAGCCAAAGAAGACAAGAGGACCTAATGAGAGAATTGCAGAGGAGAAACTTGGCGCTGGAATACGAGAATCACCAGCTCCGAAATCGGAGGACGGGATCGAGGGGATCATCAAGCCGAGGCGCCTCTAGCAACCACACTCCACCAAGGGACGATCCACCCCCTTCCCCGAGCCGAGGACGAGTACCCGATCCTAATCGATCAAGAGGAGGATATGGGCCGTCCGGGGATTCTTCGGCCGACGAGGAAGCAACCAACGAGAGTACGGACGCATCCACCAAGCAAAAGATCGAACGACTCGAGCGAATAATAAAGAAACTCACTGGAGACAACGAGGATGACAAGTTGGCAGAAGTAATCAATGAAGCTCAGAAGACACCGTTTACCAGGTGGAGCCGGACCGAACACCATTCCCACCAAAGTGCACGTTGCCAATCTTCCCATCTAGGTTCGACGGACAAAGCGATGCGGGAGAACACATCAAGATGTACGGCATGTCCTTACTACAATGGAAGAATCACGATGTGGTCATGTGCAAATTCTTCCCTGCTAGTCTAGAAGGAGAAGCGAAGAGTTGGTTCTACACCCTGCCCGATGAATCTGTTGGGAGCTACGCGGTTTTGGTAGAAACCTTTCTCGAGACGTACATGCATAACAGCATAGCTCGGCCCAGAGTCGACAAGTTGTTTACCCTGGCACGGAGACTGAGGGAACTGCTATGCGTTCCTTAACGGACAGATGGAGGAAGTTATGCACGGATATAGGGAAGGCACCTTGCCGACCAACAGATATTCGGCTTCGAGAACTCGCTAAGAAAATCGGACCCCATCCGGGTGGCGATGTACACGTAAAAGCCTAAGACGCTAAGGGAGATCCTAAGATGCAGAGCACTACATCGCCTTGGAGGAGATCCAAGAAGGAGCGCAAGACAGAGGAATACAAGAGGCGAGCACCACAGAGGAGGCCATCCCGAGAGAAGCCGCGAAACGATCCGAGAAAAGGCCCGGCGCCCAGCCCCAGGGTGAAAACAAGAAAGTCTGGGTCGAGAGGGGAAAGAAGCCTCGCCATGAGCCAAGATCGTACACCCCGCTCAATGCACCCTTGGAAGAAGTGTTCAAAGAAGTGGAAAAGAGGAATGACATCCGTTACCCCAAGACTCCTGGGAATCCAATTCGACGGACGAGGAACCACCCGAGTTCTCGCCATTATCATCGGGCCCGCGGCCACTCAACCAACGATTGTAGAGAAGTGAAGGACATCGTCCAGCACCTGATCCGCGATGGGTATCTACGGCACTTCGTCAAAACACCATCGACACCGGCCCAGCCCGAGGTCCCAATACATCAAATAAGAATCAATCGCGGCGCTCAGTTCACCTGCAACACCATATCACACTCAGCGACACAAGGATACGATTTAGGAACCAGTATCACCTCGAGAATACACAAGAGGGACAGATCGGGCAAAGAAATCTTCAGCGTGGCCAAGACCCTCCCTATGGAGCCGTGGATGATGCAACCGATTACGTTTTCGGCGAAAGATGTCCCATTGAATGGACAAGCACATGGAGACCCCCTAGTAATAACCCTGATGATTGAAGAATGGGGCGTCCGCAGAATATTAATGGACAGTGGTAGCTCAGTCGAAGTTTTGTTCTATGACACTTTCAAGAGGATGGAACTGTCCGATGACATCCTGATCCCGTCGACTTATCGAATTTACGGCTTCAACGGTACGGTGACAGTGCCAAAGGGAGAAGTCACTCTCAGAGTCTCGGACGGGGAAGGATTCCTTGACACATTAACAACCTTTTGCGTAGTCGATGTCGCATCCCCATATGAGGCGATCCTGGGACGACCTTGGATTGCAGGGATCAAGGGAGTCGCCTCGGCCTACCACCAGAAACTGCGCTTCCCTTCTTACCGCGGAGTAGTAGAGGTGCTAGGCGACCCCCAAAATTGCGAGACAATGTGTGCAGATAGACATCCAACAGAACGAGGAAAGACGGTCGAGGAAACGCCAAGAAAAGAAGAAGTCTAAGGAGATGGAAGCGGGAGTGGAATTGGAAAAGGTGATGTCACAAGCCATCGCCACCTACGAAGCAGGAGAGACAGAAGTCTTATAGCAATCACAGGAGCCGGCAACCGTCGGCGAGCCAAAGCAAAACTTCTCGGCCATAGAACCGACCCGGCAAGTCAATCTGGGCACCGAGGAGGAG
Source organism: Papaver armeniacum (assembly GCA_023531295.1). Taxonomy (NCBI): domain Eukaryota; kingdom Viridiplantae; phylum Streptophyta; class Magnoliopsida; order Ranunculales; family Papaveraceae; genus Papaver; species Papaver armeniacum. The sequence goes on along the minus strand of JAJJWW010001830.1, from coordinate 23,122 downwards.
CCGAGATTGGTGAGGATAGGGTCGCGCTTAACGAACGAACAGTCCCAGCAGCTGATAACCCTCCTGAAGGAACACATGGATGTATTCGCTTGGCAAATGCACGACATGGAAGGAATCGACCCAGAGGTTTGCTCACACCATCTGCGGATAGACCCCAAGTTTAAGCCGATTAGACAAAAGATGAGAAGAATCGCACCCGAGCTACAACCAGCGGTAGAGGCAGAGTTGAAGAAACTGTACGCAGCAGGAATCATCCGAAAAGCCCAATATCCGCAATGGATATCTAATATGGTGATAGTCCCCAAGAGAAATGGGGGCGTCCGAATTTGCGTCGACTATAGCGACCTGAATAAGGCATGCCCAAAGGACAGCTTCCCTCTCCCCAGCATCGACCAATTGGTGGAATCCATTGTCGGGTATAAGGCGATAACACTCATGGATGGGTACTCGGGATATAACCAAATCCCCCTGGCCCCCGAAGACCAGGAGCATACATCCTTTTTCACGCCAAGAGGACTGTGTTGTTACACCAAAATGCCATTCGGGTTGAGAAATGCGGGCGCCACATATCAGAGGCTAGTGGAGGACATGTTTGAAGACAAAATACACGACACCATCGAAGTATACGTGGACGATATGCTAGTCAAGAGTAAGGTAGCCGATACACACATCGACGACCTCAGGGACATCTTCCAGACCATGAGGAGGTACAAGATGAGGGCAAATCCGTCCAAGTGCACCTTTTGGGTCACCTCGAGCAAGTTCCCCGGGATACATAATCACGGATAAGGGGATCGGCGGATCCGATAAAATCAAAGCAGTGACAGAAATGCCTTCGCCTGTAACAGTAAAGGACGTGCAACGGCTGAACGGAAACTTGGCGGCTCTAGGACGATTCATCTCTCGATCGTCAGACAAGTGCAAGAATTTCTTCGGGACGTTAAGGAAGGGAGAGAAGTTTAAATGGACCGAGGAGTGTGAGGAAGCATTCCAGAAAATCAAGCAACATCTGGCGAGCCTACCGGTGTTACAAAGACCCGAGCCCGAGGACATACTAACACTGTATCTCGGGGCAACCAGTCATGCCATCAGCGCCGTGTTGGTCAAGAACGAGGGAGCGGAGGAAAACCTAGATATTTCATAAGCAAAACCATGAACCCAAATGGAAAAGAACTACACCAGAATCGAACAACTCATACTAGCGTTAGTATTTGCGACCCAAAAGCTTCTGGACATACTTCCAATCTCACAAGATCCGAGTGCTCACCAAATCCTCTATAGAGTCGGTACTCGACAACGCGGCCAGGTCGGGACGGATCTCCAAATGGAGCGCACAGATAAAGCAATTCGATATCTTTTATGAAATGAGGACAGCGGTGAAAGCGCAGGCAGTGGCTGATTTTTTGGCAGACTTCCCTCTCAGTGACGAGGATGAGGTAGAAGACATCCCCGGGATGGAGGAAGACCGAGAGGACTCACCCGATTTACTCGAGACCTGCAGCCCGACACGATGGGAAGTCTTTGTAGACGGGTCATCCAACAAAGACGGATCGGGTTTAGGGCTGGTCTTCACGACACCAAAGGGCAAGAAAATGGTCCACTCTTTTAGGCTTGAGTTCAAAGCAACCAACAATGTCACGGAGTACGAAGCAAGAATACATGCCCCGCGCTTGATTGTGGAAATGGGCATCCAGAAGTACGACCGACAAGCGACTCCCAGCTAGTTGTGCGGCAAATCACCGGCAATATGCCATACATGACCCTTTGCTGCAAAAAATACTGGGAGCTCGCCCAATCCTACATCGGGCAAATACCAAGCATCAAATTCCGACACATCTGCAGAAAAGACAACCGGCACTCGGATGCCCTGGCATATATCGCTTCCATGTTGACTGACTCAAGCATCGAGGGTATCCGAATCATGAGAATCCTAATGCCCTCAGTACCCGAGAACGCGGATATCGATGCACAAGTCGCGGCAACCACTACCGATCAATACCGGGCCGATGATTGGAGAAAGCCAATTCATGAATACCTCGAAACGGGAGGTTGCCCAAGGGGAGGCCCGAGATCAACAAGATCAAGAGCAAAGCCGCCCCGGCGTACGAACTCGTGGATGGCACCCTATACCGAAAATCATATCTAGGACCATTGCTAAAATGCCTAAGTAAGGAAGAGGGGCGATGATCCTTAACGAACTACATTATGGGGTCACGGAAACCACAGCTCGGGGACGTAGGCCTGGCGGCACGAGCTAAAACCATGGGATACTTCTGGCCGTATATGAACGAGGACGCGAGGCACATGGCCACCGTTTGCGACGAGTGCCAGAAATTCGGGAAAAAGATACATGCACCGGCTGTAACATTAAACTCCGTCATCGATCCCCGGCCCTTTGCTAAGTGGGAATCGATATCGTGGGACCACTACACGTCGGATCGGGACAAAGAAAGTATTTAATTGTGGCCACCGATTATTTCACCAAGTGGGTTGAGGCCGCTCCACTAAAGCACATACGGACAAGGATGTCTTTCGATTCATCCGGGAACACATCATATGCCGCTTTGGGGTCCTTGGCAAAGCAATTGTCTCGACAACGGCAAACAATTGCAGGGCAAAAACATAGACCTCCTTTGTTTAACACTTACAACATCCGGAAAAGCAAGTCCACGCCACTATACCCCCCAAAGCAATGGGCAGGCCGAGATCACAAACAAGACCATCGCCGATAACATGAAGAAGAAACTCGACGGGGAATATGGGGAATGGTGTGAAGAGCTTTACAACGTCTTGTGGGCGTATAGGACAACTCGCAGGGAGGCAACCGGATTGTCGCCCTTCATGTTAACATATGGGACTGAAGCCATCCTGCCAACAGAGGCGATGATACCGACCACAAGGACCGAAGCGTGGAGGCGAAACATCTCGGCGGATCTTATCTTGGCTAAACTTGACGATCTAGAAGAGACGAGGGAGATGGCCCTGCAAAAGATGGAAAATTACCAGCGGAGAATCCAACGAGAATACAACAAACGGGTCCGACCAAGAGAGTTCCTACCAGGGCAGCTGGTACTAAAACACTTACCTAGCTATGAACGTGACAAGAAAGGCGGCAAACTTGCGCCAATATGGGGAGGACCTTACACAATAGTTGAGAAGGTCGGAGAAGGGGCATACAAGATACCAAACCGGACGGAAACCCGAGCCACGACCATGGAACGCAACGCGACTAAAGCTCTACCATCCATGAACTCAGGTAAGATATCTTGTCATCTATTTCCGTGAAAGGCCGCGTGGGGTTGGAAATATGACAAGTGCGTCTGAATGGTCATTTCGAACCCGGGCGATGGCATTGTGCAAGTGCCGGGCGACTTACACTAACGCGACTATTCGAACTCGGGGCGATGGCATTGTGCAAGTGCCGAGGTAGTTCAGGGCCCCGGTGGTTGGAAACCAGCGTCGACTGTCGAGGCACGAGTACTCGGCAATGAGCAAACCAACATTGCTCTCCTCGCAAGTGGCCGAATCACTTGCCCAAGAAGATTAATCGATAACTTCTTGGGGTGTCGATCCCATAGAAATTAGGCGAGACCAACACCCCTTCCACCAGATCTCAAAAGACGGTGATGAGATGCCTCAGTCAGGACATGGCATCGGGCCCGATGACCCTCCTTGTTGAGTGCGTTCGACAGAAACGGCATTTGTGACTAACGTATCTGTTCATACAGGCATTCATAACAAGACCACGACAGAAAACCACATATGGGCAACTCAAAGATAAATAAGGATAATAATGTCGGTAGTATCATAGCACCAACATGAAAGAAAAGCAAACAAACCGGCGACGCAAAGACCCCATAGCAAGTTATGCAAGAAATTAAAAAGGTGTTCAAACGAATTACAACCCGAGGAAAAGGGCAAGATAGCGACGCAGCGCTACAAAAACATAATCACTCTTTAGAGGAAATCGGACCCGGGACAGTCTTCTTGGCGGCAACATCGGCTCGTTTCTTATCAAGCACTGCTTTCACACCGGCCCTAACCTTTGAGACAAGCTCGTCATTGAACTTCGTCTTCTCGGCAGCAAGGTCCTCTCGCTGCCAGCGCCGACGCCGCTTTTGCAAAGCCACCGATCGAGCAATTGAGCCTCCCTCCCTTTCAGACGGATGTTTTCCTCCTCCAACGATGCCGTCTTCTTCTGCTCGGCTGCAAAGGCAACAAGAATGGTCAGTCACACAATAGCAACAGTAAGAAACCAACGCGGAAAGCACAACATAAAGCACACCACCTTCTAACAAAGGGGCAATTATTCTAATAGACTCCTCGGACTCAGATAGGCTACACTCGAGAGATGACATCTTCGAAGAAAGCTCAAGGAATCGCTGTTCGTTAAACTCGTTAGAGGGCAATACTTCTTGTGATCACTCCATTCCTCCCTCCGCCGAGAGTGGGCGGCCTGCGCAGACCCGACAATTGGGCACGCACCCAATCCAACTCCTCGAAACCTTTCCAAACTCCTTGAGCTTCTCAAGGGCCTCTCGGTTACGCTTCTCGCAGCGTCCCTCTCCCCCAAGATCCGAAGGCGATCCGCATGCGGATCTCGGACTCAAGTCTTAGCCGACCACATTGAACTTCTAAGTTATCTGCCAATAACGTTTTATCACCCGCTATGCCTTGGAAATGAGCTAGGTTCGCCCTCAAGTTATCAATTTCCTCGGGGATATACTCAAAAGTCTCATAGCGATGGAGCTTGGACTGAAGATCTTCGATATCGGTTTCTAAGCGATCAATCTTAGCATCCTTATTAACTATTCTCTGCTGTAAGTTCGAAACGTGGTCTCGTTCTATGTTAACTTCCCTTTTTAACAAACGGCACCTCGTGGCAGCATCGGCCTCCGCACTAGAAAATTCGGCTAGGCAGGGAGTACTGAGCTTAGGAAATTGGCACTACAAGATCAACCATAACCGTAGAGAGTAAAGCGATTACCTTGGGCCTCGGCCGCTCCTTCTCCAACCTCCGAGTTCGCTCCCGTTCTTGCTGCAACAAGAGACGAAGACTTCTCCCTCTCGGCGGCCTCTCGGCGCCCGGATGGCGGCATTCAACAACGAGCGGTTGGTCTCCTAACGAACAACACCGACGCGGTCAGCACTTAACAAAAACATAAGAAGCAACACTCAAACAACTCTACTCACCAAAGAGATCACAAGTACCCTCCGACCGGCCTCATACAACGAGACAAAGACCGATCTTTTCCTCATCGGACAAAGAGGCAAAATCGGGAGAAATAAGTGCACCAAGCGAGTTGCACATGGGGCCCGAGATGGTGAAAGAGGTATCTTTGCTCGAAGTCGGGACCACGGAAGGACTAGTCTTTTGGCGGCTGATCCTTGACAGCAACACCCCCCGCATCACGGCCCTCCACAAGGTTCCCACCACCACCCGATTTCTCCACTTGTCCCGACTTCTCCTCATTGCCGAGGGTTTCATCCTCATCGCCGAAAAGCTCCTCATCATCATCACCTTCAGAGACAACATATACAACGCCATCGGCAAGAACAACCCCTCGTCAACTACTTCCTGCCACAATCTTTTCCTCGGCACACCCTCCTTGGGTTCCTTACCCGTCCCCTTGGACTTATCACCTACAAGGGTAGATGAAACATCAAAAGGCTTCTGAGGTGACTTCCTCAGGAAAAGTGACAAGGGTAGACGGTCATCGGGATCCTCACCATCCTTTGCCGAGAAAGTAGGAGTCTTGTCAACCCTCAGCTTCTGCGCATGAACCGACGTCAGAACCATGCAAGGCAACAAATAGGGGCACGTACATGTACGTCAAATAAAAAATGATGAATATATTTGTTACCTTCCCTGTCTCCTCCGCGGCTCCTGCAATCCTATCTCTCTTCCGATGAACGAAAACCTCAGAAGGAGTACCCTGGGACTTGGTCTGGAAAACACCAAGACAAAATATCACCCCACAAATCGCCCGAGCCGATCAACCAAACCAGAAAAACAGAAAAGTATACTTACCCGATCGACATTGATTACCCAGAAAGGATAAAACTCGGCCGGAGGAGGGAATTTGCCGCTCAAGAGAGGACCTAAATAACCAAAGGTGGAACCCGATCCCAAGCCGAGTCATTAGTATGACGGGCATGCTTGTTGGAGCTCTTCCCCTCGGGATCCTCATCTAAAAGAAGCCTCCCAACACCGTCGGGAAGAGTTTTATGGCGATGAGGACTAGCAGCAAACCCAAATGAGATCGCCATTAGTAGTGGTCCCGCTCCGATAATTGTCGGCCGGGCGGGCAGGAGTATAGTCACTCGCCCGGAAGGATCGTAGGTGGACCAAGCAAGCAGGAGAACACTCGCCCGTGCGCCTCTCCCACTCGGACAAGATGCGGAAGGTATTGCCATTCCACCGAGCCAAAGCGCGGCACGGACGAATCTTGGAGAGAGCCTCGTACCAAAATGGACGACTAGGATCGTACATGTGGGGAAACGCAGTCCGAGCTCCACTGGCCCTGGTAACAATGGTCGCCTCGGCGAATGGGGAAACCTCGAACATCATCTTTTCTCAAAACACCCTTCCGGCTCGACAAGAGCCTCGACGTCATATCCATGAAGATCGAACTCGCCCTTCAATCGCTGAACGTCTGCTCATCCGACGGATCCTTGGGAGCCCTCTTGTCGGACCTACAAGAAAACGAAGATGAGTTATCGGAAAAATAGAATCGAGAGCGCGGTAATCATACTTGGAAGGACTCTCTACGACGAACAAGGAATCAAGCGATACGCCGTCGTCATCGGAAAACACATAACTCACACACCTTCTTTCCGTCATTTGAGGAGTTGAAGAGGCCATGCAAACTGATAAGAAATACGGCAGAAGAAGCAAAAGTACGACCGGAACCGGAGACTGCAACGGCGACGGAGACGGAGACGGAGACGGAGAAGACGACGGATAACGGGGGAGATGAAGGAAAGATGAAGATGCAGAGGAGATGAAGGAAAGATGAAGATGCAGAGGAGATGAAGGAAAGATGAAGATGCAGAGGAGATAAAGGAAAGATGAAGACGCAGAGAAGATGGAAAAAAGGGAACGAAGTTGCAGAGAAAGAAATAAGAGGGAAACTAGGTTCGAGCGCTGGGTTTATAAACTCCTCCCGTGGTAACCGGCAAAGAAGGTGAACCGGTTGAAGTAACTGAAGCGAGTGGGGAACAGCATGCGTGAAAACCGGCATGACCGAGGACGTGGAAGACGAGGCGGTTATTCTTCCCCACGTGTTGACTACACGAGTGAAAGAAGGGGCATAAATGTAGGAGTAAATAATCCACAGGACCAGTGGAACGATCCTAAGCCATGGCGTACCGGAGCGAGCATGCATCTAGAACACCTGGATCGCTTCTCCAAATCCGGGCGTGAGGAAAGAGGAGCCGAAAGTCGAAGAAAAAGAGGAAAAGTTGTGATGCGATAGACATCGGGTCTTTGAGCCATAAATGCGCCGACAAGGTTGGTAAAGAGATAAGAAGGACTCGGCCAAGGAAGACTCGGCCAAGGATCCCAAGGGCGACATTGATTACCCCAAACGACGACACCGAGCGACGAGATAGCGGAGGCAGACATCACTCGGCTTAACGCACCGGCCCGAACAAATATGAACACCCGGCCGAGACATCGACCGATCACCCGAGAGGAACATCGAGGAAGCTACGCTAGGCCTAACACCGAAGTACTGGTGTATCACCACTTGTAACTATAAATAGAGACCATGTAGAGAGGAAGAACCCAAGCAAGAAGTGAGGAAAGAGAGCATACTAAAGGCATTGAGAGAGAAATCCGTCTTGTAACCTTGAATCGAGTAATAAGATCTTCTTTATACCCCGTGGACGTAGGTAATCATGCCGAACCACGTACATCTCGTGTTCTATTGCTTCTCTTGTTTGTCTTGTTTCTTTGTGTATGCGTTTAGTTACCTTTGGATGTAGAGGTAGGATTTTCTACATCTACAGGTGGAGTAGAAGAATATGAAGCACTTTGTGAAGCCATAGAGAATCAGCAAGACAGGATTATGACTTATCTCGTTTGTACAGTTGGGTTTTATATGTTTTCTAAAGTTTTTGCTGAAATTTCTGAATTCAGAAAGAGGAGACCTAGACGCTGATGATCAAAAAGATGATATAGTACAAACACGAAGATGAAGAAACTAGGGAATATCTAATCTATTTGGATTTTTTTTCTTTCTTTTTTTTCCTTTTGGTTGTAATTCTTTGTAATCGGTGGAGTTAGGGTTTAAATTTATAGAAAAAGAAGGAAAAATCTATGTTAAAAGCATGATTTTGTTTTCAAATTGATTGGGTGGGTGGTGGAAAATTGCACCAGAACTGTGAGCCGGAGCAAAGCTTATTCCGTTTGGATGGGTGGTGGAAAATTATACTCGAATGGTACACTGAAAGCAATCCCTCCATCTTTGAATCAGCTTTGTGGCAATGCCATTCGCCTTCTCAACGAATTTGCAGCTCAATGGCAGGGTGTTTGGCTCTCTACTTTGCCCAAGTTCGCTACAGAGTATGATCCTGCAAATTCGGCGAACTCGTATTTTAATTACACTTCTTTTACACCTATTTCTCACAAAGAAAAAGAAATACTCCATATAAAAAAGAAATTCTGTTGGATTCAAGTTCTAAAGCGAAAACGCAAGGAATCAAAGAATCACCCACCGCTTCATCAAAGAAATGGGTGATTATTCATCAAAGAAGAAGGGGAGTTTTGATTTGGTTCATTAAATAAAAATTGGCGATTTTGTGTGCGGGAAGTTGTCGTCGTCATCATCATCTGAAGTTGAAACCCTTAAAAAGGAGAAGAAAAAAGATCCATATGCGGATTTGATTGCATCTCAGAAAGCCACTCTTAAAACACTCCAGCAAGGGGAAACTGCTATTCAGATTATCATCGGTGTGACTGCGGTTTCGATGGCTTCAGTGGTTGTCCTCAAGGCTCTTGGGTTCTGAGAGCCTAAATTAAAAATCAAGGTTAAGATGATCTAATTATCAGTTAACAGATTTATAAATATTATTTTGTTTAATTTTAATTTTGTAGTAGTTGTCAATTGTTATTAGGAGGAATGATATGGTGGTATATTAATATAATGGAATTGATATTTTGACTATGAATTTCCCACTTTTACTTAGATTTTTCTACTTGATTGTGTTATATGTTTGAAATTTCATCCAAAAACGACAGATATTAATTCGTATGTCCCTGTAAGCAATGAATTCAGACTCCCTTTGGTATATGGATTTCTTCGAATCTCTTTTGAGGTGTTTTCACTTTTATTAAAGCAGCGCCTCATAGTTTTGACATGTATGTAAGTGACCTTGTAGTATAGATAGATAGAAAATGGACATAACAACGATCCAGACCGTTTACACAGTTTCCAGCTTGTAAATTTGAGCATTTTGGCTTGTGTTCATTAAATTCCCAGACTGTTTTTCTCTCTTTCTTGTGGAGATTTGGTGGGAAAAAAATGTATACGCCTAAAATAAGGTAGGGATTGACTGATCATGGATGTATAGTGTACACGTTTTGTGTAAACAATGACTGTGACTGTCTTCTCTTATTGTGGTTTAATTTCGGTATGAAACCACAAGGAGATATACTGTTTGGTTTTAAAGATTTTCAGTTATTGTTCTTGTCTTTCTGCAACAAGACAGACTCATTTGCTTAGCTTCGAGTCTGTGAGGGATCTTGAGTTTTGGACTCTCTTGAGCAGTCATATCCAAATTCAGAATTGCACACATGAGTAGGTAGTGATTGCTTCTCCACATGTATGCTTTTTCTTAGCTACTGCACTTTCTACGCTTTTCTACTATTGCACTTTATTTCTTGTCATGTCCTACACGTTTCGGTTAAATCAACTAGTGATACTTGATGTAACGAGTCCCAGAACTGGTGGAGTGTGACTTGTTGATACTTGACTTAACAAGGAGAACATAGATTACTGTCAGTTTACCACCTTTAGAGTAGCCGGTCAAAAAAAGAAACCGATAAAATAAACCACCTTAAGAGTTAGTTTGGTGGTGGTATATTCTTTATTTGTGTGAAACCTACTATGATTTACTTTCCTAGAACAGAGACATTCACTTTTACAGAATTCTCTTTCGATGTTTCATTTATAGTCACTTTTGGTAGTTTGAAGTTGCATCAGTGCCGTAAGATGATGAATATCTGTTTCAGGTGTGTAGTGGAAAAATGTTTGATGCAGATGATATATGCCTGCGACATTACTTTCAAGGGATGAAGTTAGTTCATTTCCTAGCTCCATATTTTTCTTTAGTTCACCTTGCTCATAACTTCTTTAATTGTTAAAAAGTAGTATGGCGTGTTCTCCTTTAATTCAAAACATGAACTAATGTGAAGAGATTGTTAAGAATATCATTCAGCTGTTGCCTCAGGCAGCGTAAATTGTTCATGCTCGCTAGACGCCCTTGGAATCATAATGGATGCATCAAAGCACTGTCCGGTTATCTACCATATGTCCAAACTTCAAGTGTCCTGCTGTTACTTGTTGCTTTCATCATTTTTTGGACATTAGTAGAATTTCTTTGATGTTGGCTTGCTATTCATGACTCGGAAAATTGTTTCGAAGACTCTCTTTCTCGTAGTTGTGTTTTATGTGCTTCCCCTATTTTGTGTTCAAAATGGTAAACTTAACATAATCTGATGGCTATAAGTCTTTCTCTGTATCAATTTTATGGATTTTACTTTATCATAAAAGCTGATCATAGTAGTCTTTGGCCAAATGATTAAAGCCATAAGAAAAAACAGTCTTGTTGATGAACAGTTGTAGCTGTATATGGGTTTGTTTTCCTTTGTTTTTTCGATGAAGTTAGGCTTCAAAGAAGTAACTTTAGAACCGAGAAAGGTATATCATAGTTCAGAAACAGGTTCGTTGTATTTCGTGAATCACTTCAGATCCCAGTTCTCATTTTTGATGACTGGATTTCTTCTTATGACCCTAAAATTTGTTTTGTGAACGATCTTTATCATAGTTGCTATTTTTCTGTGCTTCCCCAATTATAAATTTGAAATGGCGCGTCTAATCTGATCACTGTAAATGTATGTGTGTTTTGTGTTTCCTTATATACTCCATATGAAAGCAGTCAACAGTATATTAATTGCACTCGCCTGTGGGATATTTGGTTTTATAGACCCATTGCCTCATATTCTCATTTAAAACTACTCCGGGCTTGTTTCCTTGAGTGGGTCATGATGCTTCATGTCCTTCTGCGGCAAGAGATTGAGCTGTGGAGACCTTCATCAGAAGAATATGCTTTCAAGGATGTCGGTGAAATAGGTAATAAGTAGTAACCTTGTATATTTTTTAGGCGTAGTAGGCACAGTTCTAACTGGGTAACAAGGCCTACTTAAATCTAAATGTCGCTGGCATTGCTCATCTCGTTTCATTGTTGCAGAACATTCTTCAGGTTAGAAATGTCTCCTGTCGTCAACCTGAATTTGACAGACTGCAAATGGATGGGCATGTCGGGCATGTCGCCTAAATGCTTCAGGAGCATAGGGAAACAAGAGAGAGGCAGAGGAAGCTGATATTTTACTTGAGGTCCAAGGAGGAGACGGAAGATATTGGAGTTCAGCTTTGTTGATTCTTTTTGTTGCATGCAGTGGTATAGATGATCAAATTCCAAGCGTAATTGTCAAAGTGTTTTCGCTTACAATCTGGATGTTATCGATTCTGGAAGGAAAAAGAAAGAACAATTAGAGGAGGCTAAGTTGGCAAGCTTGCTGAGGAGGAGGCTCAGCTTAATAGAGGACCACCTGTTTCTGCTGTGTCCGTACAGGTGCTGGTACTTCCACAGGTGCTCTGGGGATACTGCTCCAGCGCCGGCGAAGTATGTACATAGGTTCAAGAGGGCAGAATCTAGAGCTGCTGCGGTAACAATACAGAATCTGATCTGACCGATGGGGTTGGTGGCAAGAACATCTCCGTCAACTTGCGACATATAAGTGGCACTCTGATGATTGTAGATCACCAGGTTCTGAGGACCAGCGTCAAATGAGTACTCCTTCCACCCCCACCATTTAGCCGCAATCTAGACCCTTTCAATGTTTGTTGTTTTCATCTGAGAGGGGAACTGTTTTTGTTGTCTTTGGTGCTTAACTTCTTAAAAATTGGCATAGAGAATTTTGTTTCTGTTACTGCCACTTGATTCTACCTGTTTGGGTACTACCATTAAAGTGGTAAATCTGTGGAGAAACTGATCAAGGTTAGGACACATTTTGGTGGTTGTTATCATGATCAAAGGCACCTTTATGATTTCTGTTGGGTGCAGGAGTTTGCTACGAACAATGATGGTGCTATGAGCCAAGGCAAACCACATAACTACATGAGTACACGGCAGACCATCTTCAGCAAATATAAGCAAGCGAAGCCTACAATGCCAACAAAAATATCAGTAGTCCTGCTAGCATCACAACGTGAAGTTTAGTGGTATAAAAACCCCCATGGGTGGTGGCCAGTCATCGTCAAAGGCGGTGGTGTAGAAGGGTGGTAGAGAAGCTTGGCAAGGTTATGTACATGTTGGATGGTTGTTTTGTCTCTACTGAACAGACAGACTATTTTTTTTCATCACTGAGTGGAAATTCTTTTAAGAGGTACTTCAATCTAAAGAATACAACCGAATTCAGCTGCCCAATATTTGTGGTTCGCCTTATATCATGTGTTCGACTCGGCCCAAAAGAAGAATCATGTTGTAGGGCTGCTGGGAAGCACTGACATGGACATGGACACGATACGACATGGACACATGGACCTCCAAAACTCAAAATTATCAGGACACGGACACGTTTATATATATACTAATTAAATTAAATAATTTTTATACACTAAAATCATAGTGTTATGGTATATCAAATACATTAATCACACAATTATATGACAAAAAATCAATTTTATGCCGTTAGATAAGTCCACATGTAGAAAAATTAACTGTTATACTAATTTCCATGATACACTAGATTACCTAACTAGTAAAATTGAGTATAGATTTTTACATGTGCGTCGTGTCGGTGTCCCACGCGCGTCATGTGTCAGACGCGCGTCGGACGCGGACACGACACTAATACCAGTGTGTCCGTGCAGTGCTTCACAGTAGGGCTGCGAAATTCATTTGAGGGGCTGTTATAATAGGACAAAATCGGTCATTAGATGGTAATTTCAAAAGCCCCCTATAAAAAAAATTAATAATGATTATTCAACTCTTATAAAGTTACGGTTGAAAATTTAGTTTGACGAGTCCAACCGTAAAAAAAAATTACGGTTGTTTTTTATTTTATTTTTCGAAGCCAACCATAACTCATTAAAGCCAACCGTAACTGACTAAAACCAACAGTAACTCAAGTTTTTGGTTTTTCGAAACCAACCATAACTTATTAAACCCAACCGTAACTTATATTTTTGGTTTTTCGTAACCAAACGTAACTCACTAAAACCAACTGTAACGAGTTATGGTTGGCTTATGAAAATAAAAAAACCAACCGTAACTCATTTTTTTGGTTTTCCGAAACCAACCGTAACTCATTAAATCCAACTTCTGAAAACCAAAAAGCAAAGCGTAACTGGTTCTGAAATCGATTCTTTTTTTGAACTTGATTGAGAAAAAATAACAAACTTCGATCTCATTTGAAATAGATTGATTTTGGGTCGTTGATTAGAATTAGAGAATTGGGTTTGTTTTTCTTTTTAAGTTTGATTGATGGAAGGGTTATTGATGATGATTGATTTTGAATTGTTGTTGATGATGATTGATTTTGGGTTATTGTTGAATTATTGTTGATGATGATTGATTTTGGGTTGTTGTTGATGATTTGAATTAAAGAGTCTTTTTTCTTTTCTTTTTTAGGTTTAATTGATGAAAGGGTAACTTAGACATTTACTATACTTTTATGACACCCCCTAAACAACTAGATAGACATTAGGATCATGGTGAAGCCCCTCTAATGGATTCAACAGCCCTTATAATAGGTTACCAAAAGAACGTGTGGAACTTGATATCTCTCGTGAAGCTTACTAAAGGTTTCTTTTTGTTTTCGAAAAATATATCACTTTGCTCTTTCCATATGTGCAGTCACATTACAACCAGGATGTGTTGATTAGGATTATAAGTCCACCGAAAATGGCGCCATTCGACCGATAAAGTAATATGATATTCTTGAGTACTCCAAAATTCATAGAACAAGTCTGAACTCGATTTATTATCCTCATAAAAACGATATAAACTAGAGACACCTATATTCCTCTTAAAAAATTTGTCCCCTCTCATTATCTAATCATGTTAAAAAAACAAAGAAAGAAGTTGATTCTACAAGGGTACTCACGGCTCCAAACAACATCGGTTGGATAAATCAGCTAACCTTGATCACTTTCATCTCTAACTCAAGCCCTTAACACGTAAAACGACCATGATAACTTCATATTTTAATTCAACTATCCATAAGACTTGGACACAATTTGAAGAAAGAATGTTTGGTATAGATAAGATTTCAATTGTAATATTATGTGAGTATCTTTGTCTATACATAAACATCCACCTTCCATAAATTTATAAACATTGGCCACCACAAACTCTTTAGTTTCTAAATCTTTATACGCCAAAGGACACATATATAAACATAATCCTTTTATCCCAAACAAGTTTAGGTAGGATAAGAAATGAATCGTGAAAGTGCCATGCGCACATCCTCTTCCAGTGCATGCTCACTCAGAGGTTTGTTGGGATCTAAGATGTGGTGGAAGAGGGGTTAGACCCACGTGGATTCTTAAGACTAAATTTCAGAAGTTTGTCTGCTTGTTTACCTTCTGCTTTATCCTGGCTGAGGTACAAGACGAGAAATACACAGGCGGAGATCCTATATAATTTCCCATTACCGAGTCAAACCTCTTCCAAAAAAGAAATATCTAATATAATTTTCCATTACCGAGTCAAACCTCTTTCCAAAACCATGCCAATCTTGAGTATTATATTTTTGTTGAAATCTTCGAGCTCTTTGTAAGTGTTAAACCACAAGCTACCACCTTTTGATCATTTGGGTTGGAGAGTTACCTAATCGGTGGATGTTTCATTTAGTTTCTCGACTATAATCTTCCTCCACACAACATTTTTTTCTAAACCAAAATTCTACACCTTTATTTAGCAAAGCCGAATTCACTTTCCTAGACCTTCAAATAGGAAACCATTGTCCAACCAACATTACAAATTGTTTTCTTGTTAGGATTATCATCTCATAAGACAAGTATATCAATTTTCTTAGTCATTGAGGCGTGAAAATTAGAAAGATAACAAATGGGTAGACTAGCGAAAATACTTATACTGAGAGTTAACTTATCTCCTATCGAAAGTATTTTATGTTCAAAGAAGCAAGTCTTTTCGAGTTTTGTAGAGGTTTCAAATTTTTTTTCCAATTTCCCCAAGCTTCCCACCTTGTCTACCAAGGATAATTCGAGGTATACACTAGGAAAAAATAGATTTTTTTTTTTTTTTTTTGACGTGGGTCACTTTTGGATAAGGCATTTTAGACAATTAGGCAGGCTTCCATTCTCTCAAATTTAAACATTTTTCTATTTAATTTTTTATTTTAAACCAAAAATACCCTCTCTAAAATCTTGATAATCAAGTTAATAACCTATAAAACTACTTCCCTAAACTAATTGTAGTTTCCTAAATAACAAAAATAAAATCTCAAACGTATTTTCGTGTACTTTATAGTGATTTTCTTTATGTTAATCTCAAACAAAGAAAATCTCACACATTTTCATATATTTTATAATCTAAATTTAGATATTTATTTTTATTGATAATACATGTAATATTAATATTTCACTCAAATAATACTTTCCACACACACACATATATATATATATATATATATATATCATCTTTACACCGATGAAGAAATAAAACATCATCTTTGTTTTCTCTATAACTTATAGTTTTTCAAGAAAAGGTCAATTTTTCAGTAATATGAAACTAAATTTAACTTTTTAACTAATGTTTAAGATTTAATATAACCATTCGACTATAGTTTCTTCTTAACTCATTAATAACAAACTCATATCAAGTTAAATATTCAGCCAACAATAAGATGTAAGTCTATGATTAAGAGGAATGTAACTGCTACTTTCCTAAATTAACAAGTGAAGAAACAAAACCAAATCGGTACTAAAGGTGTGTGTATATATATAAATATATATATATGTATATAATTGAAATTAGATTACAAAAAAAAACCACTATATTGGAAAATTATAATTAGGGAAGTAGTTTTACGGTTTTTAACTAGATTAACAAGAAGAGGGTATTGTTGGTGTACAAAAAGAAAAATTGAATGTGTTAAAAACAGTTTCAATAGTGAGGGTAAATTAGTACTTTTACCTATTTTAGAATACCATATCCCCTTCTTTTTTGTGTGTGTAAAATCTGGAGACCTCAATCAATTTCTCGAAGCATCAATTTAGCCAGGTAATTATATCCCCCTTTTCCCTAATTTTGTAAATTCTACCAAAAACTTTTCAAAACCTTAGAATACCTAAAAAATCATGCCTTCAATGAGGTTCCTCTTATTACAATTGGTTGTTTTGCCAATATGATAATGTAGAACCAATTATCTCTACATAAAAAAAAAAACAACAACTAGACATTCGAAGCTTTTGACAAAATCAAATGGATGAATCCTAAACCTAGAAGCTTCACCAAAACTATAGAAGTGGAAAATCCGGTCGAAGGTAAGAGGATTATGTTTTTTGAAACCGAAAGAGTTGTTGTTAACCTTAATTCTCTTGGTAAGAGATGATTTACTAATGAAGATTTTTGAAGCAAATATAAATTAGGGCTTCTGTATTTGCTCTGTTTTGAAAACGGGGAAATGGTTGGCTCAACATTTCGGCTAATTTCTCTTGGTGTTCAAGAAATTAGAACATTTGGGTTAATTTAAGATCTTAGAGCTACTTTTGATTTAATCTTATGGTATTAGAGCCTATGTTGGGTTAGTCTCGTGGTTTTAGAACTACTTTTGAGTTAATTTTAGGATATTAGAACTATTATTAGTTTGATTTCAGGGTCTTAGTATATGTTTGTAAAGACCTTTGATTATATATAATACTACTCTTGTTTCTAGAAAATAGTTACTATTGTTTTTTTAGACTAAAATTAAGTGATAATACCTCTTTTCCAGATTTGAAAGAAATATAAAGTTGTGTTTTTAATTTTGATAAATATCTATTTCTTAGACTCATTTTGCTGTAACTTTAAATACATCTTATGAGCAATAGTGCTAACTCTGAAAAGAGGTAGGTATTAAATAATCATGGATTTGTATTAGTACGCAAGTTTTCTATACACAATAACTTTGTTCCACATATTTGATATTCATCTCTTACTGTGATATAATTTGCATGAAAGCACAAGGAGATAAATCTGGTTTTTAAGATTTTCATTTGTTGCTCGACTTATTGCAAAAAGACAAATCCATTTACTTAGAGTAAAAGTAGCTTTTGAAATCTACATAGGAGACTATCATTTTTTTTTTATATATTTTAAATCGTTTTCAACGTATTCAAATTTTATTTTGTAGACCGAATACACCCTTATTTTAATATTCTTATTCCAACTAATAACCTGCAAAACTACTGTTTTAGAGTAACTGTAATTTTCTACACAACAAAAACAATCTCAAGAATCTTTTCATATATTTTATAACGATTTATTTTTGTGTAATCTAAATTTAAATTTCTTTATCCTCAAATAAGATTTTCCACGTATAAATATTTACACCTATCAAAAAACAACAATATCATCTTTATTTTCTCCATAACTTACAGTTCTTCAAGAAAATGTAAATTCTTTTATGCCAAATCAATAATAGGTAAATTTCTAGTGGTATAAGACTACATTTAACATTCTGATTGTTGTTGAAGTTTCAACATAATTATCCGATTATGGTGTCTTCTTGATTTATTAATCAATATTTCATATCAGATTAAATGTTCGAGAACATGAGATGTAAGTATGTGATCAAGAGGAATATACTAACTACTTTCCTAAAATAATTAGAGAAGAAACAAAAACAAATTAATATTATGTCTAGAAAATTATGGTTAATAAAGGAAATTATTTTAATAGGTTATTAATTAGATTAACTAGAGGAAAATACGGTTGGTGTACAATGTGAAAAATTGAATACATTAAAAACGGTTTCAAAATAAAGATAAATGGCTCTTTCCTATTTTTCTCACATGCCCTCATCTAAATATGACCTATAGGTAGTTAATTCCTTAAGCTATAACATAAAACTCCCTCCTTGCGGAATTGATTTTTTTATTTAAATTTCTTAAAATCAGTATTGTTTGGGCTCACTTCACTGTAATGTTCTCAAAGAAGAGTTTTGTGGCAGCTACAATGCATTCCCCCATTGTTGTTTCTTGCAACAGTTGCATAGGCATAAGACCCATTTTTACAAGTGGCACGACATTTATCTTTACGTGACCATTGATGGGTGGAGACCAAGTTGTTGTTATCATCTCATTTAACCGGCTAGAGTTAGTATATCCATAATCAAATTGGTAATCCATCTGAAAGTTGTAGTAGAGGTTGAACCAGAATAAGGTTATTTTAAGAGTCCCTTCTACATTCACTATAATGTTCTCAAAAAATTTAGTGTTCCGAGCTTTTCATGTGGCCCAAAGAATTGACACCCCTAGAACTGCAGTATATTCATTATCACCAATTTTTATTTAACTTTCAGCTAACTGAGAGAGAGATAGTTGCGAATTTTCTTGAAGACGGAGACCCAATGGTGAAGCAAACAAAATTGCTTGCGCAAAAGAACAATGGATCAATAAATGATCCACCATTTCAACTTCAGAGATACACATGGGGGTGGAACTGCATCAACAATTCTGCTGATTTCCTGGGCAACAACAAGTCCGTTATGCAATTCCCTCCAAACAAATGTCTTGATTTTTGGGGATGATTTTTTAATTGACCAACAATGTTTCCAAGGGAATAAATTTTCACCTGAACGAAAAGATTCACCTTTATTATTGAGCAGTAATTTCTGAAAGGATTGAGAATTAAAGTCCCCATGAGTTGTGAGCTTCCAAATAAAAGTATCTGCAGCTTCTAAGTTGATTGGTACTTGATTGATAAGAGAGACAGTGTAATCATTTACTACTTGAAGAACTGTTGGCATATTCCATGTTCGAGTCTTTATGTTTATGATCTGATGAACTTTAGTAATGGTTAAATCAGCATCTTCTCTTCTAATAGGAATTCCTCCTTGGATTGAGGGGATCCATGGGTTTGTGAATATAAGAATATCCTGACCATTTCCCACCATCCAGTTACAACCTATTTTTCAGTTCTTCTTTGCTATCAAAAATATCCATCCACGTTGTGGTGCATTTCTTTAGTTTATTAGTTTCCCAGAATGACTGATTTCTCAAGTACTTGGCCTGTAAAATCTTTAACTATAATAAGTCCTTGTCTTGTAGAAATCTCCAAGCAAGTTGTGGAAATTGAATAAATACTCCTCCTTTTCATGGGTCTCACAAATACCCCTAAGGACTTCACAAATACCCATAAAGGGTATATTGTAAGTTTTTAGGGTATAGTTTTTGGCACATCTAAAATTAAATTAAGTCAATTCAACCTCCGGAGGAGGTTAGGTTGACGTTTTCACGCGTCAAGAACATACTTGTTCATTTTCATTATCCAAAAAAGTACTAGTTCATTTTCATTATCCACTTAAAAAATACCCCTTTGGGGTATTTAAATAAAATGGACAAGGGAATTTGTGAAGGCCTTATATTCTAGGGGTATTTAATTAATGTTCACAGGCAAGTTTCGCTGTCAAAGCTTGATTAAGAACGAATTCTCATACCTCCTTTTTCCTTTGGGAGATTGAACCATTCCCATTTGAGCAAATGCATTTTTTCTGTTGTCTCTGTCATGCCCCCACCAAAAGTCCCTTATGATTTGCGATAACTTGCTAAGAACACTCTTCGGAACTGCAGAGGTAGCCGTGTAGTACACATGAATAACAGCTAACACTGACTGAATTAGTGTTGTTCTCCGACATGAGAAACCATCCCGTAAGTTTTTTAATGAATTTATCAATGAGAAAATTGAAATTAGAGACTTGATTACCCTATTAAAGTATCTTCACTCCTAAATACTTCTCATCCTTGTTCATTCTTGTGATTCCCAAAGTTTGAACAATATCTTCTGCATATGAGTCTGGTACACTTTTGCTAAAGTGGATAGATGATTTTGAGCAGTTGACCAGCTGGCCTGAGATTGTAATATTGCTGCAGAATGGTGGTGATAGAATTTATGGCACTAGTATTTGTTTTCCAAAGAGCATGGCATCATTTGCAAACATTATGTGTGATACACTAGGTGCCTACCTATTAATTTGATATCCAATGTAGAGACCATCTTCCTCCATTTTGTTTATAATCCCTGATAAATAATGAGAAAAAATTATGAATGGATAGGGTGATAATCGACATCCTTGTTTTACACCTCTCTCCCCTTTGAAAAAACCTTCTGGCTGGCCATTTGGCGGAATAGAAAAAGAGGTGGATTGAACACAACTCATCATAAGATCATGTGCTCTACCAGTTCATCCTACACTTGCTAGAGATTTACTTAGAAATCTTCAATCATTTCTATCATATGCCTTTATCATATCCAGTTTAAGAGCAAAGGATCCCTGTGAGCATTTTCGAACATCCTCTGAGTGGACGCGGTGTAATGACAAAAAAAAGGTGTTAGAAGTATGCATAGACTGAAACAACTCTTTTGCTACAACAATATTATCTAGAATTTGCCTTCCTGGTACAAATGCAGATTGGGTGTTCTCAATCGATCTATCTAGGAATGGGCTTAGCCTGTTTTTTATGAACTTAGTAACAATCTTATATAGCATATTACAAAGTGCTATTGTCCCATAATCAGCTGTTGTACATGCATTCTTTTTCTTTGGAATTAAAGAAAGATAAGTATGGAATTAAATGCAGATTGGTGTTCTCAATCGGGCTATCTAGGAATGGGCTTAGCCTGTTTGTTATGAACTTAGTAAAAATCTTATATATAAATTACAAAGTTTTATTGGTGAAAAGAGTAGGGTACCCAAATACACCACAATTTTTCGAATATCAACCTATAAGTCCTATACCTTGTGCGATTGTCTATGGACGAAGTCGAGACAATATGACAACAAGATATTTACTTTAAAAGTTACGGTAAAAAACCGATTGACTATTAGGATCAATGTCAAGTAATTCGAATTGACGTACAAGTTTAATTTACTTTATTATAATAAGACAATTATAATGCGGAAGTAAAGTAAATGACACGGCAAGATTTTGTTAACGAGGAAGCTGCAAATGCAGAAAACCCCCAGGACCTATTCCACTTATGAATACTCTCATAATTAAAACGCTACACAATATCTAATACCAACTTCGTATAATTGAGACCAAGTAGACTACCCCTACCTATTTAGTTTCCTCAGTATCCCTGCGACTTAAACTTCTAGAGTCACGCACGTGAATAGCTACTCCTTTGGGTCGTATTCCAAACAGCAAAGGAATGAATCTGTTTGGTAACCACTCTAACCAATCTTTGGTAAAAGATATTTTGAGTTGTTGACAAAGGTTCTTCCGTTTAAAATAATAAACTCCTTTGCCTTATTAGATCAATCTAAAACTTGATTACCAACATAACCAATTTCCATGTTCTCAATCAATCAATATATAACTCGAAGAGTAACAATAAAATGATGTTGATCTTATCAACTAGATAATTACAAGTCTATCAAAGCTAGTTAAAAGTACAAAAAGATCGTAGCCTATTTGGCCTGCCTGGCATGGCCTGGTTAATAATATGGGTTTGGGCGGTCTTTGGGCCTCAAAATAAGTATGTTTACCTGGCCTACCCGACCTGACAAGTTTTTTGGGTAGCTGAATACGAACTCATCTGATCCGGCCTGGATTAAAAAACGATCCGGCCTAGCCAAATTTACGCCCCTTTTGTAGTGTGAGGAAACATCTCGCTAAGCAGGAAACAACAATAGAACTAAAAAAAGTGAAGGGACGTTCTTGTTTGAATTGAAGTGGCCAAATCAAGCAGAAAGAGGAAGAAGTAAAGTCTAATATTATAGTCTATAAAATCTCTCTGATTTTTTCACATGGGAAGTGTACTCTAAGCCACTGAAAAAGTAGTCTATGCTAAGTTTCGGAATCCAGTGTCTCGCGTGTGTATAGTCAGACAGCCGCTAGCTAATTAGCTTTGTTTGCCGATTCCCTAGCAAAGCCTGAGTGGTCTCGCACAGGTAAATTAAGTTGAGTAGGTTATGCTGAACAATACCACCAAAACTTCTGTATATTTGTGCTCTATAGGAGACTAATGAGTCCAAATTTGTGCACCCCCTTAAAACCGGGGTGCACATTCCGGCCCTCTCAATTGGCCAAAATTTCGTTCAACTGGTTTTTGGAAAAACGAAAACTGCTTGGCTTTATTTTTTATTAATTTTTTCTGAAATTGCGTTGAGAAAAAAAATCGAAAATACTTCTCTTTCTTTTCTTTCTTCTTTCTGGATATTTCTTCTAAACTATGTTAAATACTAGAGCTTTAGAAATAAATCTAGCTTCACAGCAATTTCTTCATGCAATCATACCTTAAATTATACTTTCTGATCTAAATAGAAATTGTTAAATCTAACGCTGAGAAAGGTAAAAATTTCTCATAATGATATGGTACTGCTACTGCCACATCCATAATCACAATCAGATATTGATAAGATAGAAAATTTGATTCGTGCTATCAACCTCTTTTTGTCACCAATTATTTTTGTTGATGAATTAAATTTGAGGTTCATATAAGATTTTACTGTTTGGCTCGACTGTTTTGAATTTCACTGTTTTGGATCGACTGGTTCCTTAATTATTATTGATTTGATCAAAACATCATAAAATTGAAATCAGTGTATCTTCTGATTTTAGGGAGTTTATCGTTTGCAATGTTGTAAAAGATTTTGATATCT
>JAJJWW010001829.1:0-178354 GCA_023531295.1 Papaver armeniacum | reverse complement strand
GGAGCTCAGTGTTGCGAGAATCCACCAACTCTAAGTTCAAGTTCAGGAAATGGATTTGTTCAACAACTTGGTGGTCTTCAAACCTATGTTACTGGTTCTTTGGATTCCAAACTTGGAATTCTTCTTGTTTCTGACATTTTTGGTATGCCCACTTTGACCCTTTTCTGTTTTACTAAGTTTTTTTTCTTTCCTTCAAGAATTACAAGTTTAGTGAAACTTAATTTTTGCTTGTGACCTATTGTTTTGCAGGATATGAAGCACCTAACTTGAGGTATGCCCGCTTTTTTCATCTATCTGTTTGTAGACTGATCTATAGAGAATTACAAAATCTAACTTCTGTTTCAGGACTTTTAAGTGAAATCTTTAGCTTTTAGATTGCCCTAACTTGAAGCAGCTGTTGATCGGCCTGAAACTTGCTAAATGAAACTTGATATTTAAACTTGGGGGATGCTCAACCTGAAGCATCTATTCTATTGTCTTCAATTTTTTTTTTTTTGAGACTTACAGTTGAAACTTTAAGCTTTTTATAATTTTTCAATTTGTAATCTATGTGGAAAATTGAGAATATTCTGATGTTTGGATTAAGCAACTTATATTGATCAAGAAATGTCTAATCAATCATATCAATTATGAACAAAGCATGATGTTAGCTTAGCTTCTCATAGTTCGGGCACTTAGTTATATTACTGTATGTTGTAACCTGGGGACGAATTAATATTCTTCTACCTTGGTACTTAAAGGAACCTGGCAGACAAGGTTGCAGCAGCTGGATTCTATGTTGTAGTTCCAGACTTCCTTCACGGGGATCCTTATGTACCTGAGAATGCTGAGAAGCCACTACCCATCTGGATCAAATCACACGGAACAGTTTGTTTCCTAATTCAGACATCTCTCCCAAGGATTAAGATTTATTCCCAAATTCTTTTCTGCTATGCAATTTGCTTTCTTTATTAACAATTGGAAAACTGTGCAGGATAAAGGAGCTGAAGAAGCCAAACCAGTTATTGAAGCTCTAAAGAGTAAAGGGGTTTCTGCAGTTGGAGCTGCAGGGATGTGCTGGGGTGGTAAGCTTTTGAAAATCGCACTTGTAAATAAACTGTTGGTGTTTCTTTTCTTTCTTGTTGCTCAACTTCAATATCATTAATATTGTTTTGATGACTCATTCAGCTAAGGTGGTATTGTTTTGATGACTCATTCAGCTAAGGTGGTTGGGGAACTGGGAAAGTCTGATGACCTAAAAGCTATTGTAATGGCCCATCCTTCCTTTGTCACTGTTGATGACATTAAGGGTATGAATATTTGTTTTGAACTTCCAATTTTATTTCCGCCGACTGTTGTTAATGCGTGTGAGTATCAACCTAACAAACAATGGTCTTGTAACTTTTATAGAGATCAAGGTACCCATTTCTATACTAGGAGCTGAGACTGATAAGATGTCTCCACCAGAGCTTTTGAAACAATTTGAAGAGGTTTTATCTACTAAAACTGAGGTAAAGACTGCCTTTTTTGTCCTACTGATAGCTGCTAGACACTTTTGAAACTGCTGCAGTTTTATGTTTTTCCTCGGAAATGCATTATCATTTTCATTCTCGAAATCTGTTGAAATATTGATGGTTCGGGAATTGTGTTAGATGATGAGTTACTTTCGGCGAACTGAAGTTTGCGAGCCTAGGTGATTGACTTTTAACGATCATTGATTCATAGCTTCTGGTTTCCTGATTTGTAGGTTGATTCCTTTGTGAAGATATTCCCTGGGGTTTCACACGGATGGACTGTGAGATACAATAATGAAGATGAAGCAGCTGTGAAGCCTGCTGAAGAGGCTCACCAGGACATGCTGGAATGGTTTGCCAAATATGTCAAGTAGGGAGTAATATCTATATATAGTGTTACACCAAGATGACTACTGCTGTTTCCCAAATCTATTATTATATATTGAAAATAAGGCTTTATCGACATTACGTCTCTCGTTAATGTGAATCGAATCTCACAGGAGTGAATTGATTCGTCGCTTTTAATCAGCTAGAAGTGTTTATGCTTTACCATGATCTTGTTGTTTGCACCCATGAAAGTAGGAATGCCCACCCATTGAATTTTTAGGTGTAAATTTTATTTTTGGGTCCAACTCCAAGCCAGTGGACAAATACAGTCATGGTGGGCAGTCTCAGGTTCTTCAGTGACATCTCATATACTCATTCCACTTATAGACCGTAAATTAGAGGAGTTCGAGACTTTTATCTTACAAGGCACTAACTGTTCCACTCCGGCACCTCTTTGAAGATTTTTGGACTTGGCCTTCTGCAAACCTTGTTCTGTATAAAGTCCCATGTCTAGCTTTCACCACTAACTAAATCTTCAGTCTTCTATATTACACTAGTATAGTTACCACTATCAAATTCTAAATATCATGGCTTCTTATTCTTCTGCTTTTCTTTTCTGTCTATTTGCTTATTTTTTGTTACCATCTCTAGTGCTCAACGTTCTTCTTCTCGGCCCCGTGGTCTTGCCCTTCCAGCTTACAAAGATCCATCTACACTTCAACATGTGACCCAACTCACCCAAGGAACTTCTAAAGTTCCCTTAACTTTAGTGGTCGATCTCTCTTGATTTGTGAGAATCAAGCCTCTCTGGTTCTTACGAACGCAGCCTAAATCGAATAATTTCATAATTATTCGATTAATAATACTTTAGTGGTCGATTCTTTGATTAATAATTTCATAACGTTCATTGCAGGACTCTCTGACTTATATAGCTAGGGTTGTCTTCCTAATATCTACGACCATTACTCGTCCACATGTGCACATCTAGATCACACGTTACAACTGATAATAGCAACTACTAATAGGCTAAAGGCTGACAAGTAGCATGATATGGGCACTCTCTCACGTATATAATAGGTATATGACATTCCCTTCCCCTTCAAAACATCCTTGTCCTCAACCATAAGCTCACTGAATTGGAAAACTTTGATGCTGGTATTGCAATAGTGTCCTCGATAACCATAAGAAATGTTGCCCTGTGCTATCTTCAAAATTAGCACCAAGAGTAACATGTGAAATCCTACTCTATGACCAGATCTGAAATGTGAACTGTAAAATCTTGGTAATGTGCTCGTCGACAACATGGAGTTGCCGCCTTCTTTCTCCTTTGAGCGCAACACCATTAGCACATGGGTGTGTGGGATGGTCATTACATCTGCCAATCTGCACTGCTTTTCTATACCATGATTACTTTCCAGATGTGTGGGTACCCTTGTATTTCCTATTTTACTTCCTATTGTGAAGTGTGAATGGAGATACCTTTGATAGTGCCTAAAAGCAAGCACTAGATAGTCATACCAAGCCCAAGTTATCAAATTTCACAGATTGGAAGGTACTAGTAGAAGCAAGACTTGCATCAACAACCTTGTGGATAGTTCCATGGCAACAAGGAATAATTCCAGTGTTTAACTATGGCATGAGCATTTCGCCTCCCCATCATCTTCTTTGTATGGAACTGCATAAGCATGTGAGAGTGTAGTGTTGACTTCAACCCCACCTTTGCTATAAGACTTTTTGTACCTGAATCGCATAAGACTTGCTCGATACTCAATTGTCATGTACCTAAGTACAATGACAAGATTGGGTTGATAATTTGAGGATAAACCTCTTTTGATTCGTGAGAATCAAGCCTCCTCTCGGTTCTTACGAACGCAAAACCTAAATCGAATAAACGATTCTTTGATTAATAATTTCATAACGTTCATTACAAGACTCTCTGACTTATATAGCTAGGGTTGTATTCCTTATATCTACGACCATTACTCGCCCACATGTGCACATCTAGACCACACGTTACAACTGATAATATCAACTACTAATAGGCTAAAGGCTGACAAGTAGCATGATATGTGCAGTCTCTCACATATATAGTAGGTACATGACACAACTCTCGTCAATGCTCACAAGCCAGCAAATCTGTTGGTCGTGTATGCTGGGGTAAACAATACGTGTGATCTGAATATAACTAACCCAATAACTCATTCAACCAGCAAGATTGAGCGGCGAGCTCATTTTAGGTGTTGTAACTTTGCTATCAAGTGATGTGCGGGACCCAACACTCCGAGGAGTGTATCCTATGTCCAAATATTAGAGCTTCAGTCATCATTCGGTTGTCTAATACTCATCAAAATGATATGGACTCGTTTCTACGGAATTGCCGGTTTTGGACGCTCCTGACTTTCCTTAGCTTCGTAATTTTCACCGCATTTCGATTCTCTCAAAATTGCTCTCTATCTATATTTTTACTAAGTGGTTTCATTTTTCTTTCCTTTTTGGAGATGGACTTTACCCTTACGAAAATCCTGGATCTACTTTTAGCTAAAAACTGCTATTAGAACATATTAAAATCTCAATTTGTATCTTCTAATAATAATATGTTGACATGTGTCAGCTTATACGATATATCTGTCTGTAACAGAAACTGTTGCCGTCTCTTTTCATTTATGTTGCATATTCCTTAAGTTGTTTATTCAGCCTTTTGTACTCTTGATATATAAAGCTATCTCCCTAACCTGTCATTCATTAAATGATTAAATATAACTCATTAAAGTTCTTGCATGGTATCAAATATCAAGAATGGAGTTCTGACTTTCAACATAAAAATCCGCCACAATCGATCCTCTACTACTTTGTTGTTGAGCAATTATACCTAGAACCACCAACACATTCATCTTCTTCCCCTGCAAATCACTCAAACAACCCCAACAACACAATGAACAACACTAATCTCGACAACACCTCTCAAAATTTCTCTCCTCTGCCAAAACATCAAGAGCCATCACCACCACCACTGCCACCATACACTCCTTTTCGTATCACTCAGTTTTCGTTTCATCTGTGAAACTTGATGGAACAAATTTTCTTGTGCAGAGAGATCAAACCTCCTCGATCGAGATCAACTCTAATTTGTTTAGTTTCATTGATGGATCTATTCCACATCAACAACATTTTCTTTATCGAATAATGTTGATTGTTAATCCATTATATATGGGTCAAAGGGCGATGGATCACTTTGTTAGATCTTGTATCAATGCCACAATTATGCATTATGTTCCTTCAGAATACTTGGATATTACAGCTTAAGAGAAGTGAAATCATCACTCAAAGATTTTCACAACAATTCTTTGCAAGGAAATTTCAACTCGGACCTCAATTACATTCTATACGGAGAGGTAATTCTTCTAATTTTGAGTTTCTCCATCAAATCAAGACTATTTCGATTGATTTGCTTAGATTGGTGAACCAATTTCGATGAAGATTTGGTTATGTATACTCTTTCTGGTCTTAGAAAAGAATATGCACACTTTGTTATGACAATTCAAAATCGAGAAGCTCCTTTAGCTATCTCGCGAACTTAGATATCGATTGATTCATCATGAGCAAGGGCTTAAAGATCAAGATCAAGATCGAAACCTTTACTACTCTTTCGTAGATCCTTCAAATTCAACTTTCTTTGTTAGGAAGTTTGTTCATTCCCAAAGAAAATAGTCAAATTCATGTAGACAATCTATCGGTAATATTTTTATTTCTCGTACCAAGACTTATCCTGGATAATCCTCTTTTCTCATGGCAATGGTCATACTTTCAAGAAAGGGGATTTTAAGTCAAATCGAAAACAAAACATGACTATTTTATTATAACTTGTAAATTTGTAATAGGCTTGGTCACTTTGAAAGCAGGTGCAGGTTTAGATATTCTGCTTCCAAAAATACATTTATTGTTGTTATGCAAAAAGATTTTGTTAGGATGGAAGTTAATCCTCCACCTTTTAATCCATAGAATATTGCTTCTCCTGATTCTTCTGCTGCAATCTCAACTCTGGTGGGCAATGGAGTACAAAAGAAACTGCATCTGTTTGGATTCTAGACTCAGGTGCAACAAGTTACATGTCTAATGATTCAACTATCTTGACTGCTTCAGAATAGTTTGATGGTGAAGAGAAAGTAATGATAGGTGATGGTAAGTTTCTTCTAATTACCACGACTGGTACTGCTACTTTGAATCCTGTAGCTAAATCTACAAACTTTACTATGCATAATGTCTCTTTTGTTCCTAGCATTAAAAATAATCTTTTATCTATTGCAAAATTTACAAGTGACAATAATCGTTCTTTGAATTCTTTCCATGGGGATATGAAATCAAGTCTATTCTCAATAAGCAAGTTTTGGCTAGGGGATTAATGCAGTACAATTTGTATCCTTTACTTTCATCTCAACAACATCTTGTATCTTTAGCTAATAAGCTGTCTCTTACTTCTATTCTTGCATCTCCTACTCTGTGGCATCAAAGATCAGGGGCAATATGTAATGAATATTGTCAAGAAGCTTGATTCTCGTAAGCTATCTATTAGAGCATGGCTCGGTTGAACCCACCAAGCGTTGGTATGTCAAGTTTGGTTGTCATATTTTAGTGAAGCAAAACTCATGTTAAGAGTCGCTTGATTATGTACTAGAGTTAAACTTCGTATAGGTTAGCTTGAAAGTATTAGGATATGAGACATTACAAGTATTGCGAAGACTTGAAGATGTGAAGAAGCAAGGAGCTACAGCGACAACAATCATCCTTCCACTTGAGGTTAGTGATATTTGACTTGAACTGTTTCATTCCCTAACGTATCTTTCAAGTCGTCCATATTGAAAACATAATCGCTAAGCATATTTGAACTCTAGATAGACATAGTATTAAGGATTACAATACGAGGTTTATCGCTAACCATTAAACTTTGTAGATAAGACATCGCCATAATCATTTGAATGCTATTGTGATTATGTATGGGTATGAGGTGAGGATTTCATCCTAGGGAACAATGTTTACATGTGTTCTAAGGAAGTAAGTTCATAAACTTGTTTGTGAACCGAAAAGGAAATTGCCAGGTGTTATTGGTTTTGTTATTCATTGCATATCTTATGAACAACCAATATGTGTGATAGAGTATAACCTCTCACAACTTGTTGTGTTCTTGGTAGAATTGTTCACAAAGGCCTGACTTATGTATTAGTATACCTTTATTAGTAAAACCGATCTTAAGTAATCACCTGTGGTATGATCGGATTTTGTATATCTGACCTTGTAACGGAAAGGGAACCGATCCTAGTAAGGGAAAGGGAACCGATCCTAGTAAGGGGTGCAGTACATCAAAGGGAACCGATCCTTGTATGGGGTGCAACAAGGTTTATAGGAAAGGGAACCGATCTTATGGACATGTGCAACACATATAAGTTAGATACCATATATATGTGGGGAACCAATCCTAGTACCTAGTCAATCGAACTTTTGGGAAGCTAGTGTGACTATGCATAATACTCACATGGAGGTTGAACCGAAACTTGTTTTGGTAGAACCGTAAACCCATGATTGTGATTGAATATTGGTTTGATCAATCACATAGTTCTTGAAAGTCAGATGAACCAATTTTAAACTTGTTTGGAAGTGTGGCAAATCGGTTTCAAGGTTGTAAGTGTGAAAGAGAACTTACAAAGTTAATATGTTGACAAACTTTGAACACGTGTTGTGAATGTTTATTTCTATAATTGTTCAAAGATATTCCTTAACGGCTAAGGGAAGAGAATCCCAAGATCGAAACATAAGTAAGTTAAGAATCTTTTAATTAAGGTTATTAATTTCATTTTGTAGGGAAATTCCAGAATTAGTAATGTGCATTTACTAATTAGATTTTCCAAGAGATTTCGATCGTTATTTTTGGACATAGCATTTCCAGGAATTATGAAAACCGAATATGTGCTTTTATGAATATCTTGAGAATATTTTCGGTTTTGGAAATTCTTTGGTGTCCAAACTTCCTTGTTTATAAATACATGAAGTTTGCCTTTCTAGCAAACTAATCCTTCGTAACAATAGATTTACTCTTTTGTTGTTGTTATCGTGTAGCCGCATATTCGGAGAGGAGAGTAACCTAATTAGGCGAAATATCTTACTACTACTCAATTTAAAGTCTTATTTGGTATTGAGAAGCTCTAGCACGACGTTGGTGGGAAACTAGATAATTGCGGTTTATCTTTGTTTTTCGATTGATTTGATTGACTAACGGTGGTTGAAATCTGATTGCACCTAGTTTGTTTATTCTTGAGAATCTTCTCTTCGATATAAGATTCACTCAAACTAGTTCGTAGTTTCGACAGGGATCTTTAGACCGTTGTTAGTTCTAAAGACGATCTTGTGATAATCCATTGTTAACGCACTCAGTTCATGCGTGATTGATCACAAGAGATTCAAGTGATTGTGTGCAGTTTTTATTGAATATTTAAGAAGATTTGAAGACAAAGAAGATATTGAAGATCCGACTTGGGTTTTATAATCTTTGGTGTGCACAATACTTATTTCGGTAAAAGAGGATCCAATTAATAATCGGTTTATCCTTGTGGTAGATTGGGTTGATTAATTGAGTAAATCGGAATCAATACGTTTCCTTGTTATTAAAGGTATTGATTGTCTTAATCTTAAATGATTACCTTTGGGTGATTGAACATAAGATAGATCTAAGGACCCGAAGAAGGAGTTTATGCTAAGATAAATAGAAGAGCCTTTGTCCGACTCATATCACTTGGTTGAATAGAGTTGATACCAAACAGATTTTTTGTTCTTTTACTGTTTGGAATACGAACCAAAGGAATTGTTCCAAGTACGTGACTTATTCACAAGTCGGAGGCGTGGGAATACAGACATAACTAAGTGAACTATAGGGTTAGTTACTTGGTCTCAACTATACGAAGTTAGGTGTAATTTTGTGTAGCGGCTTAATCCTGAGAGTATTCAATTCTGGACAAGGTCCCGGGTTTTTCCGCATTTGCGTTTTCCTCGTTAACAAAATCTTCTTTGTGTCATTTACTTTTATTTTCCGCATTATAATTGTTTTATGATAATTAAAGTAAATCACACAAAAGTTAATTCCTATTTACTTGATAAGCAATCCTATTGTGTTTGGTTAAGTCCGAACCTTTGTATCAAGTAAACATACTTCGTTGTTGTATTGTCTCGATCTCGTATCCATAGACGATCACACGAAGTGAACCGATTAGTTGTATTGTCTCGACTCACCCATAGGCAATCACTTTGGAGAAAGGACTTATAGGTAGGAAAAGTTTTAGCTTGAGGTATATTTGGGTACCCTCGCCTTTTCAATTGGTATCAGAGCAGGAAAACACGAAAAGATCTAACAATCTGTGTTTGGTGCGATCCAACCTATAAGAATGAACTCGAGTTCTCATGAATCGACTTCAATTAACGTGCCGCCAAGATTTGACGGAACAAACTATCTATGGTGGAAATCTGCTATGAGATCTTTTCTTCAATCACGAGACTTTAATACTTGGCTATTATTCGTCGATGGTTATACTCTACCAAAGAGAGAAAATTCAGAAACTGAGTTTAAACGCTTAGCAGAGTTTCAAACGAAGAAAAGGCACTTCCAATGCAGAATTCAGATGGTTTGAATGCTATTATTCATCTGTAAGTCACGACCTACAACATCATGTGTCAACATGTCAAACTTCGAAAGAAGCTTGGGATAATCTTCTTATCGTATTCGATGGAAATTCTTCTGAGAGAAAGAAGCTAGACTTCAAACCCTCACTTCCGAGTGGGAAAACCTTCAATGGATGACAACGACATTTTGAGGAGTTTCACATTAAACTCTATGAGATAATTAATGCCTCTTTCTCGTTAGGAAAGACTATTTCTAAAAGGATATAGTATGCAAGATTCTCAGATCGTTGCCATCTAGATACGATTCTAAGAAGCATGCAAACATTGAAGCTAATGATCTTTCGTCTCTATCTGAGAAGTTCCTTAGTTGGAAAACTAAAGATCTTTGATCAAGAAATGTTGTCTAAACAAAAGGACAATCTGGGCTATAAAGCCTTAAAAAGAGATTCAACTAAATATTCGGAAAATTCCGATGATCAAGAAGATCTCTTTTCTGAAGATGAAGGAGAAATAAACCATCATTTTTCTCTTTATTACTCAACGATTCAAAAGACTTGAGACATCGAAAAGAGGAGCATATGCGTAAAAAGGAAAAGTGTTCCTCCACTTAAATGTGAAGACACCTGGGATGATGATGATGTTATTCCCCAATGTTACAAGTGCAGAGGCTTTGGCCATATCTCTCCAGACTGTCCAACCAAGGACACACAGTGGAAAAGAAAAGCTTATACTGCCACTCTTGACTATTGTCCTAATGAGAATAATCAAGTTGATGAGATAGATCATGTTGCAACTATTGCAGAAATCTGTGATTCTGAAACCCTTCCAAACATAGATACTCATGAAGAGTTCAATCCTTTGATTTTCGAAAAAACGTTTCCATGTAAAGATAAAAGAACTCATCTTCTTAAGTCTGACATTTGTGAAATAAATTCATCTCTTGATCAACTCAAACAGAGTTTTCTGAATGATAAAGAGAAATTTAACAAGCGCCTAAAGAAAATCGAGATTACTCAATGCTCCGAAAGAGTACAAGTATCTAAACTCATCTCCGACATTCGTTCTTGTCAAGATGAGATTAGGGTGTTAAAAGCAGAAAATCAGAAATTGAGAGAGAGACTCAATCGCTTAGAAAATTCATCACCTAGGTTGAATGATTCAAGAAACAAGAAGGCAAGAATAAAGAGATATGAGGGATCCGATTCCAGGAAGCGTAATAATTCTGGTGTTTGCTTTCTATGCAAACAAAGTGGGAATTTTCAAAGGGAATGTTTAAATACAAAACAGAGAGAGAGACTGTATAAAACCAGAAAATCAAGTTCTAATCGTAGATCAAAAATCTCTTCGAAACAAGAGAATAAGCTCTTTGAGTATCATGATCCCACAACAAGACTAAGAAGTGAATCTAAGTGCTCAAACATTCTGTTGAAATCTCCAAAGGAAGAAAATTCAACAACTTGATTGTGATAGTCTAACCGATTATCATGAATCCTTACGAGTTACCCTTAATAATATGGAGTAAGGATACTTGATGTAAATATTTAGTTTTAAATATTTCCAAAAATTATTTTTCGGTTATGAAAAATATTCTCAAATATCTTTGAAGAAAAGTTCTAAAACTTATAAGAGGTAAAATATATTGCCTCATTTTCACAGAGTTCTCACAAAAATGTCCTCCTCTAGTTGCGCTTCTCGGAAAACCGAAAAAGTCCTGGACAATATTGTTTCCAAACAAGAAACTTCGTCTTGAATCATATGATGGAGATTCCGATTCATCTCCAGTGCTTCAGCATGATGTTCCTAATGAAGAGATCTCCTCTCTCAATGATAATCTTCTCAAGAATCTTTCACTAAAGCTGGATCTAATTTTATGTGAAGTAAGGAACATGGAAAAGGATTTGAGAAAGGAAGTTAAAGAAGTCAATGACAATGTTGTGAGTCTTGAATCTAGGTGATAATAAGATTTTTAATTTGTTTGTTGTAGTAAATAGGTTGTCGTTCACTCGGACGTTGTTGAGATTAAATTTAAAGGTTTAACGAAAATAATAAACAAAAGCGAGAGTCACCGGGACTGAGGATTCCACCGCATTCATATTAATAGGTTTAATTATTTATTCTTCAGCAATTATCGCTCAGTAAACAAAAGAACACCGACTCTTATTTTTGCCAAGGTAGATTCTCAAAAAATTGGTTGTAAATCCTAAGCATGATGTATCAAAACATTAAGCTAAGCATACTTCATCAATTAAATGACAACCAATTAATTCAAATCATAATTCTATTTTAATTAGTGCAAAAGTCATATAGAAAATAAAATAATTTAACCCATGTATGAATTTCGGCTACCTTCGTCGTCCCAGTGATGGGGTTTAGCTTCTCATGATGAAAACACACCCAAAATTCATTTTTATTGCTCAAATGGTGTTTACAAAGAAGAGAAAAGGAGAAAATCAAATTAAACCGGGAATTTGCAACGTTTATAATCGTTGCAAACCCACCTGTTAAAAGAATAACCGTAAACCATCGCAGAAACAAATCTTATCTCTTAAGCATAAACGACAGCTGTTTTACGACTGTCTTTGTAAGTCTGTTCTTCGTGTTCTTCACTATTTTTCTGCTGCTGCTGCAGATTTCTCTGCAGCAATTTTCTCGACTCTGTAGCCTCCCCAATCACTCGATACCTTTCCTACTGCTTCCAAAGTCCATTTTATACTCAACAGACCCATCTAATCTCCGAGTAAATGCGAATATCTCCTCTTTATTGCTCCCGGGAATAATTTCCTCTCTTTGCTCTTTCACGCATCTATTGATGTCGACACAGTTAACACGTTCAGTCCTCATCCATTCTGACGTTAATCGAGCAGAATCCACGAGAAATTCTTCCAAAAATACAGCCTTCATTAGAACAGAATATCTCTGGTTTATTTTCTTCCCTGTAATCTTCCAAAGCCAGCAAGAATTCCGATATATCTTATTGTATGTTTTACACTTCCACACGTCTCTGAGTTGGCAAAGAAAATCTCTTTCAATCAAATAGATATGATCCAGAGAATAAAATCTTCTTTTACAGCTCCCAAAATAAACATCACATAACCGTAACTTCCCATTCCTGTTTTGTCGAGAATCAAAGGAAATCTTTCCTTTTTTAACGAAACCAAAAGTGTTACCATCCCTGTTTTAGTGAAACAGGATATTCCCAATAATCTTCCACGACAAAATCTCATGAAATCACCACCAAATCAATTTCAGAAATATACGCTGCTGTAACAACCATTTTCCCGCCAAAATATTTTCTTTAAGCCGTGAAGAAGAAGGGGGTGTCTGTAGTGAATTCGAGGGTGCAAATAGCAATGAGTGCTAAATAGTAAATAAGATGCCCCTTATTAAATGAGGTGCCCCTTAGTAATTGAAGTGCCCCTTAACCAACATCGAGAGTCCGAATAACAAGTGTCCTCCGGGGTACAAAAACCACTTTTCGAGCAACTTTCTCCATAAGAGCTTATTTCACAAAAACACCTACAAATAAGTTTATTAGTGATAAAATGAGTCCCAGCTAAATGTATTTATGGGTGAAAATGCGTCGCACTTTCGTGCTCATCACTAGGCTCGTGATCATTGAAGATGATTGGAATCCAGTGAAATCATGATCCAGCCAAAGATTAGATGAAAATTCTAAAAAGTCTATTTCAGAGTTTCACAAATGAGAAAGAAAAAAAAAATAGACATCAATTTTTGATTTCTTTCATTGATTGTATTGGTCTATTATGAATAAAACTATTTGTAGATGGGGAAAAACGATTAGCTGGTTTTTACGGAATTGAAGAGTCGGCCGTGTGGAGACTCCTTGAACCGAGCGAAATGTTGAACCTCACACAGATGCACTGCAAGAAGGGAGTGCTTTAAGTTCGAGAGATCAATCTGTAAGAATCCGGCCTAAACCAAGAACAATGGCCGTTCCAGTCAATTCGGTCACAAGATAGGATGGGTTGATCTGTAGGAGGGAAGCTAAGAAATGTGTGAGATCAATGGTGATCTGAGAGTGTAGGTGTGTTGTGAATTCAGCGTAAGAATGCTCTGAATGATTGATTTTGGTCAATTGAGAGTGGATGCTCAGACGATGAGTTCGTGTAGACGAAAGATTGTCTGTATGAACTTGCCGAGAATTCTTTTAGACGAATATTCGAGTGTTCGAATCTTTTCCTTTCAATCAGTATTCGTAGACATTTTATAATGCCGAGTTGAAAACACCATGATCCCATGAAGTGTGACAGTTTGCGGAATCGGAGAGTGGGGAAGTGGGAATCGTTTTAAAACCGATTTGCTCATCGTGCGGAGACTTGGTTAATTTTCCACCCACTACTTTGCCGACTCTTCCAATCGATTGCACGACTTGCTCACATTCTCATCGTTGGTGAACACACGTGCCGTAGACCGCCAGACCAAAACCCTAGTTAATATCCCCCATGTGACACGATTGATATCTCGTGATTGTGGAGTCGATTCTTGACTTTGTGGGACGATGAGTCCATGTATTGTTGAATTGAACATGTTTTGCAAATGTTAAAATTCATGAATCAAATATGTATGCTGAGACGAAGTATTATTATGTTGATTACCTAAGATGAGCAAACTGTGTTGCTGAATTGTCGAATAATATTGATAGTTGAACCAATATTCTGAGAAAATATTGCTGGTTCGAGCAAATATTGCCAGTTTGAGGAATATTTCTAGTTTGAGCAAATATTGCCGGTTTGAGCAAATATTGCTCGTTTGATGAATTGTTGGTAGCAGGACCAAAATAAATGTTAATTAAAATGAATCAATACACCTCTCTCACACCTTTCTTTGGCCCTAACCATGCTAGCCGCACCATGCGCCTACGACATGCCAAACCCTTGGCCCCACCATGCCAAGCCAACCACACCTTGGCCCCATCATGCCAAACCGTCCGTGCCAAACCCTTGGCCCCATATGTGCCAACGGCATGCCAGCCACCTTGTCGTGCCATACCGTGTTGGCCTTCCCCGTGCGGCTACCAAAACAAAGGCCTGCAACAATCAACGACCATCTTCTCATCTAAGATGCAAATCTTAGCCGTCCAAGGTCACCAACCAACGCATGGTAACCTTTGGCCCAACGCCAAAACCCTAGTTTTGGCCACACCTAAACCACGCCAAGGCATGCCGACCATGCCACATGTGCCAATGGCATGCCACCACCTTGCCACGCCATACCGTATTGGCCTTCCCTATGCGGCTACCAAAACGAAGGCGTGCGATGATCAACGACCACCCTTCCATCCTAGGTGAAAATCCTAGCCGTTCAAGGTTGCCAAACAACGCATGGTAACCTTTGGCTAAAACACGCTAGCTTCCCAAAACTTGCTAGCTTCCCAAAACATGCTCCCAAAAACGCACCAAACATGCCACCGTCCCTCTTGAATTCTTCCTGAGTTTTACTTTCGGGCTGTTTTCACCTCCCGAACGAGCTCAAAACCTAAATATTGCCGCGAAGGGAGATAGGAAATTCTTTTCCGTGCAGAATGGAGGGGCAGACCATCAAATCCAAGTCTGTATGAGAATTCTGCATCGATTCTAGTAAAGGGCGTTAATTTGGGTTTCAGCATACTAAACCCTAATTTATACAAATCCGCAAGCGTTTAGAAATTCATTTCCTTTGCTATTCTCGGTTCAAAAACATCAATTATTCAACACGGTATCGCTTTGAATCTATTTTCAACATAAGAGATTTAGGGCATCCAGGTTCGTTTGGGTATACAAGATTACGGGCAAAGTACTCCTTTCTGTCAGGAGCATCTCTTATAAAAAAAAGAATAAAATCAGATTAAATGGTCGGGATTAATTCTGGATAATACCATCATTTTTCCCTACTACATAAACAAAAATTGGGTGTCTTTACAGTTTATCGCTCTTTCTCTTCGCGATATACTTGTAATTGGTATCTTTAATTGTATTAGGGGTTTAATCATCTTGTATTTTGATCTTTTTGTTATTCTTGTAAGCGATCATGTAATCAGTATTTTGATTTGAATGAATTGAAATATGTTGATTGACCAAAAAAAAAAAAAAAAAAAAAAAGATATTCATTTCGTTAGAGTACATTTGGTTTGAAAATTTTGTCTGGAAGTTGTCATGTTACTTGAAGTTTTGTCATGTTACTTGAAGTAATTACAACCTATTTATATAATCCAAGGCTCTGTGAGCAGGGACGGGCCTAGCAAGGGGCTATCCCGGGCTATAGCCCGTCCCTTAATTTGGTTGGATTTTTTTTTAGTATATCCATCCAGTGGAATTTTACTATTAGCCCAAATGTAAACAGAAAATAGCCCAACCATATTAAGACCATGACAAATTATGTTATCATTATCAGTAGATAAGCCTAGAAACGGAAAATATATGTGTTAAGTTCATTGAAATCATGTTCTTCGAGAAAGATTGTAACTGATGCAGAACTTGAACTTTGATAGTAATTCCCATTTTCAAAAAAAAATTTAGCTTGTGAATCTAGGATGTTATGTTCTTTTGGGATTGGGGATAGTTCTTTCCAATATTTAAGGACTTCAATTTGGTTATGCCTTCTCGCCCAACTACACCCACTCTCATAGACATGCCGCAAGGACCTTGCGAGAACATTCATGCAGCCCTACCCAATAAAAAATTCTGGGTCCGTCCTTGTCTGTGAGATACTTTTTCTGCTTCACATAATTCATTATCATGTATCTGGGTGAAGTTCCTCATCGTCTGCTCGATACGGGAAAGTGGATACAGAGAAACATTCTTGGTGTTGTGATCATAGGGTGTATATGGCAACGTCCTATATAGCCCTGTTTGATAGGGATAAAAATTGAATGATCAAGAATGAGGGCTTTTCTGATCCGAATTATGAACTTATGGTACATTAAAGTTGTTAGTGCTTATAGTACAGGGATGTGATTTCTCTCCATTCTGAG
Source organism: Papaver armeniacum (assembly GCA_023531295.1). Classification (NCBI taxonomy): domain Eukaryota; kingdom Viridiplantae; phylum Streptophyta; class Magnoliopsida; order Ranunculales; family Papaveraceae; genus Papaver; species Papaver armeniacum. Next base: position 161,902 of record JAJJWW010001829.1, on the reverse strand, counting down.
ATGTTTCAGAATGGCAGATGAAAGTTGGTATCAAGGCTTCATAAGGACCTTTCTGGCTCAAATTTTGACTTCATTATATATATTTTTTTGACGGTGGTGCTATTTGTTGGTTGTGGTGCCGCCGCTTACATATCGTTAGAACGCATTCAGGATCGTTACACCATTCACCCAAAGGGTTCATCCTTCCCCTCCGGGGTTTGGTGAAGATTTTTAAGCCTCCACCACCACCACCTCAGCCACTTAGTTAAATGAGGAGCGTTATTTATGGGAGGGTATTTCGGGAAAATTTAACACCGTTTTATTCAAAAGTGTTAAATCGAATTGAAGTATGACCATTTTGTGAACGAATTACAAAAGTATGATTATTTTGTGAACGAATTACAAAAAGTATGACCATTCTGTAATTGGTCCTTTAAACAATTTAACAAGTGCAAGTTTCGTGTGTTTGATTTTTCTTTTTGGTTCTCTATTTGGCATTATAAATGCTTGTACAATGCTAACTGCCAGTATATTTTACCTAGAAGAAAGTATGCCATAACTGCCACCAACAAAGGAAAAAAAATCAAACTTGGTAAAAAAACTGGATCTTTTATTTTAGTTCTACTTAGGTTATGAAACCAGAGTACCACTCATTGCCTTGGAACCATTCATTATTTAGAGGACCAGATGTATTTGAAAAATGTGACTGCCAACATGGATCAAACTCCGTACAACATAAATGATAGCCCAGTAGCCCACTGATAACACATAGGATGGCTGAAAGTGGAGACAACTGATTGTTTTATACTGGTAATGCTTACTTATCCGTGTAGTTAATGAATCTGCAGGCCTGCAGGGTATTTGTATAATGCAATTGCAATTACAAGAATAAGAAGAAACGGTGTTGATCATCGACGCTATGAAAATTGGAAAAAGTGTATTTCATGCTAACTATTAAATTTGTGTGTATATATATATGCATTAAATTTGTGTGTATATATGCATTAATTAAGAGTTACGAAAGCTTACCATATCGGCTCATTATCTTAAACAAAGAACAAATTCTTGAGAATCTTGACCTAACACAAATCAGACTATAAAAACGGTGCGAAGCACGGGTTACTATCTAGTTGTTTAATGGAATATATTGCTTAGGGCAGCAATTGGGTGGTTCCACATGATAGGTATTTTGATTCTTAAATATAAATATGAAGCCCATACTAACGTCGACCTCTCCAACTGAACCACGTCGGTAAAGTACCTGTCCAAAAATAATGTTGGTCTTGTTTGGTAAAATTTATGATTATCTTTCTATGATTAGAGATAATCATAAATTGATAAATGATTTTTATATAATCATTTATAAAATAAATTTTCCCAAACACTTTTTCTAATAATTGATTATCTTAGAATAATGATCTCAAAAAGGAGAGGAAAGAACAATGATCTAGGATCTTTTTTTAGTCCTATATTGGTTTCTCTCTCTCTTGATATTTAGAGAAAATAAGAAGAAAAGAAATCAATTTGAGTTTGTTAGAAAACATAATTGATTATAATAAATTTTCAAAACAATATTTTTCTATTTATGGAAATAATGGATTTTTTCAATTATGATTAAAATAATCAGTTATTATAATGGTTACCAAACACATATAAAACCCATTATAATCTACACTAGATAACTGCTGCAGCAGTGGTGGCTGACAAAAAGATGATCGCATTGCAGTGGGAGAGAGATAACAAAAACGATTGACATCAGATTAAATATCAGACTGAAAAATTTCTTAAAATATACTCCATACTAAAAAGCAGGTCACCTAATAGTGGGATGGAGGTAGTATAATTTTGGAGGTCGTATAATTTTGGAAGCTTTAAGAAAAAAGTTTTCTACATTTTCCGACATATATAAAAAAAATTCTTACGTTTATTTCGCTTATGAATTCGACATGTAAACTCGATATGCATCTAGTAGAATTTTGCATGATTTATAAAGGAGCATACCACTATTAACCGGGTTGATGCCAGTTGAGCGATCCGACGGTCAGGATCTGTATTTATTTGTCTTATGAAGTAGTGATATCACCCCCAAATAATACTGGTATCCCCCTATAAATCATGGAACGTTGATAGATTAGCAATAATAATGAGATTGTGAAAAGTTATTATATATGATAATTAAATAAATAAATTATTTATAATCGTTAATTTTCATATAAACCAACAAATTAATTTTGTGTTCCAATACCACCGGGATCGCTATGGCATTGCCCTAACTTGATCCCCAACCCCATGGTCAAATGGGGGACCTGGTGATTAGCGGGGTACCGTTTGAGTGATCCGACGGCCAGGATCAGATATAACTCTTTTATTTCATGTGAAACGGTACCCCTGGAAATTCCGGTCCCCCATCAGCAGCCTTGCCCCAACCCCACCCCTAATCTGATTGGTTTAGTAAAAATTGTTTTGGATTTAGTCAGGGACGAAATCTTTATTATTGTTAAGCAAAGAGGTCTTTTAGACCCTTTTTACAAAATTATCCCTCAAAATAAAATCAAAGTAAAAATAACCGAGGTTATAGTTGTCAAAGTACTAGCTAAAGGGTAGAAATGTACATTGCATCACCATCTTTCGAGAAACAAATTCAAATTGCAAATGCGAGTTCCTCCCCCTTTCATCTTCAGGGAGACTCTCTTTTATGCTCTCTTCCACTTCTAAAACCAGATCCGGTCGTCTCCCTGTTCAGTACAAGGTGAGTTTTTAAATTTTTTGATTCGCAACGATTGTTATATATTTTTTTTAGGATTAGGATTTTATCTCCTGTTTTTAACACTCTTTTGTTTCGTTTGATTTATTTTTTTATTACAGAGATCAACTGGTAATGCCGAAGGACTTGGTTAGATGTATGCGCTTTTCATGCAATTGAGCATTCACTTAAGATTAATCTCATTGAGTCATAGGGTAATGTTTTTCACTTTTTTTTCTTCAATTTATGTCCTTCTCTAATTTTATTTTTATGAGTTGGTTTGGTGTTTTTGTATATGAGTTTGGTTTTGTAAAAGGATGGGTTTTTTGTAATTGTGATTTGAGTGAGAATTTAAATTTGTTGAAGTATATACAACTGAATTTAATTTCAATCCAGTGTTTTTATGTGATTTGAAGTACATAAAGTGTTCGATGATTTGTTGAGAAGAAAAACTTTTGATTGCAGGGAATTCGATTTGCTGTTGTAACTTAACATATGTTCTTAATGAGGTCTCTGATGACTTTGCACAATAAATTGCAGAAACAACTTATAATTAGCAACAATAGCACCAACAAGTTCAACTTGCATTTAGCAAGGATGCATATGATCCTTCATTACAGGTGGCCTCCTACCAAAAATCGAGGCTTGAGCGATTCTAAGATTGAAAAGGTATGTCTTATAAGTTCCATATTAAAATGTTGGGGCCTGTCGGACTTATCTATATATGTTAGATTGTCAACCAACGCTAACAAAGGAGGTTTATACAAGTTCTTGATATCCATATACGTAGTTAATTAGCAGCAAAAAAAAGATCTGATAAGAATGGTTGATTGAGCTTATTAAAATCCGAAAAATGTGTACTTTGCTAGAAAATTCAAGAGAGATATTGATGTATTTCCACCCAAAAAAAGGCGTCGGCAAAAGAAAAGGTGGTGTGGGTAAGAAAGAGAAGAGTAGTGGTAACTGGGAGGAGATGACTATAATGGTTGTGAACATCAAGGTGACTCATCAATACATCCCAAAGTCGGCAAGATGTAAAGATCTCTCACGACTTTCACTGTTTAATTTATTTTTCAATATTTCTTTGCATTTTTGATACTTCTTTACAATTATTAAAAATTGAATTTGTGAGAATTCAAAATTATAAATGGAGTAGGCATTTTTAGTAGGCGCAACCCAATGAAAAGCCGCTTACATTATCACAATGTATGACATACATGCTGAATGTTTGCACTGAATTGCTTGCTCATGAAACGCTATCTGTGGCAGTTGTATCTATATTACAAGTAGTAGCCCATATATAGTAACGATTTTTGTTCTACTTTTACACTCCAGGCAAAAAGAAGTGGCGAATTTGTTAAGCAAAGAAAATCTTAGCATGCAAGTAAATTTTTTTTCCTATTGTATTTCGTCACTGATGTTCTTCATCGGGAGGTATGAAGATTTCTAACTTGAATAGATGCATCTAATGCCGTATTTGGTAGGACTTTCTATTATGTTGTGGTGCAACATGTATATAATGCCTGAACTTATATTTTGCACATGGAACATACATTGGCCGTGAACATGAGAGGAGTAGAGCTATTTATAAATGAGGAATTTTAACCTATACAGTGTGTGCTAAATTACCAACTTATCACTATTCAATTGGATGTGAGGTGTGCATATTTGAACACAAATTCAAGATAGCAGATATTTGAAACACTTAGTGTAGAACTTGAGTCAGAATTGGATTTTAGATTTTAGTATAATGAAGTCGGAACTTGCTAAATTCTTATTCAGTAATGTTCAGCTAGAATAAGTGACATTTTTAGTTCTTAACATTTTGATATATATGTATGTCATATGCCACTTCTCTACATTCATCAGGAAATCGAGCTTTTCACCATTTACTCATATGCTTTCTTATATTGTTTAAGAGTCTCATATGCCACTTTTCTATTATTGTTTCCTTGCACATACTTTCAAAAAAATTGGTCTTCCACAAATTTTAACTCCTACTGCATCTTACTTTAACCTATGACGATAATGCAATCAGGAAATGGAATGCGAGTGCAAAAAGTTTCATCTTATTCTCATTACATAATAGAGAGTGCAAGTCATGGACCTTTCTTTGGAATTCTTACGCCAGAATTATGAAGGATTATGTGGGATGAAAGTATAGATTTGCTTAAACTAAGTTTCGACATTCGTAATACTGTGTTCCATCCAGGTTTGGAAGAGACATTGAGTAACGCAACATTCTCTACTGGTAAGATGTACTAGGCTTTAAGGCTCGGCCAACAGCTGCAGGAAGTGGATACGTCTTTAAGTCCTTTCTAATTTGTATATTGTTATGGCTGTCTCTAAATTATTCGGCAATAGTTATGTATTTCAACTCGACAACACTTGCAGCGCACGTGCCCTTTACTAGTCTATGTAAGATAGCAAAGAGTACTCATCTCCTTAGTCCTCACCGGTCCACATGTAAGATGCATGGTCTACACATATCCAAATCAAGGACGTTTCGGTAATCTCACCTAGAGTGCAAAGCCCTAAAATGGCCATCATTTTTTCTCTTCTTCTTATGCGGCAGTTTCCTTCTTCTTCTTCTTCTTCTTCTTCTATCGAGATGTTGACGAAATTAATAACCCAACTCCACATATCTTTGTTTTTGATGCATTTAAACACTACCCCATAGATCAAAACTTCGATTTTCTTCTATTAAACTTGTCAATTTATTATAACAAAGAGAAGTTGAGTAAATAGAGACTAGTAGTAGCAGAAAATTTTAGATCTTTGGATATGGAAATAGTTTTTTAGTTTCTTAGTTGAACGAGTGCACTTCACCACTGGTAACAGAGGATTCAGGTTTGTTGGTAAATTTAGACAATTTTGTTTGTTTTCACTTTAAAATATAAGGGGTGCAGTCGCAGGTCGAGTATTCGGGCCACATATCCGCAAGCTTATCTTCTTCACCCGATTTCCTCGCTACCGCAATTCATTCTCTCACATCGCAATTGATCGAATCTGATTGTTCAATCTACGAATCAATGGGTTGAGTGTAATAACTTCAATTGGATGAAATTTATAAAATCAATAGAGATAGATTTGGAATCTGAGAATTTATTTATTTTTATTTTTTATGAAATCGAAACTGAAATCGATCGATTTAGATGGATCTACTTGCTAATTTGATGATATTTGAACTGTTAGTATGCTTGTTTGATTAAATCAGACCTCAATTGTGATCAATTTGATTGATTACCTCAAATTGAACTTTAATTTTGTGAAATTATGAGATTTGAAATTTCAATTTTAAATTCCTGGGATATTTGTTGTGTCTGACAATCTGCATTTTTTTCATCATATACAAGGCCTCCCTTTGGTCGCCCGATAATGGATTATGGACTGATAATCAATTAATAAAGGTTATCTCATATTTTTTTTATAAGAAGACTTTTATTTATATATACAACAAGAAGGAGCGCGTGCTGTAATTTTACAAATTGAGGGCTTACGGACTTGGGGCTGCACATGTGAGAGAGATGGGACTCTAATTTAACATTTGTTGGAAGGGAAACTCCAACACTGTTTGGTTGTTCTTAAGACAAAGAGTGATGTCGTCATTTGGTGAAAATCCCTAGAGTAAAAGCATGACTTTCCTTTCACCTCGCTATGCCTCTTATCTTCCGCTTCCTCTAGTTCTCTTTCTCTCGAGACATACTGAATCCTAACATCTCAAAATCAGTCAATCTCAAGTCTATGTATCTCAAAACTTCAGTTTAATCCGATCGGAGTGATAACTATAAGTTACATACAGACTTCAATTTTCAATGATTCTATTCTTAGTTTGATTTTGAGCATCTGATTTTAACGGCTATGATTTTGTTAACTTTAATCTCATTAGATCTAAATTGGTTATGATTATGTTTTTGGGATGAAAATTCAGTTCCTTTAAATTATCTTTATACCCCCATTTTTTTGTATAAAGGTAGTATGAGGAAATAAAATCAGGGGCAAAATAGGCAATTCGAAATTTGCAGCTTCAGTTACTATTCATCTACAATGGCTAAGGGGTGTGGGATTTATATATAGTAATAGATAAGGAAAGCTACAAAATATAAAAAATGGGAGTTAGACCAAGGTTAACTCTATCTAGGATATTATGGCTTTCACTTTCACTCACATTCTCCGTAGAGAAATAGTTGATTCTCCTAGATCTTACTTCCTTATCTAATTTTTCTTCAAAGTCCACAAACTTCCTACATTTATACATAAAGAAATATATATATAACGAAAGCTATAAAATATACAAAATGGGAGTTAAACCAAGGTTAACTCTATCTAGGATATTATGTATTTCATTTTTTCATTTTCACTCACATTCTCCGTAGAGAAATAGTTGATTCTCCTAGATCTTACTTCCTTAGCTAATTTGTCTTCAAAATCCACAAACTTCCTACATTTATACATAAAGGAAACCGAATTACAAAGCATAAAAGAAAATTTGCATCTGTAAATGCTTGTTTGAGATCTCCAAGGTTGAGTTTATGGATGGAAAGCATAAAGGTCATCTCCTGGATAATATAAGGATGGAACCTAAGGTTTCTCTCATACGAACAAGGGAGTGCAACACATCCTGGAATCTGGATAGTTAAAAGAGGAAATCTATGGATCTTATTGCCTTTTTCTCTCCCTACTATATATCACAATTATTAGGATAGATATTCTCGTAATGACTATATATTACCCGGCTAAATTGGGGCCTATGCCACTTAATTGGGGCCTATGGATTTTTTCATCCACCCCATAAAGAATGATAAGGGGTGTCTAAATTTGATGAAACTACCATTTTACCTTCTATCAAATATTAATACTACTAATTTGTCCCCATCAAATCCTAATCATAAAATTAAAAACTAAAATCAAAATCATAAAACTAAAATCATAAAATTTAAAAACTAAAATCAAAATCATAAAACTAAAATCATAAAATTAAAAACTAAAATCAAAATCAAATTCATTTCCATCTCCACTTCAACCGATTCTTCTTCTTTTCTTCTTCTCAACTCAATCCTATAAACTAGGTTTTAGTAACAAAAACTTGCTCAAAATTGAAAATTTTGAAATCAAATTTTTCCCGTTTTATCGAAATCGGTTAACGTTAATGTATATGTGATCCGATTGCAAATAGAAACGGTTTATGTTCATGCCTACAAAGACCGATTGTCCTTGATATGTTTTCTGGTTCGAGAAATTTGAACCAGAATCAGATTACATTAGAACTTATAAACACCGATTGTTGTTGTATAATGTTAGAATCGGATTTTATATGTGTGTTGAATAAACCGATTGTTGTTCTCAATTTTTCTGTATCTTTTTTTTTGTTAGAATCGGATTACATGAGCATTCTTATAAACCGATTCCTATTGTGCAATGTCAGGAATCGGTTTTTACATATGTATCGTGTAAACCAATTCTGGTTAACCCATTTTTTTCCGCTTAATACTGATCATAAATGAGTATGAAATCATACTCGATTTCATTTCGATTACAACTGAAAAATAAAATAGTTCCGTATGATTTTACCCAATTTGAAAACGAGTATAACTTTATACTCGAATCGAAAGCGAGTATAACTTCATACGCGAATTGAAAGCGAGTATAACATCTTAAACGATCTGAGATTGAGTATGAAGTCATACTCATTTTTAACTCGGGTATAAAATGAATTTTGATTTTATTTGATGTTTAAAAACACATAATTCACAGATAAAAAGAAAAAATTTATCCACAGTCGGTTTATGTTCATGCCCATATAAACCGATTATGGATAATCGGTTGATACCAATGAAAACATATACCGATTCTGAGTTGGTGTTCTTCAAAAAATTTCAAATTTTCAAATTTTTTCATGTTCAGATGATTCATTAACACACGTTAATTTCACATCTAACACTATATTTTACCACTAATCACCGAATTAACACTAATTAATTAGAGGGTAAATTTGTCATTAAAAAAATATTTGGTTAAGGGGCTTTTCATTTTACTTCAAAATGTCTCTCTTTTGTCACGTAGTGATAGGACCCAATTAATCCTTATAAGCCCCAATTTAGTTAGGATATATTACAATGGATATTTTAGGTGAGAATATATACATTTATGTATGTATCGGTAGTAGGTAAATTATTTTACCGATCTACAAAAGAAAATAACTTAGACAGATTCTATGTACTCATATTCTATATAAATAAGCAAATTAAAATTATTATAATGGATATTTTAGGTGAAAATACATATATGTGTATTCATCGGTAGTAGGGAAATAATTTTACTGATACAAAAAAAATAATTAATATTCCATATTTGTATATGTATCGATATATTCGATGTCACCTCCCATGTCTTTTACGGAGTAGTATTACTGTTGAGTTTTTGTTGGTTTCCTCTACAACTTTTAGACTAATAATGTCTCAATTCATGACCTCAATGTGTTGGTCGCTCATTTTAGCAATATTAATTTTTGTGGGGTTATTTTCAAAAGAATTAGTTGACGGAAGATTGATTTCAGATGTCACGAAAAGATCAATAATCAAATCGATTCAGGTAAAATAGATTACATTCAATTTTACATTAATCACTCATATATTCATTGATTCTAAAGGTGTAGGTTGACGAAGATGAAATTATAGATTGTTATGATATCTACAAACAACCCTCTCTTAATCATCATTTGCTTCGCAATCATACAATACAGGTATAGTAATACCTTTTCTCATAATTACTCGATTATTTTTATTTCAAGTTTTAAAGAGAATTACTTTGTGTTTATTGACATATATTAAACAGATTAAACCTAGTGTGCTCCCGACGAATATGAAATTAGATAATTTCGGGACACTTCAGATTAGGCAGACTTGGCATAAGTATGGAAAATGTCCACAAGGAACTATCCCTATACGTAGGAATATATAAGATTCTCGTTCAATACTTTCGCATAAATATCGTCGTTCGAAATTTTCGACTGATACTAGACATTCGAATGGTAATAGGGACGGCCATGAGGTATATATTTATAATTATTTTATCTGAAAAGTTTTATTAGATTTTTTATAATCAGTTGTACTAATTTGAAAAACATGTTTTCTAGTACGCGGTAATCAGGGTATTCGGAAATTTTCTAGGAGCACAAATAAAAATAAATCTTTGGAATCGATTGTGGAAACACCACTTGAGATAAGTGTATCTCAAATTTGGGTTACAGCCGGTGAATATGATGATCACAATAGTATTGAAGCTGGATGGGAAGTGAGTTGTCCATCCAAGGTTTTGTTTCCACAGTTCAAATTATTTTCCGTGCGCCATTAAATTTAATTTGTTTTCTTAAATAGGTGTCCAAAGCCATATATGGTGATAACCAAACCAGATTCTTTATACTGTGGACGGTAAGTGTTATTACTGTGCAGAAAGCCGTCTGGTATTTATTTATTTTCAACATTAAACCATTATTACAATATATTAAACTTCCTGACTAGGACAAATATTAGTTAGACATTCCCCATAAGAATTTTGTTTGAATCCACTGTAATGTAGGATGGTTCGACGTTTTTGTTTTGTATTGTCTAATTTTTATTAATTTTTTGTTAGCCCGATGACTACAAGACTGGTTGCTACAACCTCGATTGTGAAGGTTTTGTTCATACATCCTCAGATATCGCCATTGGTTGCAATTTTACATAATTGTCCGCTTTCAAAGGAGACCAAAAAGATGCCACCTTTAGCATACACAAGGTAGTAAAATAGAAGTAACTAATGTCTTAAATTTTTTTTCCAATTTTGTCGTAAGGATTGTAATTTGCAGGACCAAAATAGTGGAAATTGGTGGGTGCAAGTACAAGGTATTCATGTGGGATATTATCCAAGTTCGATTTTTACCCAATTATCAAAGGCAGCCACAGAAATAGATTTCGGTGGAGAAATCTTTAATCAAAGATGGAAAAATCGACATACTACGACTCAGATGGGTAGCGATCATTTCCCTTCAGAAGGAGGTTTAGGAATATCCAGTTATTTCAATTATGTCCAAGTAGTCAATGAAAACAACGAAGCCAGAGACCCCAAAGATGTTACGCCGGTTATATCGAATCCAAATTGCTATGATTTAAAAATTGATGAAAAACATGAAAACGGTTACGGTTTCCATTACGGAGGTCCCGGTAATAATGATAATTGTCAGTAATGAAGCCTGGTTGTTAAGTTATTTGGTATTTTGACTTTTTAGTTATGTTCGCGGGATGTACCATCCTACGTGTTATTGGGCACGTTAAGCAATAACATAGCTATGGAATTATGGGTCTTGTGTCGTTTGTTAACCTGGATAAATTGGGGCCTATGGATTTTTTCATCCACCCCATAAAGAATGATAAGGGGTGTCTTTTGATGAAACTATCATTTTACCCTCTATCAAATATTAATACTACTAATTTGTCCCCATAAAATCCTAATCATAAAATTAAAAACTAAAATCAAAATCATAAAATTTAAAAACTAAAATCAAAATCAAAATCAAAATCAAAATCATAAAATTAAAAACTAAAATCAAAATCAAATTCATTTCCATCTCCACTTCAACTAATTCTTCTTCTTTTCTTCTTCTCAACCCAATCCTATAAACTAGGTTTTAGTAACATAAAATTGCTCAAAAATTTAAATTTTGAAATCAAAATTTTCCTGGTTTATCTGAATCGGTTAACGTTAATGTATATGTGATCCGATTGCAAATATAAACGGTTTATGTTCATGCCCACAAAGACCGATTGTCCTTGATATGTTTTCTGGTTCGAGAAATTTGAACCAAAATCGGATTACATTAGCACTTATAAAAACCGATTGTTGATGTATAATGTTAGAATCGGATTTTATATGTGTGTCGAGTAAACCGATTGTTGTTCTCAATTTTTCTGTATCTTTTTTTGTTAGAATCGGATTACATGAGCATTCTTATAAACCGATTCTGTTGTGCAATTTCGGAATCGGTTTTACATATGTATTGTGTAAACCGATTCTGGTTAACCCATTTTTTTTCCAGTTAATACTCGATCATAAAATGAGTATGAAATCATACTCGATTTCATTTCGATTACAAATGAAAAATAAAATAGTTCCATATGATTTTACCCAATTTGAAAACAAGTATAACTTTATACTCGAATCGAAAGCGAGTATAACTTCATACGCGAATTGAAAGCGAGTATAACATCTTAAATGATCTGAGATTGAGTAAGAAGTCATACTCATTTTTAACTCGGGTATAAAATGAATTATGATTTTATTTGATGTTTAACAACACATAATTCACATATAAAAAAGAAAAAATTTACCCACAATCGGTTTATGTTCATGCCCATATAAACCGATTCTGGATAATCGGTTGATACCAATGAAAACATATACCGATTCTGAGTTGGTGTTCTTCAAAAAATTTTAAAATTTTTCATGTTCAGATGATTCATTAACACGCGTTAATTTCACATCTAACACTATATTTTACCACTAATCACCGAATTAACACTAATTAATTAGAGGGTAAATTTGTCATTAAAAAATATTTGGTTAAGGGGCTTTTCATTTTACTTCAAAATGTCTCTATTTTGTCACGTAGTGATAGGCCCAATTTAGCCAGGTTTGTTAAGTCTTGTTTCCTTTCGGATCCTATTCTTTGCCTTCGTGAAATCTTTTTATATCAATAAACAATTAAAAATAAAAAATTAGGAAATTATTAGAAGTGCACCATGAAACCAAATCCAATAAAAATTGGGACTGCCCTTGTAGATTTAGGAAAGGAGTTAAACAAGTTGGCACTATTGGCCAAACTACCTTGCATAGAGTAAGTTGTAATTGCTGGTCAATTGTTGTGTGTAAATTTTGTAAGGATATAAAAGCATGATCTTGTGATGAGTTGGGTATTTGTAACAAGAAGATTTTGTGTAACCCTAAGTGTGCAGTAATAATAAGGATTCGTCCAAGATTAAAGCTAAGTTCTGTTAGCGCATTTGTCCCTTAGTTTGGGTTACTATTTATGCATCAAGTGGAGTGTGTGTTTTGATTTGGTAGCTTGAATGATTGTGAGCAGAACCTCTATTTATTATAGGCTGAGTATAGTTTTATTCAAGAAGAAAGGTAGTATTGGCTACGTGCGAATTGGATGATACTGTGTTGTGGAGCATAGTATCGTTGTCAAGTTTGGTTGTTGTATCGTATAGTGTGAACCTCTGATAGAATTCAGATATCAGAGCCCCGGTTAAGAGTCTCTCTGCTCACGTTGGATTGTAGAAGGATGATTGAGTTTTTTGTTGTTTTGGTTGTGAATTTTATTTTAAGTGAGGGATCCACATTAAAAGTACAAGGTCTAGAAAGGATGAGACGAAGATCAGTCCAAAGGTTATCATAAAACGTATGTGAACCCTATATCCAAGACTCATTGCTTGCTGATCAGACATGAAGGATGTCCTCGCAACAACTTGATAATGGTGAAAAATGTTTTTCTACATATAAGAACTACACTAAGGGTATCTGATACATTGAAAGTGCTGATGAGATACAACATGATGCTCGGGAAGGCTCAACATGATGTTGGTATGATCCAACATCGCAACATCAGTCGCTTAATAGGGAGTAAGAAACACACACCAAGAAGAAAATATCTTCTGGACTGATGTCCATTGATGTGAAGATCAATGGAGAATGGGTATTACCGATGGCTAATATCGGTGCTACTAAGTCCCTTTATTCATCCAGATGTTGGCTTAACATTGAAATTAAGTCACCAGTGTGGCTAGCACCATCAAGGATGTTAACTCAGAACCACAAACCAGTCAAGGGAAAGTTCGCAATGCGGATGTTCAAGTTGGAGAATGGAAACGAAAACTATATTTTCCGGTGATGGCCATAAATGATTATTGTGACTATCCGAAAAAAAAAATTATTTTCAATCGGACGAGGAGTTCGATCAGCTGACAAGTTCCAAATCCACTGAGCTGCCATTTTTGGGATGCACATGTTGAAAACAGTTTGTAAACAAGAGTAAAAGTTATGGTATTAAACAATACAAGAAAATTTTATTCAAATTATCAAAACATTTAACCAAAAAGTGTGGAATACAAGATGTCTAACATGGAAGCATATAAACATGATCCACACTTATCTAATTAGAATATCCTTTTTACAAACTACAAAATCAAGAAAAGAGAATACTACTTTTAATTTTACAAACCAAATCAGTCGGAAATACAATTTTAATTCTCACAAACCGACCGAGATAAACACGTGGATATATACATGAACTCAAAGTGAACGTACTCATTTTGACCCCCAAATCTTTAAACACCAAGCTTAGAAAGCTTACCGCCTCAAGCCTCCCTCAAACTATGTGGAAAACAAATAAAAAAGAAGGGTGAGACACAACCTAGTAGAAAGATAACGGTACGATAACACGAGTATAAAGAATGCCCAAATGAAGATAACGATAATATATCGAATCGAATAAACCATAAATAATGTATTAAGATGTAGAGCATATCCATATCGAAGTATCAAAGGCCTTACAAAGCCGATACACAATCGAAATCATCTAAAACAAGTGAGTTTGCAGTAGTTTACTATGAGGGTCCAATTAACCAATTGTCATGGTTTATCAGAAAACTACCCTATCATCCCGGATAATCCTTCCGCATGTCACTATTAATATTTATTTACCCTTGTGGTCCCGAAAAAATCATCAGTAGGGTTCGTAACCAAGAGGATGCTCAACGTAATCAAAAAATAGTTCGCAAACATCGTTAAATACGAGTATCAAACAAACCAGCAACAACTTTTGATTCATAAACCATGAAATGAAATCAACTTACCTTAGCTTTCCTACGAATAAAAAAAAAATCATAAATACATGTGACTATCAAATCATAGAGATGAATATAAATTCATAACTAATAAGTGCATTGAAATAAATGATTTTTCACGAAAAAATCGTTTTAAACCACTATTATTCAAAACTTACCATGGCTTAATTTCAAATTAAAACTCATAAAACTATAACATCTTAGAAAATAAAAAATTTCTCTTTCGTACAAAAATCATTATCAAAAAGAATTCAATAATTCAAAGAACAAAGGAAATATAAAATAAAGTAGGAACATAAATTTCAGAAACTTCAGTTTGGACAGCCTGTGTTCAAAATTTGTATAAAATTAATTGCACAATGAAATTGGGTGTTATTGGCTCCTTTAAAAGAGGAAGGGACAAGCTATAATATAAAAAATATGATAAATATAATAAATTCAGAAACATGTCCAAGTCACTCCAATAAAACCTGCCAGTGCAATTGCTTCAGAAAAGCTACAGATTTCAAAGTTCATAAAAATTCATTCTTTTTTTATCGGAACCCTTTGGTTTTTGGACCATTTTAAATAAAAGAGGATAATATTTCTCATAAAAATAATAAGGAAGAAAAGTTAATAAACCAAGTCGGAATCCTTCTAGTAAGTCAAACAGTAAAACGCTACAGGGAAAACTTACAGATATAGTAGTCTTCACTTCAAAAATCACACAGGCTTCATAGAATATATAATAGAATATATAAGATATCATATAAAAAAAAGATAATAAATTCCGTAATAGGGTCGAATTTATTTGGAAAAGTCAGATAGAAAATATGTTTAAAGAAACCTACAGTTTTGGTAGACTAGACTCAAAAATTCACCCTGACTTCATTACTTATTGAAAACCAGTCATTCTTAGATTATTTAAAATAATAAATGCCATTTTTTCACAGAAAATTCAAACAAAAATAAGACTCACCGGAACTTGGTGAGAATCAATCCATAAAAGAAGACATAAAACTGTTTCATACATCCCTAAATTTTTTTTAAAATTGAGTCTCAAGAAGAAATAGAAATTAATTCCAAAAGATTTGGAGTACATGGAAAATTTATAGAATTATGATAGTTCAAAAATCATTTTAGAAGAAATGTCTAACTTTTCATAAACCCTGGAATCAAATTTAATAGGCATGAATTCGTCTTTAACATTTACAATTTCATCACATAGATTATCATAAGAGTATGAAGAAACTTCAATTCTATTACATATAAAACAAGAGAATCAAAACCTTAAAAGCAATTCAAATTAATTCCAATAGACTTAGAGTACCAATGGCTAATTATAGAAATATGGTAGTTCAAAATCAAATTAGAAGAAATCTCTAACTTTTCATAAACCCTAGATTTAAAATCAATAAGCATGAATTCGTTTTAAACAATTATAATTTCATTACATAGAGTAACATAAGAGTATGAAGAAGCTTCAATACTATTAAATGCAAAATCAGAGAATCAAAACCATTAAAAGCAATTCAATACAGATTCAAAAAAGAGTTCCTCCCCTACCCTTTGCGCAATTGAAGCTGCCAAAGGAAGCAACATAAAACAACCGATTAAAAGCTCAAGTTTAATGAAAATACTTTTGATGTGTGAAGAAAATCAGAGAACTAAAGAGAAGAAAGGAGATAGTTTTGATAATGAAATTCAGTAAAACCAACTTATATTAAAGCAAGTAAAAAGACTAAAATTCCCTTTCTTCAACTTACACTCGACACATAAACTTGGTGAGTGTCACTTTGTCACAAATTCGAGCATAAAAACTATATTAACATCAGTACATGCTACATGAAGGATCACATAAACAGAAATATAGTTTCTCATAAAAAATTCAAGTGTTTCGCAACCAAAACACAACTACGTTTCACGCTCCACATTGCGCTATTCCTATTCTCTTCCAATATAAATGGGTCGGTCTCTCACCCTAATACTTTAACAAAAAGAATGCGAGTAGTAAAATTATGACCTTATACTGAGCATGGATTTCTTTTGCGTTGCGAAGGCATTGCCATTTCCTCATAGAAATGGGATATTGATTCAACACCCTCAATACCCTTGTTTGGTCCCAAGGGTGAGACAAAGTGAACTAGACAAGACATCAAATCCATGTTTATCTTCAATTAAGGTGAAATAAGGTCTACGCAAGGGCATGGCTACTTTCCTAGGGGTGCTGGTTGAGATCATACCGGGATAGGTAGTAGTAGAAGTTGAAGATGGGATAGTTGAAGTCTTAGAATAGTTTGCGGACACATGCCTTTCCGGGATCGATCATATGATTGAGTTGGTGTCAGGGGAAAAGCCGCATGCACAAGCACCATATCGTATATCATCGTTGGAATTCGAGAAAATACGCAAGCATATTTCTTAACTACTGGAGGAAGGTTATATACAACCGTTTAATGGTCCATTTGGTACTCGGTTATGTTCCAAAAGAAGCAAGATGGCTCTCATTGTTTGAGTATAGACTATAGAGATTTGGATAAGCTAACTGTAGAAAATACTTACTTCCTCTAATGGCCGAATTGTTCGATAGATTATCCAAGGATAAGTTCTTCACCAAGTTGGATTTGCACTCATGTTATTACCAAATGTGTATAGAAGAAGGAGATGAACCAAAGTATGGCTCGTATGAGTATCACATAATATCATTCAGCTTGAAGAATACTTATATAACCTTTTGAAACCCGATGAATGATGTATTCTCTGAGTATATATATATATCGTTTTGTAGTGGTATACTTGGATGATATAGTCATTTAAAGTGAGACTTTGGAAGAGCATGTGATGCATCTTCGCGAAGTGTTTACAAAACTTAAGGAAGCTAGTGTGTATGTGAAGAGGAAAAGTATGAGTTTTCCTAGACCACGATAACTTTTCTTGTCCATGTGATATCGCGAGGGTGCGTGCATATGGACCAAAAGAAGGTCAAGGTCATTATGGATTGGACTGAGCAAAAGAAGTTTGGAGAACTGCGTTCTTTCTTGGGTTTGGCTAACTATTACCGGTATTTGATAGTTGGTTACTCAAAGAAAGTATCCCCTTTGACAGATTTTTTGAGGAAGGAAAAATCTTAGGCATGGACCGACAAGTGTCAGCAGTCATTCAATGCATTAAAGGAAGCGGTCTCGATTGAACCCGTTTCCGCTTTCCTAGCTTTGATATACCATTTGAAGTGCACATTGATGCTTCAAACAGGGCTCATGGGGAGTCTTGGTCGAAGATGGCCATCAAGTAGCTTATGAGAGTTGTAATCTTAATGATACTGAAGGGATATATACTATGCATGAAAAGAAGATGCCGGCAGTGATACATTGCCTTAGAACATCGCGCCGTTATCTATTGGGAACTTATTTCATCATAATGACATAAAATATAGCCATTACATTCTTTACCATCAAGAAGAAACTTTCTCCAATACAAGCAAGGTGGATTGACTTTCTAAGAGAGTTCGACTATAAGTTCGAACATAATCCAAGAAGGCTTAATTTTGTACATGATACTTTGAGTAGGTAGTGGGTAGCATAATATGTTCCTTCACTGATCACGGTTGAGGTAGACTTGTTGCCTCGAATAAAAGAAGAGACGAAGAATGATCATGCATGTGTGCGCCTAACTAAACCGATCTCTGGTGGGATAGTTCTTCGATATTGTATAGATGATGGAGTCAAATATGCCAAAGGAGGAAGAATAAATGTACCTGATTCGGGTGGATTGAGAAGGGAACTCTTGTGAGAGATGCATGATTCCATTTGAGTTGGTCATCTAGGAATGGAACGAATACATGCTTTGATTTCCCGTTCTTGATATTGGCCTAAGATGGAAGAATATGTTGAGTTGTATGTGAAAATATTCATAGTGTGTCAACTGGATAAAACGTAAAGGAGGAATGTAGCAGGATTCCTACAATCTTTGTCGATTCCAGAAAAGCCATGACAATGCTTTTCGATAGACTTTATCACCGGGATGCTGAAGTTGCAAGGCTTTAGCTCGGTAATAATCGTCGTTGATCACTTTTCAAAGTATGTCACATTCGTTTCATGTCCCCATTCTTTTAATGCAGACGTTGCGACGGGTCTGTTCTTCAAGAATGTAGTGAAGTATTATGGACTTCCTCAAGATATAGTGAGTGATAGAGATTCATATTTTATAGGAAGATTTTGGACTTCCTTATTCCGATTTCTTAGATTTGAACTAAAGTTTTCTACTATAAATCTTTCTCAAACGGATGGTCAGGTGGAGAGGATAGATGCATTGTTAGGAGAGTATTTGTGTCGTTACGGGACTGAAAGCCAGGGGACCATGGGCGTCGTTGATGGATACGACCCAATTTTGTTACGACGGAGATGATTCCTTTCGAGTTAGCAACAGGACAACAACCATTAAGCTCTCATGAGGTGCCAAACGCTAAGAAGTCGGGCTCCTGTATAGTAGCATACAACTATGCAAGGTCTAAAATGGAGATGACTGAGAAAGAGCGTGACAGTTCATCCAACGTATTGAGAAGTAAGAAGATTTACGTCGCAGAGATGTCGAATTCGATGCGGGAGATATGGTACTGTTGAAGGTAACGCCCTAGATTTGGAAGTAGATTTCTAGCAAGTCAGTGCATATAGGCTTGATTCCAAAATATGATGGTCTTTTAGAAGTGATGAATAGAGTTGGCAACTGGCTTACATACTCCTTTTGCTGGAATGACTGAAAGTGCATCCCACTTTTCATGTCAGCTTCTTGATAAAAATAAAATCATGATTTGCTGGACACTTCGAGACAACATTCGAAGCGTGCACCACTGATAAGTGATTTATTTAGATGGTTTGAGTGTCAGTTCCATACTTTTTTTAGTTATGTTTCTTGCATATTATCTTGTATAGTGCTTGTTTTCTAGTAGTTTATGTCTTTTGTTATGTGAATCATCCAAAAAGAAATGAAAATGGCTATAAAAGTAAAGCCTAAAAGTGGAGAAAGGTCAAAGACCAAGTGGAACTCGCTCAAATCCATAATTTCTTCTAATTATCCCTAGGAGGATGAAAAGACGAAGCCAACAACGAAAGAATAAGGTCAATCTGGCGTAGTATAAAGAAGTTAAGCTTGTCGGTTTTCCGGAGCTGACAGTTAAACGAGAGGATAAAGGACCTTTGTTCATGATAGGGGTTGCCACAACTTTATTTTTAAACAAGTGATAAATGCACCAGCTGGTTCTACTACGGGCCACAACCATCTTCATCCTCTTCACACGACAACAGAAGCAGTAGACGATCAGTTTTATACTATTATGAAACAAGTAAAGTGGATCGATGGGTGTTTACTGTCTACTGATAAGAGCTCGGAACATACAGGGATTAAGATACTGATGGAGTTTTTCTGGTGATTGATGGTGGTGATCGGAGTTAGCCTGAGTCTGTGATGGTTAGTGGTGACGGGAATGATGATCATGCTGAAGATGGTTATTCTCTGTGATGTTGCGAATGGATGCTTCCGATGATGAATAATGGTGGTTGTAAGCACATGGATTTGGCCAGAGCCGAAGGCATTAGAATGGGGCGCTTCGGATAATGAATAACCGAAGCCACCATTTACAATGACGTGACAATAAGACACACGCGACGATGGTGTGGCGTATATGGGTTGCCTTCAAGAGATGACTAGTGATTGCCTAAATAACCCTAGTTTTAACAATATACATGTACGGATAATAATAGAAGACTTACCATAAAAGGTATTAGGGTACACGTGTACGGTATTTCCATGTCAGGCTTTTCCAATAAAAGCAGAGCATTCCCCTAGATAAAGACAAGCCTTTTTCTTTTTTATCCCTAATATTGTATTGTGTATTGGGATGCCAAAGACAAGCCTTTTTTTTAGTATTTTCAAAAATTTATATCTTTTGAAAGAACATGGTGGTTTGGGAGTGAAGATCCACGAGAACTACAAATAATCTTTGTTGATAAAATGGAATTGAGATTCTCAAAGAACAAAAATAACCCTTGGAGGAAAATAGTGAATCAGAAGTTCAAGAGAAGTTTGAATTTGTTAATGTCGGATGTTTACAGTAAGCCTCAGTGTAGGAGTTTGTGGAAAAATGTAGTGAATATGGATCCGGTTGTTCAAGAAATGGCTAAGTTTACAGTTAGAAATAGTAAAGGGAAAAGTTTTGGAGGGACAAATGGCTAGATAAAGGGAGACTTCAAGATTTATTCCCGGTTTTTTTCACGGGTGTCAAGGTGAAGGATGCGTCAATAGATGATATGATTGAGAACAACAATTAAAATTGTGAATTCAGGTCGCCTTTGAACGTAAATGAGAAGCTAGAATGGGACTTGCTCAGACGTGACGGCTACCCAGTACTGGTGTTAGTGGAATCGGAGGATGAAGTGGAGATAATGGAGAATTTTAGCGCTAAGAAGTGTTATGAGGTTTTGAAAGGATCATATCCTCCTTGCAATTTTAATTCTCACTTAATTATGGAAGCACAATATTCCAAATAAGGTAAGCTTTATTCTTGGGGCAAGTTTTCATGATTGAATCCCCACCTGAGACATGTTAGTCCATCGTGGTATGAGCATTCAAAGTGACGTGTGTGTCTTGTGAAAAAGCGGGGGTCTAACAACCACACACAACAATTCGATTAGCAATTTTTATGGACAAACTCCAATATACTTTCTAGAGAATCAACTAGACAGTCAGACTCAATCTAGAGAAAAGTATATCAAAGAGTTTATATCTCAATCTCTCGATTTGATCTTTACTCAAGCAAATACAAATCTGCGAGTCATTATCAAAGAGAGATAACTTGGATGGTACCAAAGACCAATATCCAAGTGTCAATCAATTTAAATCAACAACCCAAAAGGTCGGATATTCTAATTGATTGAACAACGCACAACTTTGTGATATTTAAATTATATAAACAAATATAATGCGGAATAGAAATAACACGATACACCAGAATTTTGTTAACGAGGAAACAAAGAAATGCATAAACCCCCGGGACCTAGTCCAGATTGAACACACACTATATTAAGCCACCGCAGACTCTAGCCTACTCCAAATTAACTTCTCACCGGATCAGAGTTGAACCCCAATCAATCTCACACCGATCCAAGGTACGCTTATGCTTTTACGCATCCGATCCCGGCAGGATGCTACGTACTTGATTCCCTTTAGCCGATCTCACCCACAACTAAGAGTTGCTACGACCCAAAGTCGAAGACTTTAATAAATAAATCTGTATCACACAGAAAATTCTACAAAATAGATAAATCCGTCTCCCACGAATATACCTATGAGTTTTGTTCCATCTTTTGATAAATCAAGGTGAACAAGAACTAATCAATAACCCAGACTTATATCAATCAATAACCCATACTTATATTCCCGAAGAACAGCCTAGTATTATTGATCACCTCACAATAATCTTAATCGACACATCGAAAAAAGATATTGCGGAATCACAAACGATGAGACAAAGTGTTTGTGATTTCTTTATATCTTTCCTATCGTAGATATAAATCTCAAGCCAATTATTACAATTTTACTCGTACGATAGAAACAACAAGAACATATCACATAACTACAAGAAAAGTAGTATCGGTCTGGCTTCACAATCCCAATGAAGTCTTTAAGTCGTTAACTTGGTTTTAGAAGAAGAAAACCCAAGGTTAAAGGAGAATCGACTCTAGCTTAGCAAACTAGTATCACACGTAAGGTGTGGGGATTAGGTTTCCCAGTTGCTAGATTTCTCCCTTATATAGTCTTTCAAATCAAGGTTTGCAATCAATGTTAGCTTGGTAACAAGGCATTCAATATTCACCGTTATATGAAAACCTAATTAGATTCAAGCTAATGTTTCTAAACCGTTGGATCGAAAACTTAGCTTGTTACACACAAATGAAATGTTCAGTTTTGGGTTTATGAACCGTACCCAAACATTAACATTTGTTGGTTCAACAATAGTCAACCAAATGGTTAGCCATATGATCGCTCTCATATCAACCATATTCTTCTTCACCATAACTAGTTCAAATGACTCAAATGAACTAGTTAGAGAGTTGTTCAATTGAAGCAAAAACAGTTTGATTCACTCGAATCGGTTCATGAACTTTATAGCCACGGTTTGCAAAAGCATTCCTTAGTTTAAATAAACATTAGTTCAAGAACAACCGGTTTTAGATATAACCTACTCAAGTTCGCGGACTGGGTTCGCGGACCTAAGCTCATGGAAGGAGTACAACAACTCCAACAGAAATTCTCGGGTCGAGAACTTCCGCCAGCTCGCGGACTTGGCTCACGCCACTTCCATTTCTCTTGATCAACAAAGTTCGCAAACTTTGGTTCAAGGAATAAGGACTTATACATATATGTGTTTCCACAACAGTGCTTATATCCTACCAATGGTTATGTAATCTAAATTCTCATTTCAATCATTGAAACATTCTCAGAGAACGTTATATATCCGTTATTCACAGACCATTTTTCGCCAGAGCAATTTCCAAAGCGATTGAAACATATCATGACTTTCGTCACTAGGTAAAGATGAATTCGGTTAAAGCGAAAGCTTACCAACAGATATTTCGAGAAATAGATAAGCGAGTTAAACTCGGCTCGAAATAGCAAATATGTATAATGAAAGTCTATACGTCTAAACAAATTTTGTCTCAAGAGTAGGAGATAGAGTAAATAGACTTTTGAGTGATAGATAAGTTCAAGTCTCCACATACCTTTTAATCGATGAAGTTCCACCGGTTCCTCGAGTAGTCATTCGTCTTGTATGATGATTGCCATGGAGTTTTTGAGCTCAACTACACTTTCTATCCTAGTCCGAGACCTTTAGCTACATATGCTAGAAATCAAGACTTATAGTTTTGATCACTAACATTGACCAACATACTTGATATAGCAACGCATGCGAGTTCGACCGAACAATGCTCTAACAATCTCCCCCTTTGTCAATTTTAGTGACAAAATTATTAATACATATGCAATACAAAAAATAAATAAATTAACTTTTGTAGCTCCTATTCCACATGTCTAATCTTCAACATTACTCGAAATCTTCACACTTCCAAGTACTCCAATGATCCCAAAGGTTGTAAGTTTAGCATCATCGTTAGAAAAATCCGTAGCTATAACAATAAGAAAACAAGAGTTCTCAATCATTGTTATACAAAGTGTCGTAGTATCATTACACAACGTCAAAGTCCAATTGTATCACAACTTCAACAACAATACTATGGTGATATGTATCACCCCCCCCTTAGTCAATACTCCATCTCACATGGAAACCACTCCCCCCCATTACATAATGATCCGCAAACCATATGTATTTGTAGTGTGAACTACATATTAATTCTCCCATTTTTTGTCAATAAAATTGGCAAAGGTACAAGAACGAGATCCTAATGAAATTTCCAAAAGAGACATTTCATGACCAAAAGAAAGAAACACACATCATCTTATTTAGATGTAATCATAAAGCCGAAGCTAAATGCATTCATCAAAGAGTTTAAAGATACAAAATAACCCCTATAATATTCCACAGCCGCACTCCCCATAAAGATATGGCAATTAAGCGCAAGTTCAAAAAGAACTATCCCCCATAATATGTCATTCCCGAAAGAACAACTAGAGTGACCTTAATTTCGAAAGAAAAGAAGGATTTCTTTGGACATAACAAATCACATACAAGTATGAATTTGAATCCAAAATACTCAATTAAATTAACCACAAGAGAACCCATGATTAATTTAATCGAATTACATAATCAAACTAATCACAAAGAGTAATCAATTTAATTGGCCATACTCACATAAGAGAATCTATAGAGCAATGACTAAGTTAATCATGAAAATAATCAACCCAATCAAAATGCTCAAACATAAGAAAACTTATGGAGTCATAACTAAATAACCAAACAAGATGATTAATTTAGTCCAATATGCTCGACATAAAGTACCTTATGGAACAACAACAAAGCTAATCATGAAAATAATCAACTCTGATTGTTTTAGTGCTCAACATAAGACACATTACGGAGCCTCATAGTAATACACAAAAATTATGGATCATGGAAGATCAATTATCATGGAATACATAAGGATTCATTCTATTTTTCATCACCATTTTCACAATGACAAACAATAGACATAATCCTTGAAAATAAAAGATTTTAACCTATCTTCCATCAATAATTGACAATATATGCTTAACTTTAATATTTGTCAAAAGTCCATTCATTCCTTTATCAATATAAGAATATCGACTTACGAAAGACTTTACTTTTGACAAGATATGGGATAATCATAGTTCACGGACGCAAACACACATATCCCATAAAAAATTTCAATATATAAAACCATAAAGATTAATATTGCAAAAATCATCTTCCAAACAAGTTTAGAATTTAAACCAATAAATCTAAAAACATGAAGATGAAAACGTTGGACATAGCTATGTGTAATCACAATAATGGCTATTCCAAACTCTAGTTATTCTTTAAAACAAAACAAAAAAATAGGTTTCTCATACGAAGACTTACTAGTTGATATAAGAAAATCAGAGTTCGTTGAGAACCTCATATCTTTCAATGAATCCATCAAAGAAGGTGTCACTGATTTCCTTTATCCTCTTGACCGTAGAAACACCATGTTCGTGAGTTAGAACACTAACTTTTTGATCAACAACCAGAGCAAGCTGTCTAGCCTTGACACAGTCCATGATGAGCTTCTTTTGATTCCATATCAGAAGATTCTGATTAGCAAGGATTCTGTCCTGACCATCCAAGAGTTGGTTTATCTGCAACTGAAGATTTGCAAACTCGACCTTTGAATCATTCTGAAAACGAATTACATCCTTGAAGGAATCATTAATCCAGGAGTTGTGATCCTTACTTTCAAGCATCTTCTTTAGAACAAGCTCTTGCAATGACTCACGTTCTTGAGCGTCTTCCTCCATATCAAGATGCACAATCTCTTGAGACTTTGCAGGATTCTCCATATAATTATGATTAGGGATGAAAAAACACAATATATATATATATATGTGTGTGTATGTAAACAAGAGAGAGGAACTCTTGTTGTTGGAAACCCTAAGAATTCTCAATAGGAGGACGCAAACGTTATGGACCGCCAACACACAAAAGCAAACTTAAACAGAAAAATATACAACATACTTGAGTAATTCTCAATTATTGTCCTTTTACCTCTCAAGTTAGGAACAAGGAAAAAACTTCCCGAATCAGGCGGTAGAGTGAGAAACAATCCCACTATGATGATTAAGAAGGGAGTTGTACATCTCATCTGACTGCTTTATCTTTGTGCGTTTTGCCTTTCTTTGTTCGACACCCATTCCAGAAAGAAGAGGCACAACTTGATTGATATATCCGTCGAAGGTTTTCTCTGAGGACTAAATCTAGGACCTCTTGCAACAGGTTCAAGAGGATCAGGATAGAAGGGAATCCATTTTCTAGACTTAGATTTACCAAAGAATGAGCCTTATAAACACAGGGAATGCTTTCATCAACAACACTGGAAAGCCTTTGATCCCTGTGATGATATCTAGGAAGGAGATCATATTTATAAGGTTTCTGGTTTTCTGTGGACATGTGATTCACTAGAGTTTCGGTTGACTATTTATTCCATTGACAGTAGAAAGAAGCAAATTATGAAGTTTAGAAATCTATTTCCTTCTGCAAAACAATGGATATCATAGTGATTCTTTTTTCCACAGAATATACAGGTTCGTGGACAAGAGGCACTAAAAGGCACCTGTTTTAACTTCATAGCCATATGAGAAGATTGTAAGTTATGTAAACTTTTCTTGACACAATCTTCTTCTGGAGAGCATCTCGTCATGTACTGTGATTCGTGAGAATTACTTTGTACAGAGGAGTTTCTCCTTAAGACAGAGTTTTCCTTTTCCAAGGATCTTCATTGTTCATGGGCTAGATTCAGAGATGCTTCTAGTTTCTCTTTCTCGACACGAAGTCTGTTAAAATCTGATGAATGAGACTCGATTAACCATTTCTCTCTAATTGAGTCTTCCTTGACAATATCTTCAAGAACACTAATCTTTTCGAGCTGTAGAGTAGTTTCTTGGAGAATTTTTTCAATATTCTTAGAGAAAGACTCAATGATCTTTGTAGAGTTCATTTTCTCGATCAAGAGACTTTTCAAATTCATCAATCAGCTGATCATGATCCTGGAAATCAATAGTCTCAGGGGAGTTTTTTGAGATTCTGGTGAGATCCATTTCAGCTTTTGCCATCGTTCCCAATGTCTCATCGGAAAGAGATATGTTGACACAAGATGGAACAATCTTCTTACCTCGGGATTCGGAATAATCAGCTAAAGTGTAATCCTTTGAGGTATTCCCAAGACATTTAGCATAATTAAAAGTTGTTGAAGACATCTTGGTATGCGTACAGGAGATTCTGTCCTCAGACTCAAATTGCCACAAACACAGACTTGTAAGATCTTAAACATGTTTGCCTGCTCTGATACCAATTGAAAAAGCGGTGGGTCTACCAACCACACCCAATAATTTGATTAACAATCTGTATGGACAAACTCCAATATACTTTCTAGAAAATCAACTAGACAGTCAGACTCAATCTAGAGAAAAGTATATCAAAGAGTTTATATCTCAATCTCTCGATTTGATCTTTACTCAAGCAAATACAAATCTACGAGTCTTTATCAAAGATAGATAACTTGGATGGTACCAAAGACCAATATCCAAGTGTCAATCAATTTAAATCAACAACCCTAAAGGTCGGATATTCTAATTGATTGAACAATGCACAACCTGTGATATTTAAATTATATTAACTAATATAATGCAGAATAGAAATAACACAGACACCAGAATTTTGTTAACGAGGAAACCACAAATGCAGAAAAACCCCGGAACCTAGTCCAGATTGAACACACATTGTATTAAGCCGCCAAAGACTCTAGCCTACTCAAAATTAACTTCGGTATGGACTGTAGTTGAACCCCAATCAATCTCATACTGATCCAAGGTATAGTTATGCTCATACACCTATGATCCCAGCAGGATGCTACGTACTTGATTCCCTTAGCTGATCTCACCCACAACCAAGAGTTGCTACGACCCAAAGTCGAAGACTTTAATAAACAATCTGTATCACACAGAAAAGTCTACAAAATAGATAAATTCGTCTCCCACGAATATACCTATGAGTTATGTTCCGTTTTTTAATAAATCAAGGTGAACATGAACCAATCAATAACCCAGACTTATATTCCCGAAGAACAGCCTAGTATTATTGATCTCACAATAATCTTAATCGGCGCAGCGAAAAAAGATATTGTAGAATCACAAACAATGAGACAAAGTGTTTGTGATTTCTTTTCTATCTTGCCTATCGGAGTTATAAATCTCAAGCCAATTATTACAATTGTTCTCGTACGATAGAAACAACAAGATCATATCACATAACTACAAGAAAAGTAGTATCGGTCTGGATTCACAATCCCAATGAAGTCTTTAAGTCGTTAACCTGGTTTTAGAAGAAGAAAACCCAAGGTTAAAGGAGAATCGACTCTAGCTTAGCAAACTAGTCTCACACGTAAGGTGTGGGGATTAGGTTTCCCAGTTGCTAGAGTTCTCCCTTATATAGTCTTTCAAATCGTGGTTTGCAATCAATGTTAGCTTGGTAACAAAGCATTCAATATTCACCGTTAGATGAAAACTGATTAGATTCAAGCTAATATTTCTCAACCGTTGGATCAAAAACTTAGCTTGTTACACACAAATTAAATGTTCAATTTTGGGTTTATGAACTGTACCCAAACATTAACATTTGTTGGTTCAACAATAGTCAACCAAATGGTTAGCCATATGATCACTCTCATATCAACCATATTCTTTTTCACCATAACTAGTTCAAATGACTCAAATGAACTAGTTAGAGAGTTGTTCAATTGCTTAGATCTTATGTAACTACACAACACACAATCGAAGCAAAAACGGTTTGATTCACTCGAATCGGTTCATGAACTTTATAGCCACGGTTTGCAAAAGCATTCCTTAGTTTAAATAAACATTAGTTCAAGAACAACCGGTTTTAGACATAACCTAATCAAGTTCGCGGACTGGGTTCGCGGACTTAAGCTCATGGAAGGAGTACACAAACTCTAGCAGAAATTCTCGGGTCGAGAACTTCCACACGGGTTTGCGGACTTGGCTCACGCCACTTCCATTTCTCTTGATCAACAAAGTTTGCAAACTTTGGTTCAAGGAATAAGGACTTATACATATATGTGTTTCCACAACAATGCTTATATCCTATCAATGGTTATGTAATCTAAACTCTCATTTCAATCATTAAAATATTCTCAGAGAACGTTATATAACTGTTATTCACAGACCATTTTTCGTCAGAGAAATTTCCAAAGTGATTGAAACATATCATGACTTTCGTCACTAGGTAAAGATGAATTCGGTTAAAGCGAAAGCTTACCAACACATATTTCGAGAAATAGATAGGCGAGTTAAACTCGGCTCGAAATAGCAAATGTGTATAATGAAAGTCTATACGTCTAAACGACTTTTGTCTCAAGAGTAGGAGATAGAGTAAATAGACTTTTGAGTGATAGATAAGTTCAAGTCTCCACATACCTTTTAATCGATGAAGTTCCACCGGTTCCTCGAGTAGTCCTTTGTCTTGTATGATGATTGCCATGGAGTTTTTGAGCTGAACTACACTTTCTATGCTAGTCCGAGACCTTTAGCTACATAGGATAGAAATCAAGACTTATAGTTTTGATCACTAACATTGACAAACATGCTTGATATAGCAATGCATGCGAGTTCGACCGAGCAATGCTATAACAATCTCCCCCTTTGTCAATTTTAGTGACAAAACTATTAATACATATGAAATACAAAAAATAAATAAATTAACTTTTGTAGCTCCTATTCCACATGTCTAATCTTCAATATTACTTGAAATCTTCGTCACTTCCAAGTACTCCAATGATCCCAAAGGTTGTAAGTTTAGCATCATCGTTGTTGAAAATCCGTAGTTATAACAATAAGAAAACAAGAGTTCTCAATCATTATTATACAGTGTCATAGTATCATACACAGCGTCAAAGTCCAATTGTATCACAACTTCAACAACAATACTATGGTGATATGTATTACTCCCCCTTAGTCAATACTCCATCTCACATGGAAACCACTCCCCCTTACACAACGATCCGAAAACCATATGTATTTGTAGTGTGAACTACATATTAATTCGCCCCTTTTTTGTCCATAAAATTGGCAAAGGTACAAGAACGGGATCCTAATGAAATTTCCAAACGAGACATTTCATAATCAAAAGAAAGAAACACACATCATCTTATTTAGATGCAATCATAAAGACGAAGCTAAATGCATTCATCAAAGAGTTTAAAGATACAAGATAACCCCTATAATATTCCACAGCCGCACTCCCCACAAAGATATGGCAATTAAGTGCATGTTCAAAAAGAACTCTCCCCCATAATATGTCATTCCCGAAAGAACAACAAGAGTGACCTTAATTTCGAAAGAAAAGAAGGATTTCTTTGGACATAACAAATCACATACAAGTATGAATTTGAATCCAAAATACTCAACTAAATTAACCACAAGAGAACCCATGATTAATTTAATCGAATTACACAATCAAACTAATCACAAAGAGTAATCAATTTAATTGGCCATACTCACATAAGAGAATCTATGGAGCAATGACTAAGTTAATCATGAAAATAATCAACCCAATCAAAAATGCTCAAACATAAGAAAACTTATGGAGTCATAACTAAATAACCAAACAAGATGATTAATTTAGTCCAATATGCTCGACATAAAGTACCTTATTGAACAACAACAAAGCTAATCATGAAAATAATCAACTCTGATTGTTTTAGTGATCAACATAAGACACATTACGGAGCCTCACAGTAATACACAAAAAATATGGATCAGGGAAGATCAATTACTGCGGAATACACAAGGATTCATTTTGTTTTTCATCACCATTTTCACAATGACAAACAATAGACATAATCCTTGAAAACAAAAGATTTTAACCTATCTTCCATCAATAATTGACAATATAGGCTTAACTTTTGTATTTTTCAAAAGTCCATTCATTCCTTTATCAATATAAGAATATCGACTTACGAAAGACTTTACTTTTGACAAGATATGGGATAATCATAGCTCACGAACGCAAACACACATATCCCATAAACAATTGCAATATATAAAACCATAAAGATTAATACTTGCAAAAATCATCTTCCAAACAAGTTTAGAATTTAAACCAATAAATCTAAAAACATGAAGATGAAAACGTTGGACATAGCTATGTGTAATCACAATAATGGCTATTCCAAACTCTAGTTATTCTTTAGAACAAAACAAGAAAAATAGGTTTCTCATACGAAGACTTACTAGTTGATATAAGAAAATCGAGTTTGTTGAGAACCTCATATCTTTCAATGAATCCATCAAAGAAGGTGTCACTGATTTCGTTTATCCTCTTGACCGTAGAAACACCATGTTCGTGAGTTAGAACACTAACTTTATGATCAACAACCCGAGCAAGCTGTCTAGCCTTGACACATCCATGATGAGCTTCTTTTGATTCCATATCGAAGATTCGATTAGCAAGGATTACGGCACGACCATCCAAGAGTTGGTTTATCTGCCATGAAGATTTGCAAACTTGACCTTTGAATCATTCTCAAAAACGAATTACATCCTTGATGGAATCATTAATCCAAGAGTTGTGATCCTTTCTTTCAAGCATCTTCTTTAGAACAAGCTCTTGTAATGACTCACGTTCTTGAGCGTCTTCCTCCATATCAAGATGCACAATCTCTTGAGACTTTGCAGGATTCTCCATATAATTATTATTAGGGATGAAAAAACACAATATATATATATATATATATATATATATATATATATATATATATATATATATATATGTGTATGTAAATAGGAGAGAGGAACTCTTGTTTTTGGAAACCCTAAGATTCTCAATAGGAGAACACAAACGTTATGGACCGCCAGCACACAAAAGCAAACTTAAACAGAAAAATATACAACATACTTGAGTAATTATCAATTATTGTCCTTGCACCTCCCAAGTTAGGAACAAGGAAAAGACTACCCAGATCAGGCGGTAGAGTGAGAAACAATCCCACTATGATGATTAAGAAGGGATTTGTACATCTCATCTGACTGCTTTATCTTTGTGCGTTTTGACTTTTTTTGTTCGACACCCCTTCCAGAAAGAAGAGGCACAGCTTGATTGATATATCCGTCAGAAGGTTTTCTCTGAGGACTAAATCTAAGACCTCTTGCAACAGGTTCAAGAGGATCAGGATAGAAGGGAATCCATTTTCTAGACTTAGATTTACCAGCAACAGCCTTATAAACACAGGGAATGCTTTCATCAACAAAACTGGAAAGCCTTTGAGCCCTGTGATGATTTCTAGGAAGGAGATCATATTTATAAGGTTTTTGGTTTTTTGTGGACATGTGATTCACTGCAGTAGTCGGATGACTGTTTATTCCATTGACAGTAGAAAGAAGCAAATTATGAAGTTTAGAAATCTGTTTCCTTCTGGCAAAAAATTTGATAGCATAGTGATTCCTTTTTCCACAGAATATACAGGCTCATGGAGAAGAGGCACTAAAAGGCACCTGTTTTAACTTCATAGCCATATGAGAAGATTGTAAGTTATGTAAACTTTTCTTGACACAATCTTCTTCCTGGAGAAAGACATCTCGTCATGTACTTGTGATTCGTGAGAATTACTTTGTACAGAGGAGTTTCTCCTTAAGACAGAGTTTTCCTTTTCCAAGGATCTTCATTGTTCATGGGCTAGATTCAGAGATGCTTCTAGTTTCTCTTTCTCGACACGAAGTCTGTTAAGATCTGATGAATGAGACTCGATTAACCATTTCTCTCTAATTGAGTCTTCCTTGACAATATCTTCAAGAACACTAATCTTTTCGAGCTGTAGAGTAGTTTCTTGGAGAATTTTTTCAATATTCTTAGAGAAAGACTCAATGATGCTGTAGAGTTCATTTTCTCGATCAAGAGACTTTTCAAATTCATCAATCAGCTGATCATGATCCTAGAAATCAATAGTCTCAGCGGAGTTTTTTGAGATTCTCACAGCTCCATTTCAGCTTTTGCCATCGTGCCCAATGTCTCATTAGAAAGAGATATGTTGACACAAGATGGAACAATCTTCTTACCTCGGGATTCGGAAGAATCAGCTAAAGTGTAATCCTTTGAGGTATTCCCAAGACATTTGGCATAATTAAAAGTTGTTGAAGACATCTTGGTATGCGTACAAGAGATTCTGTCCTCAGAGTCAGATTGCCACAAACACAGACTTGTAAGGTCTTAAATGTGTTTGCCTGCTCTGATACCAATTGAAAAAGCGGGGGTCTAACAACCACACCCAATAATTCGATTAGAAATTTGTATGGACAAAATCCAATATACTTTCTAGAAAATCAACTATACACTTAGACTCAATCTAGAGAAAAGTATATCAAAGAGTTTATATCTCAATCTCTCGATTTGATCTTTACTCAAGCAAATAGAAATCTGCGAGTCTTTATCAAAGAGAGGTAACTTGGATGGTACCAAAGACCAATATCCAAGTGTCAATCAATTTAAATCAACAACCCAAAAGGTCGGGTATTCTAATTGATTGAACAACGCACAACCTGTGATATTTCAATTATATAAACAAATATAATGCGGAATAGAAATAACACAGACACCAGAATTTTGTTAACGAGGAAACCGCAAATGCAGAAAAACCGCGGAACCTAGTCCAGATTGAACACACATTGTATTAAGCCGCTACAGACTCTAGCCTACTCCAAATTAACTTCAGTCTGGAATGTAGTTGAACCCCAATCAATCTCACAATGATCCAAGGTACAGTTATGCTCCTACGCCTCTGATCCCAATAGGATTCTACGTACTTGATTCCCTTAGCTGATCTCACCCACAACTAAGAGTTGCTACGACCCAAAGTCGAAGACATTAATAAACAAATTTGTATCCCACAGAAAAGTCTACAAAATAGATAAATCTGTCTCCCACGAATATACCTATGAGTTTTGTTCCGTCTTTTGATAAATCAAGGTGAACAAAAACCAATCAATAACCCGGACTTATATTCCCGAAGAACAGCCTAGTATTAACAAGAACCAATCAATAATCTTAATCGATTTAGCGAAAAAAGATATTGCGAATCACAAATCGATGAGATGAAGTGTTTGTGATTTCTTTTCTATCTTGCCTATCGAGATATAAATCTCAAGCCAATTATTACAATTGTACTTTCGAACGATAGAAATAACAAGATCGAGATCACACAACTACAAGAAAGTTAGTATTGGTCTGGCTTCACAATCCCAATGAAGTCTTTAAGTCCTTAACCCGGGTTTTAGAAGAAGAAAACCTAAGGTTAAAGGAGAATCGACTCTAGCTTAGCAAACTAGTATCACACGTAAGGTGTGATTAGGTTTCTAGTTGCTAGAGTTATCCCTTATATAGTCTTTCAAATCAGGGTTTGCAATCAATGTTAGCTTGGTAACAAAGCATTCAATATTCAATAGTTAGATGAAAACCTAATTAGATTCAATCTAATATTTCTCAACCGTTGGATCGAAAACTTAGCTTGTTACACACAATTGAAATGTTCAATTTTGGGTTTATGAACCATACCCAAACATTAACATTTGTTGGTTCAACAATAGTCAACCAAATGGTTAGCCATATGATCACTCTCATATCAACCATATTCATCTTCACCATAACTAGTTCAAATGACTCAAATGAACTAGTTAGAGAGTTGTTCAAATCTTATGTAACTACACAAGACAAATCGAAGCAAAAGCGGTTTGATTCACTCGAATCGGTTCATGAACTTTATAGCCACGGTTTGCAAAAGCATTCCTTAGTTTAAATAAACATTAGTTCAAGAACAACCGGTTTTAGATATAACCTACTCAAGTTCGCGGACTGGGTTCACGGACTTAAGCTCATGGAAGGAGTACATAAACTCCAGCAGAAATTCTCGGGTCGAGAACTTCCGCCAGTTCGCGGACTTGGCTCACGCTACTTCCATTTCTCTTGATCAACAAAGTTCGCAAAATTTGGTTCAAGGAATAAGAACTTATACATATATGTGTTTCCACAAAAATCTTATGTCCTACCAATGGTTCTGTAATCTAAACTCTCATTTCAATCATTGAAACATTCTCAGATAACGTTATATAACCGTTATTCACAGACCATTTTTCGTCAGAGCAATTTCCAAAGTAATTGAAACATATCATGACTTTCGTCACTAGGTAAAGATGAATTCGGATAAAGCGAAAGCTTACCAACACATATTTCGAGAAATAGATATGCGAGTTAAACTCGGCTCGAAATAGCAAATGTGTATAATGAAAGTCTATACGTCTAAACGACTTTTGTCTCAAGAGCAGGAGATAGAGTAAATAGACTTTTGAGTGATAGATAAGTTCAAGTCTCCACATACCTTT
The DNA here is from genome assembly GCA_023531295.1 of Papaver armeniacum. NCBI lineage: Eukaryota > Viridiplantae > Streptophyta > Magnoliopsida > Ranunculales > Papaveraceae > Papaver > Papaver armeniacum. The sequence continues at coordinate 126,670 of JAJJWW010001829.1, read as the reverse complement.
TAGTCGATGAAGTTCCACTGGTTCCTCGAGTAGTCCTTCATCTTGTATGATGATTGGCATGGAGTTCTTGAGCTCAAATACACTTTCTTTCCTAGTCCGAGACTTTTAGCTACATAGGATAAAAATCAAGACTTATAGTTTTGATCACTAACATTGACAAACATGCTTGATATAGCAACGCATGCGAGTTCGACCGAGCAATGCTCTAACATCTTGTGTAATCTAATTCGAAAAGGAAACATCCGATCCCATGTTTCTTCATTGTTTGTCTTCTTTTGTGATATGTGATTATTTTATCTAGGCGTTTAAGATATCTTGGCTGATCCTAAGAAATTTATTTCAGTTGTTTGAATCTTGGACTACTAATGTTTTACAAGGAAGGGGAAAGTAGGTGAAGGATATTATACACTACGTTGTTTGTTGGATCTTATGTAAGGAACGAAATGAGAGAGTTTTTGGTGATCACCAGAAAATTGTTGCGAGAAAATATTGATCTTGTTAAACAACTTGTAGTTTTATGGTCTTCGACAATCGATTCCTTTAGATTTGTTCCTCTAGTCTCATATGGATCAACTAGAAAGCTCTCGTGAGTGAGTAATTACTCTTTGTAATTGTATTCTCTTTTTCTCTTTTTAATATAATCTTATCTTCGGAAGAAAAAAAAGAGAATGCCAATTTCTACCAACTCTCTTTTCATGTCGTTACTTCTCAAGACCATGACCATGAATACGAGCCTACTTGAAGTAGGGTCCCGGTATTCACAATCTTTAGTCTCTCTTAATTTTTAGTGGGACTATTAATCCCAACTGTTTGAGCTAAAATTTTACGTGATTATTGTTAGCTTAATAGTTCAAATTCCAAAGAGGTCTTGATGGGAAAAAGGTCTTGATGGGTGTTACTTGATCTGAAATTTAATTTTCAGGTGCACTTTTCTTTGGGGGAAAGTCAGAGTTTGGTTGATGAAGGGATGATTATCCTTAGCTTTACCAAAGCAAATATGGACTTGCGTAAACGGTGTACCTTTTAGTTTTAGAGTTTATATAGATTTTCCTTAGTAATTTGTCCTTGCAACACCTATGATTATATCTCGTCTGATATGAGCTTCACAATACCAGCCAGAAGGATAGAGTTAATGACATCCTCTCCTTAGTTTAGACACAAAGTTGGTGTTAGATAGTCCATTGAGCATATTTTAAGATTTTGGCAACAAAATAACAGAGAATTTATTGTCTCTTTTGTTTGCGGTTTTAATTTTGATGATGAGAACTACACTCTACCCTATCACCACACCTTCAACTTATTTAGCAAGTAGTTATAGTTTTCCTTGTCGAACCCTCATGAAGACGTATGCCATCCTTCTTTACAATAACATGAAACACAAGGCCACACCGAATGTAACAATCATCATTATGCATTATTCGGCCTTGTGAATTGTCTTGGCTTGAAAGAATCGAAAGTAAACATTATAAGTTGTAATGTTCTCAAAGAAGCAAATTTTATTCAAATTCAATTAAATTTATAATAAATTATTGGCAATAATTTTTTTTTAGAGAATATAAATACAAGTTATCGAGAACTAGAACTCGGCTTCTAACTGGTATGGATGATATCGTCAGTCTCTTGATTCAGGACTTAATGAGAACAATTAGGTTCAATCCAAGTGCAGCTTAATCTTTCATTTGTATTGTGAAAATCTTACGAAGAGTGTTGATTACTCCCAACATAATGATACCTACGCATATCCAGAGAATAGTATAGTATCCTTTCACCGTATAATCTAGAAAAGTAGATTTTGTTTTCCATACAACTGCGGGACTGAGAAACTAGATGCGTAGCTGATGAACAACGCATGCTTTCCCAAACTATTCAATTTAACCTAGACCATCTCCGAATGATCTAATTAATAAATCTCTAGCAATTTTTCACTGCAAAACAAAATCGTGAAAAGTTTCCCATCACACTCCACCAAAAACTTGGATAAAAACCGAATTGTTTCAAAGGCCACAAAGTACTTTCCGGGATATCACCTTTCATATAAAAAATTCTAATATTCCGTTATAATCTAAGCGAGAAAACCCCATTATGGAAAACTGGGTTGTTAATACACGGCATAAAGTCGTTCAGTATAGCGACCCTTCATAACGGAATTCGTGAATAGTCAACCAGTTGCTCTTTTTTTCCCTCACCAAGAAAGCATTTGCGACTGCACCAACACCTTTTTTACTCTACTCTTTCCTTATTTACTAGTTTTTCCTTACTGCTAGTTCTTCCCAAACTTAGGTGTTTTCTTTATTTAGTTTTCTGCAGTGTGTTTTCATAAATTATTTGTGATTGGTTTATTTAGATGTTGCCTAAATTTGGATTTGCTAGACTATATATATCTCTTTGATGTAGAACATAATTCTCATTCAATACAATTCAAATTATTAAGCTTGTCTTAATCGGTGGCTAATCCCCAATCAAAGGATTTCTGTCTTTTCTCATAGTTTTGGTAGAAATCCATTAGTTTTGATGTAGGATCCTAACAACTGGTATCTAGAGCCACAAATCTGAGCCACACTTTCATTAATTTTTTTCCTCTCCTGTTACTACCCAATTCTTGAAGATGACGGTGAAATCATTAGAATCAAAAGTTGGCGAGCTTACTACAACTATTCAGGCATTAATTAAACATATGGAAGCTGATCGTAAGGTTACTCTTTGAGTAATTAACAACCATAGAAACTCGGCTTGCAACGAAACCGATAAAAAGTGAACCACGACGATTCGAGGACGACTCGACTCGGAAACGGAGCAGTGAAACAACCGCTCGAATTGTAAAAGGGAGTTCAATTAATCAAAAGTTTCCTAGATTTGATGGAATTGATCCAGAAGGTTTTATTTTTAAAGCAGAATAATATTTCTCATTATATGAGGTAAAGAATTCCAAGAAGGTACCAATAGTGAGTAAATCTTGAAGGTAATTTTTGATCTCATGGTATCGTTTGGATTACTAGTTCACTAGGAAAAATTAACTTGGAAGCAATTCTCTGCACTATAAGGGGTCGTTTTACTTCAATGAAGTATGTTGATCCATGAAGTTCCTTGGCAAAGCTAGCACAAAAAGGTACAATTCGCGACTTTGTTACTGAATTTGAAAAGTTGTTAAATTTTGTGACTGAGATGCCTGAAAGTTATCAAATGAGTATACTCTTGTTCGGTCTTCGTGATGGGGTTCCGCTCACATAATCCTAAATTTTTATTGGCCGCTTTTGAAAAAGCTATATGTCAAGAGATGCAATACAGGAAACGAAGTCTTTTATTGTATCTCTTAACAAAAAAATCTTCCAACCATCGCGCAACACCAGCTCTAAGGCCTAGTTTACCTTCGGTGTTAGAAGATTATCATGGGCGAGCGAATCGCATGCGAGAAAGGCTTATGTTTTTCAACGACACTTACAAACCTGGACATGTTTGTATCAAGCCTAGATTGATGGTTTTGGAAGCGCTTGGTATCACTATCACGGAAGTTGACACGAGTTGTATTTGTACACATGATATGAATGACTCAACTATTGAGATAACTATCCACGAACCAGAAATTTCCTTACATTCACTTATGGGATTTGTACAACCGAGAACTATGTGTATTACAGGTTATCTCAAGGGACGTTGTATTATTGTTCTTATAGTTTCGGGATCGACCCATAATTTTATACATCCTCATGTTGCTAAGGAGTGTGGTTACACGATTCAATCAGTTGACGCGCCTTTACATGTTATGATTGGTGATGGTGGTTTTTTAGAAACTCATGTTTCTTATTTGAATGTCTCCATTAATTTGCAAGGTTATCGATTCCCAATTGATTTTTACCTATTGAGCATTAGTGGTTGTGATATGGTGTTAGGTGTACAGTAGTTGTATTCTTTGGGTGTGATTTGTTGGGATTTCGCCAACTTAACTATGAAGTTCAAGTCGAGAACACTCTTTCTCACTAGTTAGAGATAACTGAAACCGTAATAAAATGGACAAATATACCTATACAACAATTGGTAAGCCGCGAACAATTTGGAGTTCTTTACGCTTATCTTCATCTACAACGTCGACATCTACAAGCGCCACGGTTGTACCGCCAACAATTGGTGATTTTGTTTTGAGTTTCTATGATATTTTAGACCACCGGCGACACTTCTTCCTCGACAAAGCATTATACGATGATTTCGCCAATCATTTACGCTTTTACTTACAGTAAAGCTACCGTCATTAATGACGTGGATTTATCTCTAAGAGCTCGAGATCGAACTTTGCATCTTCTCAAACACCATCTACATGCTTCTCAAGACCGTATGAAGTTCTACACTAATGCACATAGCACCGAGAGGAGTTTTGCTGTAGGATATTTGGTTTATCTTCGTTTACAAGCTTACCGTCAAACCACAGCTGCTAATCAATTTTATTCCAAGTTATCTCCGCGATTTTATGGTCCTTTCCATGTGCTAGAGAAGATTAAACGTTGCTTATAAACCTGGACTTGCCTTCTCATTCCGCATTCATCCGCTTTCCATGTTTCTCTCTTGAAACTCAAATTGGAAGCTAATATTATTGTTGATGCTTCTCGCCACCATTGTTGACCATTTTGAATGGGAACTCGAATCCATTCTAGAAACATGAATGTTCAAGCATAACAACCGTGTTGTCACTCATTGGTGATTAAGTGGCGGATCGCCCATTGATGAAGCTACATGGGAGGATGCTCTTTGAATTCATCCTTCGGTTTCCATATTTTGAGGCTTGAGGACAAGCCATGTTTGCGAGGGGGCTGGGATGTTGCGACACCAAACACCCTTTACTCTATTCTTTCCTTATTTACTAGTTTTTTTCCTTCTTTTCTAGTTATTTCCAAACTTAGGTGTGTTTTCTTTATTTAGTTTTATGCGGTGTGTTTTCTTAAATTAGTTGTGATTTCTTTATTTAGATGTTTGCTTGAATTAGGATTTGCTAGCCTATATATATATATCTCTTTCTTGGTAGAAACGAGTTCTCATTCAATACAATTCAAATTATTAAGCTTGTCTTAATCGGTGGCTAATCCAATCAAAGGATTTCTATCTTTTATCATGGTTTTGGTATAAATCCATTAGTTTTGGTGTAGGATCCAAAAACAATATCATTAATACCTATTGCTTTAAGCCAATTGGAGATGACAATTACCACGCAATCGCGAGAAGTTGGTACGGACGAGAATGACATTCCACCAAGTGCATAATCATCAGGTACATCTGGAATACGGATCATTGCTCTTGTGAAGGGATTGTAGCATATAACCTTATTTTTACTAATAGAGAACAAAAGCCATCCATCTTTCGAAAAACGTATTGTAGAACCTACAAGAAATAGGTCGAGATACTTTAATAACATACTTGTCATTATTATGCATCGGGTCGCAATATCCTTTGATCAGTCTCTTCAAGATCTTCAAAGGATAAAATCATCCATGGAGATAAATATGTAGTTGATGTGGTCCTTGTAGAAGCCGATAATCGGTTCAATGCGGGGAGAAATTTAGAGATCTTTTTACGGGCTAAAACGAAAATGAATGTAATCCACTGGATGGAGAAATCTCACTATCGCCTCTATCTTTGTCATAATCATTAAGAAAATCCCATTGTCTTAATGCTTCTAATGCTCCTCCACATTATTTAACCTTCTCATGTTCTCATCTTCTATACGTTTAGTTGTATCTTGCCATACTAGTACATCTGTTATCCTTCTCCTACTTCCAACAACGTACCTGACAAAATGAATTATCAATAACTAGAAAAGCTAGGAAATTAAAGCTTCTCCAATGGTTGATGTGCTTATTTCATATGTGTCAATATTGTCTTGACTTTCTCTTGGTAAATATTCCTTTATATAGATATAAATTCCTAAATATTAGGAATTAAAAAAATTCATCTCCAACCCAAATCAATTTTAATCTTTTGTTTCTTAAGTGTCATTTGATAATTGGTTAACAATCATTCTATTTTTAATTTATAACTAATTTCACTAACATAAAAATGACTATGATAGGAAGACATTATCAAGGTGAATGTCTAAAACTAAGAAATCTCAAACCCTTTAAATCCAATATAAACATTTTTCTTTGCCCTGTAATTTTAAGTAATCTCAAACCCTTTGATTCCTGACCGAGTCTGAGACAACTCTATTAGGAAATTCCTATTTAGAAAATATGGTACTGAGCCAACTCGGGGAAAACCCACGATACATAAAGCATTACCTTCTACCGGAAGGGTGCCACAAGGCCCAAAACCCATATGATTGCAGCCTGCCAGTTTCTAAAGCCAACCACTGTCTCCTATAATGCTTTAGATACCTCTTTTGTCCATATAGTGCGAGAGAGAGGTAGGGGGATCGATTCCCACTAGGGAAGGTTGGATCGATCCCCCATTTTCACTAATATCCTCGATAGATAGAGTTGAGATCGGGATCCCCCATTTTTACTAATATCCTCGACAGATAGAGTTGAGATCGGATTTTATTGAGATTGGATCTTATTGTTGAGGTGGTGGTTGGCAGTAGGGCTAGTGAGCTGAGACTGGATTTTGTTGTTGAGGTGGCGATTGGATTAGCAGTGTGGCTAGTCCAGCTTGCTAGGTCTGCTCATGGGGTGTATCTAGCTGTGCCGCATCAGGAATTTTTTTTTGGAAATTTTACGTCACTGGTGTATAAGCATGTCTATGCACCTGTATTCTCTCCAACTAAATCGTCCACTAGATGTCAAAACGAATTAAGTCCCATAATTTTCACTTCTTTGTATGATTTTTTTTTCTTCCACTCCGAGAATTAGATTATTTCTTTGGAAATTGGTTCAAAAGGCTCTCCCAAATTCCAACAGATTGGCAACATATGTTTCGGATATTTCTTCGAAATGTTTTCTTTGTAACTCGCAAACCTCATAAACAAAAAAACATGTTTTCCTAGAATGTGCTTTTGTTAAAGGAATATGGATCTCCCTCTCTTTATCTTCTTTGGTTTCTTCTCCTCCCACAAAATCAACGAATGTTTGGGTTGCCAGTTGGATATTGTCCCCAGTTTACGCTTCATTTTCTAGTACCATATCTATTACTATGTGGTTTATTTAGAAACATAGATGTTCTATAATTTTTGAAAAAAATGGATCTCAACCCTAGACGTGCATTAGACCAAACAAGAGATCATTTGCAAACTTCTTCGTCAGTGCAACAAATCAGGCTACAAAATTAAGTCCAACGCCCCAAGATCAATTAAACCTTCATGGTCAACATGGGATATAGACAGGATTATGTTTATAGACAGTTCATTCAAGGAGACAGATTTTTTGACGGGATATGCTTTTTTGTTTACTCAGTAGACCAAGAATCATTCTTGTATATTAAAGCAAGATCTAGCCGAGACTCCTCAGTGTTACAAGCAGAAGATCTTCCGTTATTAGTCGCAAGCGACTGGTTATAGAATAATATGCTCTCAAATGTTTACATAGCTTCGGATTGCAAGTAATTGTTTGATACAATCAACAACAGAGAGATAAAAGCTTCATGGTGAGCAAAAAATACCATAGACAAAATGATTTCGATTTTAGGAAATCTCCCACAATATAATCGTCATATTTCCTAAAAATATAATACAACAGGTTGTCAAGAGGAATAATAATGGTGTAGATTCTATGGCTAAGACAGCGAGAATCAAAGCCTTCAGCATATTTCAACTAGCCTTCATCAAAGAGTCCAAAAGTCTTATATTTTATGTAACATGCTTACTGAATAAGAAATTGGCAACTTGTTGTTTTTATTACATTTTTTGAGCTAATATAATCGTCGTTTTCATCAACAAAAACAAAAATCCCAGGTTACTCTTCCAACCGAATCTTGAAAGACCTGATGCACCTCGTAGAAGGAAAGAAAAAAAATCCATATTATCCTAGTAGTTTCACAAAGAAAAAATATATGTGACAATTAAATTCTGGTACTACTTGATTTGTTTGATAGAGCCAACTAAGTTGAAGGATTGATTGTCCATATTACCCATATTATTTATATTGCCCCTGGTATATCAAGCTTGATTGTTATATTATAGTTCCAAAACTCTAAGGTGCTAGATTTTTTTGATAGATCCAACTTTGTTAGGTTATATTAGGAACATAGAAATGTTGAGGCTCATGTTACTCATGAAGAACCTGAAGACGTATTTGCATTAACAAACAATCATCCTTCAGTTCGAGGATAGTAGAAAAAGACTTGACTTGTTCCATTGAAATCTTTTTTGTTTCAACTCAACTGAAAACATAACATACGAAGTAAAGTTTGTTCACTTATCTTTAGTATATTGGTGACTTGGCCATTATGCTATAACCAAAATATTCAGGAAAGATATACTAATATTTTCATACAACTTGAGTATATGGAGTTACGAAATATAGTTTCCCTATAGACTTCGTGAATCGATACTACACTAATTGGTAACTTGTTATTATTTAGCGTGTTGAACTTCCGAATGAATTCAACCCTTGAGATTATATATGAAGAAATATCATAAACGTAAGGACCCATAAAAAGACTAAGAAAAAGGACTCTGTTCATAGTGAACTTGATTGTAAGGACCCATAAAAATACTTTTCAATGAAGTCCTAGATTTATTCCTCCAACGATTTGCAGATTCCGATTCAACAACCTTTATACCTTGTTTCAGGATTTAAAAATATCTCACTGAAGACATTTTTTTCACAGATTTGATATTCTGATTCCTTCCTGACCAAAAAGAATTGTGTTATGTGAAGAAAAGATGACGATGAAAAAAAAAATTAGTATACTATGGGCATGTCAACCGGAGGAGGTTCACAACTAACAGACTCGCACCAAAGCAGACCCACCCCTACCACACTGATAGCGGCACGGCACGGAACCACATTCCCACTAGCCAACAATTCAAAAGTCAAAAACCATTAGTCAAAATAAAACCAAATGGGCAGTTCAGCCATTTACTTAAAATTTCATGGCTGTGGTGAAAACTCGTCTTCCATTTCTCAAATTCTGAATTTTCTTCTCAAGTACAGGAGTGTTAGGTGTACTAACTAAATGCACGTCTCCTTCCATTATTAGTACTAGTAGTAGTAGTTGAAATAACAACAGAAATTCCTTTCTCCAAATTTCTTTTGACCTCGAAAAAACCCTAATTCTAATGGATGCAATCACAACAAGAGTTGTTCCTAATCTCAATCTTTCTGGTTCTCGTCTCCGTAATTCATCCCAATCAATGTAAGTGTTGTTGATTTTTTCCGAATTGTTTTTATAATCAGTCGATTCCTGATTTGATTTGATTGAATTTTTAAGTTTGTATCGTTATGCAGTTCGCAGACGAAATCGGTTGTATCTATAAGTTGTTCTTCATCTGAAGGATCACAAGGTTTTGGTAAATTGGAGAGACGGAATGGATTACTGTATGGCCCAGTTCAGAAGCAGCGGGAAATCGTCTGCTCTGCTGCAGCGGGAACAGGAGCATGTATATATGGTGAACATGCTTTAGAAGGATCACACGCCCATGCGGCAGAAGAGAAATTAGGGGTGTTGCTGCTTAATCTAGGAGGACCTGAGACGCTTCAAGACGTGCAACCGTTTTTGTTTAATTTGTTTGCTGATCCGGTATGATACTACTCTATAACTTTCTTTGATGTGAATAAAATGTGTTAAATTAGTGAAGGTGCGAATTCTGAATGTAATATATGGCATGTTATGGTGCAGGATATTATTAGATTACCAAGATTGTTTAGGTTTCTTCAACGGCCTTTGGCTCAGTTGATCTCAGTTTTGAGAGCTCCGAAAAGTAAAGAAGGATATGCTGCTATAGGTGGGGGATCACCTTTGCGTAGAATAACTGATGAACAGGTATAATAGTTTTTTTTTTCCTCTGTGTTTTGCCTGATTTAATTGGAGGGTTGTAGTGTAGTAACTGGTTTGATATTGATTTAGGCGGAAGCACTGAAAATGGCTTTGGAAGAGAAAAAAATGTCTGCAAATGTATATGTTGGAATGCGGTACTGGTTCCCATTTACAGAAGAAGCAGTGCATCAGGTATGTCGTTATTTGTTTTGGTAGCTATTGGTATCTCTATTTGCACATTCCTTGTGCAATTTTGACATCAGGTCTTTTGTTTGTGTTATGATTTTGATTTTCTGTAAATAGTGTAACATGTTATGATTAGTTTTTGCTGTGTATTTTGGAAAACTAAGGATAGTGCTTGCTTTAGTTTTAGCCCAAAACTAGTACATTACACCGTCTGTTACAGTGATCAATAAAAATAATGTTGCGTGTGCTTTGACTATAAAACCTCTATGCAAAGACACCTGAAGCTCTCAAAGAACGCACTAACATAATATATCCACGTGTTCTGGATCTTGTAAGGTTTTGGTTCACCCGACATAGTGTGGCGCAAGCGTTTGTAACTAATCGTGCTGGCAATTTTGGTGTATTATTTGGGATCTTATATGGTACTTCTGAATTTTGAGTTTTGATTAATTCTTTGGGTTTGGTAGGGCAAATTTGATCTTCTTAGTTGATTATAAGAAAGTAGGTTACATGCATATTGAATGTTGGTACATCTGGCAGTCACAACTCACAAATCTTGGTTATAACAGTTTCAGCATTTCGCTGTTAACATTAACCTAACTAGCTGGGAAAAGCTATTTCTGAAGCTCCATCTGATGTGTGGTGGCAGGAAATTGTTTGGACGCCTCAAAAAGAGATTCCGTTAATGGGATGATGCATAGGATTGGATAATGTGATTCACATTTTTTTTTAACCTTCGAAGATGTCATCCGGCTGAATTGTGGGTATTGTTTGGTGATTAATGGAACTGATTTTCACTTGCGAAGAAAGAGATTTACTAATACATTCTTTGTAGAGAGCGAACGATTAACTTAACTGCTGATTTTTTGGTCTTTTTTTCTTTTTTCTCTGAAATGAGTTGTTTTGTGAGTCATGAAGATGTAAATTATGGGTAGCCATATGGATATATATACACTTAATCTGGTGATGCTGCTTGATCTTAATATTGAACAAAGGACCTAAGAGTGGAGACTGAAGAGACTTTTATAAAGGACATGATATGTTGAAGCTTGATGAAAAATAATTACTTGCATGAGGATGTCTCTTGCAAATAGTTACTAGCCTGATGTTTGATGACCCAGAAACTAATGAAGTGCAACTTTAGCATCTTTACAATATTTTTTGTTAGGACTACTAGTCAAGTGCAACTATGGCATATGTTCAGAAGATCTGCAAACAACGACATAATTTTTTTTTTCCTGTTTTCATTTATGGTGTTTTTTCCTTTGTCATTATCATAGCTCAATGCACCCATTTCATTCCAAGCAGTAAAGTTGTTTTAAATTCAAACTCTTTATAACCTACTAGACATGAGTTGGAATGACGAATGTAGTTGTAGTATGGTGGTGACTAGACCAACCTCATCGGTCATAAGCTTACTAGCTAAGCAAGTAGGAAGCATAGAAGAATCATTTGACACCAAGCAAACCTAGCTAGACAGCCGTAGTGGCCCACCACCACCACCACTAACTATTCAGATCTAACAATCACTATGATTAATGTATGGTATGGGGTCTTATGATAACAGTAGAATAAGTAAGGTTGATAGCACCAAACTTCCAATAGACTGACAGTGTTGCATCTTTGTTACAGATTAAAAAGGATAAGATCACGAAACTTGTTGTGCTACCACTTTACCCTCAGTACTCCATATCTACAAGTGGGTCAAGCATCCGTGTTCTTCAAGACATGTTCAGGTGGTTCTTCGTCGATAGTTCTTTATATGTGTTTGAATCTTATGATTGAAAATATACATTTTATGTCGCCATGACTAATTAACCAAGTGTTTCAATGTTTCAGCAAAGACTCATATCTGTCAAGGCTACCTGTCTCCATTATAAAGTCGTGGTATCAACGTAGAGGTTATATTGAGTCCATGGCTAACTTGATAGAGAAAGAGCTACAAAAGTTCTCTAATCCTGAAGAGGTAGTTTCCTTGTTAGTTTCCTGTTCATAAACGAGAATATTTCTACATTTCCGCAATTGATGTTGCTCTTTTGTTTTGGTGGCTTCCATTAATTACTTACCTTTGTGATAACATTTTAGGTAATGATATTCTTCAGCGCACATGGAGTACCAGTTAGCTATGTAGAGGATGCAGGAGATCCTTATAAGGATCAGATGGAGGATTGCATCAGATTGATCATGCAAGAGCTGAAAGCTAGAGGAACCTTGAATGAGCACACTCTTGCTTACCAGGTTAGCATGGAATATTTAATTGGAATCTGTCTATATTTCAAATTTTAGAGGTCAGATTTCTTCTCAGTCCACTGCTGCTTTTCTAATTCCGCGCTCCCTCACAAGTGCGTGAGTCAGCAATTGACTATTACTCACCAAACATCGTATTCTGTTTTATTAGAGTCGAGTGGGGCCTGTACAGTGGTTGAAGCCTTATACTGATGAAGTTCTTGTTGAGCTTGGTAAAAATGGGGTAAAAAGCCTCTTAGCTGTTCCAGTAAGGTGTGTTTATCTTTCGTTTGTTGGATCTGAATGGTAGTGGAATTGAAATGAGTGATTATGTTTAATGTTAGTATATATTATTGTTTCTGCCCATGTGAGTTCCATATAGCCACATTATAAATGAATAAAACACCTGTTTCAGTTAATGTTTGTATGATTCCCAATCCATCTCATCATTTAGCTTCTATGATCTTCATCAATGTTTCTTGCAATGGTAAGGTTAAACTGCACAATAATCTTTTTCTACCTTCCACTGTATGTTCACTTAGTCAATAACAGCGTATTACCACTGTTAGATATATTGATATGAGTTGGCTCACATGTTCGAGGCACTATATCAATTGTGGACTAAAGGGTACTTACAAGTTTCAAGAATTAAAGGAACCAACCTTATATGTTTGCATGAAACTGCTGCACTAGCAAGTCTTTTACTGATCCCCTGGCAAATGTGTCAACCCACTGTTTGTATAATACATGGCTTTTTTTGTTTGTTGAATTCGCTATGAAGTTCATATGATGGTTATACCACATCCTTATGGTGCTGGGGAACCAAGGCTATTGTGACCTTAAATTCGTTATAGAGGAGATTAAGTAGTATAAAGAGAAGTAGCTTTGAAATGTACTGACAGTACTGTTACGACTTATCTTAACTCTATCTGTTTGATCTGTGTTTGTGATTTTGAACTTCTTTTCAAATATACTTATGTTTGTTGAAATTGTTTCATCTGTTGCAGCTTTGTAAGTGAGCACATAGAGACCCTCGAAGAGATTGATATGGAATACAGGGAATTGGCTCTTGAATCTGGCGTAGAAAATTGGGGAAGGGTTCCAGCTTTAGGACTAAGCCCTCCTTTCATATCTGATCTCGCAGATGCTGTGATTGAAGCTCTTCCTTCTGCCCAAGCAATTACAACCACAGAAGTCACTTCTGAAGAAGCTGAAGCTGATCCAATGAGTTATATTATCAAAATGTTCTTCGGTTCCATTCTCGCTTTCTTCTTATTATTGTCCCCAAAACTTATTTCTACATTCAAGAAGCTTTTGTAGAGAGTTTATGGTCAGATGCCTAGTTTCAAAAATATGGTCAGATGCCTAGTTTCAATAATAATAGTGATGATTATGAAAAGAGAAGAATGAAACAGTAGGAGCGAACGGATTCTTAATTTTGTTGATGAATACAAGATGAATGAAAGATGTGCAATTTTTTTGGTTTTACATTTCAGTCCTTGTTTGATGAGTATAAAATTGATCATCTTCCTTTTTACTACTTCTCTGATAATGTTTACTTTTATCAAGCCTTTTGATAGTCACCGTAACAAATTTTGGGAAATGTCTTGTCAATATGCCCATATAAATAGTGGTGGTGGAAATATCCGAGGAGCAATATTACTTTTATCTTGTAGGAAATACACCTGTGCCTCTCGTCTACCATTTTTAGTGAAGTTTTCAAGACTTCAACCATTTCTCCACAAATCAGAAGAAGGTAACAATCTCTCTTTCGTATTTTGTCATTTTAATGTAGATTTACATTATTCCAGATACGTATTTACATTATTTCCCTTTGGTGTTTCTCAGCTGACAAAGTCATACTCATGTAGACAACTTGTTTGACAAAATGCAGGAAAGAGCTGACATATTTTTAAGTGAAATTCCACAATTCGATCTCATCAATGGCAGCCAAACGAAAGAGAGAATGTAGTCCAGACCCTTTGGAAAAACTTGTTGCTGATGGAAAAATTCGCACTCAACCTTACACTCATTACCGTAGTGCAACAACTCTTACTGTCGACTTTGAGTTACTTGCTAATAAGATTCAAAGCATTCTCTCAGAAGCCTATCAGTATCATGATGACCTGTGTCTGCAATACGGCGGTACCAATAAACAGATTGACCAGTACATAATGTCTGATATATTGGCTCTCACCGACTTTGCTTTATGTGTTTTATACAACCGTCTTCTAGCTGTTGCAGAATCCTACTCTTCTTCTACCTCTCTGTCTCGTATGAAGAAACACGCTCCCGTCGACAACAAAATGGTGTTTCCAAGTTTCTTAAGCTCCTTACTTTCTTCTATTGGCCCCCTGCGAATAACAGATGCGGGAAAAGATGCTTTAGTTCTTTATGCCCCACCTCCCAACACTGACAACAATTATGGGCGTTCGCAAGCCCATGAGCTAGTATATGGTCACTATCGGCGGCTAATCACTTGCCTTCACAATTGTGGGATTGGGCTCTCTCCAATTGATTTCAGCAATCGTGAAGGTGCCTTCTGGACTACTTGCTCTCTCAACTTTAAACAACATCCTCATTTCTTGAATGTTATAGGAACTGTACATCCTTCTCACTACACCAATGAAGACATTGTTCGCTCGTTGGCCATCTTGGATAATGATTCTTCTAAAAATCCTTTCGAAAATGTGGCAATGACTGTTGGGTTCACGAGCAATGCTGACGTTGTTGATGCTATCGCAGCGAACCCTCCTGCGAATTCCTCTGATGATGAGACTACTGTTGTTAGTGATTCTGGTGCGCGCCATGTCGGGATCATTTACCATGTTAACAGTTCTGGAATTCAACCAGCAGATTCAGCAGGTGGGACTGGTCGTGGTGTATACATTATTGGGAGAGGAAATGATCAGCCTTTATACTCTTGTTATTTGGCAAGAGATATATCAACTCATGAAATATTCTCGTTGATGCGCCATCGTATGCATGCTCCTTGAACTCGTTATATTTCTGGCTAGTTTTTTCTGTATGAACTTTTTTTTATGGGTTTACTTAAAATGCGTTTTAAGAACTTTTTAGTAGTTAGAATGGTATAACTAATGTAATGCTTCTGCAATGTTTGTTTAAACTCTTAGATTGGATAAAGAAACAGACGTTTTAGGTGCTATTGAATTGGTTGTTGCTGTATCTGTTGTTGAGTTTTCTCGGAGTATGTACTAAGCAGCAATGGTTGGGTTGCAAATCTGCTAAGTAATTAATCTCCCTTTGTGATCTCTCTAACTTAGGTGTGGTAAAATTTGCACTAGTAGTACACAATTTGATGCACTTTAGAGAACTACAATGGCAATGTGTTCAGTTCCCATTATAAATTATGGCAACAATCCTCGATCCAACCAAAAAATTTCTTGTTTTTCACTTTTGTCATGTGAATATGGATTTCGCGGATCGCAATACCATTACGTCTATCTGGAAGACTCGTGATTAATAAGTACCGTCTAGTGCACCATGTATGGTGTTTATCCGGTGAGCACTAATTTTCATTGCATGCTAAGCAGCGCCACATTCAATATGTCCCGGAGTGCAGTTGGCGTTTGCTCAGTGATACCGCTGATTACCCATTCGGTTACAAATACTCCTATTTTTCAATGTTTCGAGCAACATTTTTAGAAATTGGGGAAAGCTCACATATTGCGAACAATTTTAATTATTATTTTTTTTCCTAAAGTGTAAACTTAAACTAGAAAATATAAGAAAACAACCGGGGAAATTAGGGGGAGACCAAAAAAAAATAATATTCTCATTGTCGGGCCCATGATTAATTTTTGGTAAGTAACACCGTAATTATATGAAATTATCGGGGGAATCAATACATAAATCGTTATGCATACTATCTTTTGAGGCATAACTCGTTTACTATCTTTTCATGCTTCGTTATGCGAATTAATTTTTAAGGTATAATTGGAAGCGCAACTTGGACATAACATATCTAAAAATCCGCGCCTTGGAATTTTACAAATTTTATATCGTTGAAATCTTTTTAAGAGATACATAGCAGTACAAACAACAACATCAAATTTTTGTTTTTCACGAAAATATTGGAGGTGATCTTCATTTTAGGCAAAATTTAAACCTGACTACATAACCATTATGCGACCACAAAAACGATGCATAACACATTATGCTCTCTGGGCGCGCATAATTATGCAACCATTTTCTCGATTGCATAACAAATTATGCATCTATAACAAGTTATGTAACCATTGTTTTTGTTGATTTTAGTGCGTACATAAAAAAATTGATGCATAATGCATTATGCAACCATATTTTCGGATGCATAACAAGTTACGCATCAATTTTCTCAATGCATAATGCATTACGCAATCATATTTTCGGATGCATAACAGGTTATGCATCAATTTTCAAGATTGCATAACATGTTATGCAAATATTCTTGTAGGTGCATGACAAGTTATACAGTTTTTTTTTTGTTGGTTCCAACAATAACAGAAAAGTAGATGCATAACATGTTATGCAAACATTTTCCGTACTACATAGGACGTTATGCAACAACTTTTCAAACTGCATAACAGGTTATGCATCCATTTTCATAGATGCATAACATGTTATGCATCCATTTTCATATACGCATAACAACTTTTCGAAACCCATTGGAGCAGTAACTTTTTGAAACACCAATTGAAGGTTCATATTATAGATCCATTTTCAGCCAAGCCAAGCACACCATTTCAGTTCATTCATCCATAGCCCATTCTGACTCCAGGATGCTCTCACTTCCTGTACGTCCCAATACTGACATCAATACCATGAGCATCTGTAATACCATCTCAACCAAGTAACAGCATGACCAATTTTACATCCCTAATGATCCTATGAGTAAGTGCCCATCACAGAGCTGGTTTTAACTTCAATAATAATAAGTCGTATCACAACATTTTCCTATTTGAATATATCAATGTCATCTAAAAATGTGACATCAAGGCTGTAATCAACATTTTTATCTATGTATTTTTAATGATTACAAAACAATCAAGCTCCAGTTGGTTCGTTAATGACTTGTGAAAATTCAAGAAAGAAAGCTTGAACGGCTTAATTTAACACGTCAAATTTTGTAAACTGTTTACAAAAGAATGAAACAAAATCATATCCAACCACACCTCATACACAAGTGTGGTTGGTTTTTACTAAATTGGGGGGACAATGGTTAAATCGACTTGAAATAGTGTTACAATATGACATAGGTTCGAGCTCACCCGTTCATTTGTTAATACGACGCATCGTGGTTTTAATTTAGCTGCTGCCGACCATTCCAAATTCAATCACCCACTCCATCGACCATGTCTTATGACACCATCAGCTGGTCTTCGAGATGCAACTGCCAACAACCATTTAGTCAAGACGCGGATTCATTAACAAAGCCTTTTTCTCTCGCTTTCACCGACTTTGCTCAAGTGCTCATAGCTCGGCCAATCCATCTCCCTCTCGGCAACACTCTTGGAACGTCATCACATCTCGTAGAGCATTAGCTTGAAGTCTCCATCTCTGGATTCAAAAGCTCTTCTCAACATCCACCCTTCGTCACCGGTTCCAACAACATCGAACAACAACACTGCTTTGTAGTTTTAAGCTCCATAGACAACCATTTCGAACAAAACCCATAATACCCCAAACTCCACGAGACGTTGCTGCTATAGAGCCCTCGAGCAGGTCCCATATCTTGGTCTCACGACTATCAGTAGCATCACCGGCTCCTTGTCTCTCCGCATACAACCATTACTACCTAGTTTGAGACAACAATTTGAATGACAACATCTCGAATAGGAAAAGAAAATTTCTTTTGTTTTGATATCAATGAATCGGCATTCCATTGATGACTATTGCGGGTTCTCCGGGTATCTCATAAACACCGGTTAGTGAAGCTCCGAGATCAAGATCGAGATCCAAATCTTTACCGGCGTTTCGGTGATCCAGTTGAAAATTGATTAAGGAATTTTTGTGTCGTTGCTCAAAAGGAACTCGAAGAAGAAGGAAAAAAAATGAAACCTAATTTTATAAATTATGGGTTTGGGACAAATTTTCTCATAGAAAATGGGTGCCAGAATGAGTTTTCCTGGGCGTGGGTTTCTCAGTGGAGGAAATCTGAAAAATGGGTCTCCCTGTAGTTTTCACAAACAAATTACCAAGAGAAGAGATAATTGTTCCATGAGAGTCCATCCCAGGCCCAACCCAACTGTTTCCCATGTCCATGGGAGGCTGGGACTGGGACATAGGGGTGAGCATTTGGCCCGTAATGCGTGGATTTAACCGGACCAACCGTTCATTTGTGGATGGATATCCGGACCGTTCGTTAATGGGTTGGATGCGGATGAAATTTTTGAAATTCAACGGATTACGAATCGGGCCCGGATGCAACTTTGAAAATCCGTTGGACATCCATATCCGTTAAATTAAGTGCATTTGTATAGTTCTAAAAAAATACTATAGATCATTTAGGAATTCTTAAGGTGTTTGCTTGGGGTGTTATACATGGAATTTTTATCTTTGTATACATATATAGGATATGTAGGTTCTATGAGGAGTCATTTGTGTTGCCTTTATTTTTTTTATGTTAAATTTTAACTAAAACAAATCTATTGGATCATCCGTATCCAATCCGTCCATCCATGTATTCATTGGGTATGGATTGGATGCGGATGTCAAATTTGAAATCCGTAATGTATTGGATTGGATGCGGATGGGTGAAAACCGGTCCATACCGCCCATGCTCACCCCAAACTGGGAGCTCACTCAACAAGCAAGCTCATTACATTCATTTTATGCTCTTACATACTTATACCCATCTTGACCTTTGTCGAATTACAACTAAATAAATGATTTGCTTGTTTGTTTGTTTTTTTTTTTTGTCAATGTGCCATATGGTTATATGAGCATTTGGCTCAGCCATTTGCGTTTGCAGTTGCGTGTCTTTCGTATGTTTTTGGGTCCCTAATCTATGCTTTACTGCACATAAATGTGGATTTCTTAAGAAGTTCGGTAGCAGTACTACTTAAATTTACCACCTACATATTGGGTCCTGCACTAATTCTGAACTAAGAACCATCGAGTGTTAAGATGGTTCTCATGCTCCTTCCCACATTGAAAGTCGGGATTATAATCCCTCTAATAACTTCAGAAATTAAATGAGTATATTTAGAACGGAAAATGGGTCATTTGTTCAAAAAAAATTAAAACACGTTTCAAATGGACGAATAAAAAATTTTATGGGTGAAATGGACACAAAAAAAATAGCAAGGATAAAAGCTGGATTCATCCCGGCTTAAACTTAAAAAAATAGCGAGGATGAAAAACTGGATGCATCCTGTGTAAATTAAAGAAAAGAAAAAGTATTTGAAAATGGACATGATGAAATTGGTTATATCCCGCCTATTTTTAAATTTTTGTCCATTTAAACAAAGATCAAAATCTAACAGTCTTTTTCACCTGAAATTTTAATTTCGGTCTTTTTAACCATTTTGTGTATTTAGAAGTAGTCTAGGGACCACTTTTGTATGCTATAAAAAAAAACTAACCGTTGACCTACTAAGAAAATTTTGGATGTTGAAAACCAATGTAAAACTCTGCACTGTCTTTAATTATCCTAGCAGTTCATTAATTATTTTTTTCTTTTTTAACAAAAAACAGCTTTATTAATGAACAAAGTTCTAAATGAACCCTCACACTTTTCTAAACGAACAAAGTGTGAGGAGTATCACGAGATTCTATCATTCACAAATTAGCAGGTCTGGCATGAAAAGATAGGACATGATCATCTTGCAAATAACACCTTTCTTCGAAAAAAGGTATGCTGAAAAATCCGCCTCCCGACAAACATGTCTGAAATAAATGGCTCGTAAACTGCAACAAATCGTGGCCATCGAGGCCTAAATAAATCCAAGGTAATTTGTGTTCAGCAAAGCAATAATGTAAGCCTTTGAGTCGGAATGTAGAATTACCATCTAACGATGATTATTAATTGCCCATTCCAGAGAACGAACGCAAAAAATACAGTTCACTTCAACGCCCATGCCACTAGATTTAGCAAAAATAAACTCAACAGAGTGATTTTAGACAACAAATCCAGAACCTGCCATACTAGGATTGCCTCTAGCTGCACCATTACAACAAAGAAGAAACTCATATTCATATGGTAGTCGAAAAAATATTTCATTCGCCGTGATAGTTTTGATTTTCCCGCTTAATGTTAAAAAATTTCAATACTTGCGTTATAATTAGATACTCATATAGTACCTTTCAATATGATTTCACCATCGTGCGTAAATTGCACAATTAAGTGTTTGAGCTTCTCACCGAATGTGAACCATTAGGTAATTGAACTAATATTATTTTAGTGATTGGAGATCGAATATGATGAAAAGATGAAGGTGTACGACTGGATTAATGGTTGAAGATGCTTGAAATAGCCCATTAATTGCCAAGGCATATTCTTATGGCTTGGAAGGATATCCATGTATCTTATAAAAATTTTCTTTGGTATGCCC
This sequence comes from Papaver armeniacum, assembly GCA_023531295.1. Taxonomy (NCBI): domain Eukaryota; kingdom Viridiplantae; phylum Streptophyta; class Magnoliopsida; order Ranunculales; family Papaveraceae; genus Papaver; species Papaver armeniacum. Next base: position 105,809 of record JAJJWW010001829.1, on the reverse strand, counting down.
ATGGAGATGACAATTATTAGAGATTGCTCGGTTAAACACACAATGCGTTGGTATGTCAAGTTTGTTTGTCATATTTTAGTTCGAAAACTAAAAGCTTATTTGATAACTAGAGCCAACTTCGTTAGATTAGACTATAAACAATGGAATATTGAGACTTTCTCTTATTACTCATGAAGAGGTCAAGACATATATCGACAACAACGAACATATCATCCTCCAATTTGAGGTTAGTAACAAGAGACTTGACTTTTCCAATTCCTATCTTTGTTCTTTCAAGTCAGTGTTTATTGAAAACATAACATACGAAGTAAAGTTTGTTTACATGTCTCTAGTACCAGTAACTTGGCCATTATACTATGATGTATCAGGGAAAAATATACTAGTTGTTTCATACAACTTGAGTATATATATATAGAGTTGCAAAGTATAGTTTATCTGTGGACTTCGTGAATCGACATAACACTAATTGGTAACTTGTTATTATTTAGTGTATGGAACTTCCGGAATGAACTCAACCCTTGGGGTTATATATGAAGGAATATCATAAACACAATCTAAGGAAGTAGACTTGCTAATATTTCGTGGTCAAAATAAAATTAAGGATCGATCCCAATTATAGGAACGATCTTAAGACCGATCCCTTGTATCAAGGACCGATCTCGACCGTGTAGGACCGATCCCTAACCGATCATGTTTAAAGTTTAATCTGAGTTTTCATTTTCGATATGTTTGGTGATCTCAGGGTTTAAAGTTTAATCGAGTTTGCGTAGAACTTGGAATGTTCACATAACGCCGACATAGTGATTTCAACATGTTATAAACTCTTATTACTTAATGTTAAAGTATTTTTCTTGGTTCTCAAGGAGATATCCGAAACCGAAATATATTATAAATCTTTTAGATATCGAATTTATGTGCTTACCATATCCTAAAGGTTTGCATACCTCTAGTAACTATAAAAAATTGTTTTATAAAAATACAATATTCTATCAATTTACTGAGTATAACACATTGAACACATAATCGATTATGAAAAATTGGAATCGAAAAGTAAAATTACCTCAGAAATTGCGAGGGGGTGGAAATAGGAAAAGTGTAGGAGGTAAACGGGAAAAACTTATTATACTCATGTTTGATATTGATTTTTTTTTTTTTTGGATAAAACACTCATTCTTTTACCCATGCATCAATTCAAAATCCATCCAAAGATATAAGTTTGAAATTCCCAAAATTCTTAAAAGTTTGAAAAATAAAAAATAAAAAAGATTAAACCTCGCCATTAACTTACGAATCTTTATGGTTCCTTCAACTACCAGGGGCTTTTTATGTATCGATTTTTTTTTTTTGGTTCATATCAACATTCTTATCAAGAGCGACCAAATATTCATCACAAGTATTAATTCTTTCCACTAATTTCTTAAAAAGTTATTCAGTTGCAATCCATCGCTCATTATAAAAATCTAAATGATGATCCGCTTTCACCTCATATACCAAATTATCAGAAAGTTCTTGAATTCCTACATAACCAGCATACAACTATATTTGGCCTTGTATTTTCCAAAATTCAAAACCTGCATTTTTTTATTTATTTTTTTGTGAATGGACTTTCAAAAATACTAGTTAACTCTTTCTGATTAGCTCTCAGAAGACTCTTACCTATATTTGATTCAATATACTTAACAACTTGCCGAATGATCTTAAAATTTCTAAGGAAATCCAAATTAACAATGGTATTTGAGAGAAAGAAGCTGTTGATTAGCTTGTTACCCAATTAAAATTTGAATACCATTAAAATAAAGATAATGGTAAGGAAACCTAATAAAGATAATTAAAATTTTAAGTTGTTTACTTAAGTTGGGTTTCCTTAGAAACCCAATTAAAATTTCTAAAGAAACCCAACTTGACAACTTTCGATTAGCTCTCATAAGACTCTTACCTATCTTTGATTCATTTTACTTAACAACTTGTTTGAATGATACACGCTTTTCATTTTTACTTCACAATGACCCAACAAAAACTGTGATTGATCCCTAAGAATCGTTCTTTAACGATTGGCTTATAACCCTGTAGCTACTAGCGACACCAGTAAATCATTTTCGGCCATTGAATTAGAGCAGCGGTAAATCATTTTCGTATTTAAGAGACATTACCAGTAGGCTGTTAAAATAAGTATCAGTAAATCAAATTATTTGATGATTTAATTGAATAATTTGGAAGGATAGGTGTTTTGAGTGGGTGCTGATTCAATGCATATTTGTACGGAATTGATTTCTTCATTTGGGAAGACCAGAAAATTTGGCAGATGCTTTAATTGTATGGCCTATTTAGAGAAAGAAATTCAGTAACAAATTATGAAGCATGATGATCTGCCCAAATACGTAGAATCATTTTAAAGAGTGAAATCGACATGCATGTTAATTTCATTAATTTATAATTTTTATTATACAACATCAAAATCAATATTTCTTTTAAGGTGTGAAATTTTTTATTTATTTATTACACATATGACGGGATGCTTGTTTGGATGTGACGGGAGTTTCTCCTTTCGTTGGAGGTGGTGTAGACACTTTTACACCGGGTCTTGCTTTGTCTAAAGCCGTAGAGCGTAAAAGATGTAAATACCTTGATGTATGTAGAGCCAATGGGTATAACTTTGGTACCTTAGCTTTTACTACCCTAGGTGAGCTTGGTATTGAAACTATAGAGTTTTTGTTAAGATTGAAAAATTACATAGCTAGACATGATGCTAATATTAAAGTTCACAATTTTCTTTTTATTAGATTAGGTTTAGCTATCCAAAAAGGGGTTGGAGCGCAACTTGTTGCAAGGCTACCAACAAGTTTCTTGTAAAATTTTAATTCTTCTTTTTGTTCTTACACATATTAACCTTTTTTTTTCTTTTCTTTTTTTTCATTTTAGAAAAAACTAACATGTTATTATCTTCAGTAAAATCACAATGAAGAGAATAGTTTTCATAAGAATTTTATAGTTAGTCTTGGTGAAGGGTGGTCTACATAAACTTGAGTAAGAAGAGGGAAAATTTAGGTATATAATTATAAACGGTTATGGGTTAAGGTTGTTGATTTAGCTATTTTTTAGTTAGTTCTTAGGAGCCGTAAGATTAAAAGTGTTGCTCGTTTTTTTGTAATGAATTTTGTAGACCAATTTCTTCAGAGTCTCTTCTCTGTTGATTTCATATGATGTGAAATCCATTCCCAATATCTCGTTATCACATTGACATTCCAATCTTACAAGTTTTTATTTTATACAATCCACAACATATGGGTTTAAAATGATTTTACTTTCAAAAATACTACGTAATTCTTCCTTGGGTGTTCTCAACAAATTTTTCCCTACTTCTGATTTTTTGTATCTAAGTTACTTGTTTAATCACTTGAAATTTTGTAACAGTAAATGTTATAATTTTATGTAACTTCAGAATTTTAATTTTCTAGTGAAAGTGAAAGTTTACAAGGAAATGAAGTTAGGTTTGCAAAAGGAAATAGTTGATTAGATAACTTACACGACAAATAACTTATTATTTGGAATTTAGTTTAGTGGGGGCTTTTTCCTAAAGGCTCCCTTCACTAAACGTTTTTTTTTTATTTCTTAAACTTGACAACTTGACATATAACTGGGAATTTTCAGGAAAATGATGGAATATTAATAGGGGGAAGTGGTAGGTCGGGTTTTATATATGTAGATGTAAACATAGTTAAATATATACCAATTGTTTTCTCAGATATTTAAATATGGATTAGAATGAGATCATAAAGAAAACTGCGGGTGGAGGGACGAATATAGAGGAAAAAAAAACATAAATAATTTTGATGTGACCAACACATTAACATGGGCATACTTTTTGATGTGACCAACACATTAACGTGGGCATAAGACGTATGAGAAGATGACATGTAATTCGCCTCACCATCTTTAATCCAATTAATTCTAGTAGTTTGACTAAGGATTAATGTGTAATAATTTTGTGTAGCTAAAGTCATGGTGGCCTTTTGCAACAACCGTATTATTGAGATGAGTGATATCATAATGAGCAGAGTCAGAGAGTAAACTATATCCTACAACTTTTTATTTAGTTTTCTTTAACATCCCGAAACTCATCTCAATTCCATTTTCTTAGAATTACAATATTGAGTATCAGACATCAATAACCCTCGAAGATTAAAAACTGGAGAACAAACACAGACATTCACGAGAATTTCATCAACAAAGGGGTATGTGAAGATTAATGTATCCCTTTTACTCATGGCATATAGCAGTTTATCTTATGAGACTATGTCATATGATTTTAGTAGATTTAATATTCCAAAGAAGAAATTTCGAGTTCAAGCTTATCTTGGTTGAAATATGATTCAAGCAATGGATGTTCGTAGATCCTTAGAAATCTTAATTAAAATAATTTATTATTCAAAAGCTATTTTTTTTTTCAAGTTGATCATATGGAAATTGCTCAAGCAATGCTAACCTTTTACATCTGAGTTCTGAAATTGGGGTATGTTTGCAAACCCCTTGAATCTGATTTCGCAACCGCCTTCGGGATGCAATCCATTAAGGCCTGAATTCACGAACTATCACCGGTTTGCAAGCTGTTATGTTTCAGTATTATTAGCATAAGGTCACGAACTATTTTATATGACTCTGTTCGCATTTGCTACAACTCTCATATTCAATTCAAAGACAAATTTATTCATAAAATCACTTTGTTCTTGTGGATTATTGGCTAGTCCTTAGTATTATTGAATACCGTTAAGTTCTTGTAAGTTCAAAGGATACTTAGCTTGTAAGGACCCTCAAGCTCTTCAACACTATTAGACCAGTCAAGAGTTATTAAACCACTAATGACTCGATTAGCTAACGGAGATTTTAATTAACAAAAATTAATCTAACAATAATTTAGATTTCAAAAGAGTATCACTAGATAGATCTCGAAAAGTCACACGAAATAGATTACTCGAACGTGTCAATCGGATATCGGACGAAGAAGATATCATTAGATGAGTATGAATGGAAAAATAGTAATTCTGCCTTAGACCGACCTGGGCTGCCCATATCTGAAATGGTGGGTACCATAGTAAAACCATTTGTTTTTATGCAAACGCATGCGTCGAAGAGAAACTCATTTCTCTTTTATTTTTCTCTTTCCTTCTTCTTCATTTTTCTTCTCTGATCTTTTTCCTTCTCTCTGTCGAATTCAGTTCTACTGGATTAAAATTAGTTTTGGTGTTAACGATTCATTGTTAGGTTGTATGGTGTTGATTAGAAGGAGTGTGTGATGGAACTGTGATTGATTGAACTCAGGGAGGAGAATAAAGTGATATTGATGTAAATCGAAGTTAGGGTTAGAGTTTAATTCTTGAGATGGAGGAATCAATTGAAGATTGAGTTTCTGATGTATGAAGAACCGAGGGGTGCTATGGAGTTAACGAGGTGAAGCTTTTCTGGTGTTGAATCAAAACCAGGTAATTTAGGGTTTCGGTTTTGATTGATTTTCTTTATGAAATTGAGTTTGTTTTGGTAAATTGTTTCATAGGTTTGTTGTTAATTAGGTTAGAAATGGGTGTAAGAGGTTTGATTTTGATTTCACATGGAATTAGGGTTTTGGTTCTTGAGGATTTTGGATAAAGAGAAATTAGAAGATGGGTTTGTTTGAGATAAGGATTTGAATTGATGTTGTGAATTCGAATTAAGTAAAGGAAGTTTGAGAATTATCTTAGGGTTTGAGTTATGAGGCTGAGGATGATATAAGAACTGAAATGGGTTTACTGTGGATGTGGAGTTATTAATCATTGGTAGTGATGATGTTGAACTGGTTTGTGTTGGTGGCGCAAGTGTAATCTGTGATGGTGATAGTTAGTTGAATTAGTAGGTTTGGTAGTTTTATGTAGTTGCAGTTGAAGCTATTGAATTTCCAGGGACTCGACTGGAGTTGTTGAAGTTGTAAGAAAGGTATTGATGATACTATTATTGCAGACATAAAGATATGAAGTATGGCTGGATATTGAGATGATAACACAAGTGAAGTTGTTGATGCTGAACTGGTAAGAACAAGCAGGAGCCTAGAGCGATGACTGTGTTAAAAGTGAAGTATGGAACTGGAGTTGGTATTGAATGAATTTTCTAGATGTGTGTTAGGAAAAGCATTGATTTGGATCTACAACTGGAGCTAGATGAGTGTGACAGTGTTGTTGATATTGAAATGAATTTGGAGTTACAAGACCAATTAATGTTAATATGTGGAGTGTCAACTGAACTGATGGAGCTGGTGGAGGTGTAGAGGCAGGGGAGTTGATTCTGGAGATGGTGGAACATAAAATAGTTATGCAAATGGAAATGTAATTGATAGTGGTAATGAACTAGTACACGTTAGGGAATGGAGAGGCTCGAGTTGGGTACATGAGTTATAGGTGAAGATGTCAGGTGGTCATTGATGAGTGCCAAATAGTGCATATTTATACACCTTTTTATTGGCATTTTACTCATCTTTTGCGCTTAGAAATCAGATATTATCCTAGATTCTGTGTTTTCTTTGTTTTCAAGAATAAATATTTGTATTAATTAATTTTGTATTTTTAGGTACTAAATAAAGTCCGGAGAAACTGAGGAGCCGAAAGAGCAAAGAATTGGAGACAAGCGTCTATGGAGCAGAAAGCCAAAGCCCGCGCATGCAATGCTTGCAACCCAACAAGTAACAACTAATCTACAAGACATGGGCCTAAGCTATCCAAGACCCGCGACCGGATCCGAGCCCGTTCACTCCGAGCCGTTGAGATCTCGCCCAGATGCATCATACGGTCGCTCCTTCGCTCATATCTATTTCTCGATGCTCCGCTCAACACCAAATCTACCCAATACTTCCTCAGCCGTTCAGATCGCACCAGCTTCATCCAACGCTCGTTGAGGCCTCCTCATCTTCCCCTGATGCATATGCTTCACAACAAAAACTCTTAAGCCTATACCCTATCGAGCAAATCCATTCTTTATTCCTTCTTCTCTTTCTTCTCCACCCGCACCTGCAAAACCCATCACCCTCCTCTTCTCTTCCCACGCCTGATGCAGAGACATCATCACCACCACCACACCTTCATCTCTTGTCGCCATCACCACCAGACTCTCTCCGCCACCCTAGGTTCACCCATCTCCACTTCAGCTTCTTGTCATAACCTAGAAGCTAGGGTTGAAGATGATTGAAGCTAGGTTTCACCAAACCCATTGTGCGGGTCGATTCAGAGGTCGAGAAGCATGAGTAGAGCCAACAACCGTGCAGAGAGTATGGGTGAGAAGTTATTGCAATTAATTTCTGTTTTTGAATTAAATTAGGGTTGGATATTTTGGGGGTTCTTGCATGTATAAATAGCAGAACTGTGGGTGTGTAGAAGCATGCCTGGATTAGCCAGAGCAGCAATTAGATTTAATTTGTGTTCATTTTTATTTAAATGTTTTAATTGGATGGTGATTTCAACTCTGCTTGAATGTTCTTGAGAGCTTAAATTATAGATACAACTTCAATTCTAATACCCAATACTTTACTCTCACAATGGATATCTTGTATCCATTGTAGTTAGACTACAACTTGTGTTGTTGTATTGCATCTCAAGCCTTAGAACTAGATGCTAATTCCTTGACCGGTTGTGCTTAATTAGACAACCGATTAGCTCCTGTTAGTTCCTTAGCTGAATATTGAAGTATCACTAGGAGAAACTCCTAAGATAGGTGGTAGAAGTGACAAGCTTCACTTATCTGGTATAGGAACAAGAACTCAACTTAGTTGAACACACTATAGGAATCGAGAGGTGGATTTGAAGACCTAGCAATCCTTTACTCTCACCGTTTACCTTAGTTTAGAGTCACTTCAGATTCAAACTCAGCCAGTATCGGCAACAAAACCACAATATTGTTCTCATCACTTTTGAAATCAGTTTAGGAAGCCATAAGATCACTTTAAGCACACCCATTTCTACGTGGGATCGACCCGTATTTGCCACGTCTCTCCGATAGACGCCGTGCACTTGCGGTTTATAAATTGTAGGAAAAAACATACACATTTCCGGGCCTACCAAGTTTTTGGCGCCGTGTTCTTGGACTTGGCGTGTGCCCCGTGTTCATTGGCCTGTCTTTCCGAGTTTCCTTCCACCTTGTACATATTCACTTTGTGTTATTTCTTTTAGCTCTTTAATTAGTGTAACTTAGCTTCAGTTTTTATAACTTAGCTTCTTGTGTTATAACTTAGTATAACTTTTGTTCCCTGTGTCAGTCCAAGTTCTTCTCAGCTGGTCATCTGCCAGTGCATAAAAATGGTCATCTTATCTGCTATAACTTGCACCTTATGGGAACTGATATTGATTTGCTGAGTAAACAGTGCTTCTCATCGTGCCTATGAGCAGTTTGAGACAAGCCAAAAGGGAGAAAGACAAGGAAAGGCGCAGACTTAAGGTTAGTCTTGTATTGCCTGTGCTTTGTAAACCCTGAGCATGCCCTGCTAGTCATGATGCTCATGTGAATACCTCCTTGATCTCATTGCATGAACCTGTCATTACAATGAGTTGTGTATCAAACTGATCTGTGCATTGATGACTATGCTTGACCCTGTTAAATGAATCTCTTTCATTGCATGAAGTTGCAAACTAGCTGCCCTGGTGCCCTGCATGATTAGCTACCTTGCTAGGTAACCACCCCTGAAGCTAAGTGAGCCAACTCCATCTGCCCTGTAGTGTTTGAGCATACATCTGTGAGAACTAGTGACCTGTGCAACCCTCCAGCCCCCTGGAGCTGTGAGGTCAGTGTTGCGACTGCTTTGGCCCAGTCTTTGTGAGTTCTTTGGCTTCTGCACTTAGAGCTGCACTTAGAGAGTTGCTAACCTGTGTAGTGCTCATTTGTAATCTGTGCTTGTGTGCCTAGTGAGTCATCAGCCCTGTCCTTAGCTGCAGTGCCCTGTAGCTGTGAGTGTGAATAACAATCCAGACCCAAGTCGTGAATGCTTGAGAAACCAAGCCGTGTCTTTGTGTGCTCTCTGTGTTTTGAGCACATAAACCCCCGCCCTGTTTGTTCATTGCTGAACACAAACCAGCCCAAATTAGCTACAAACCCAGTGAAGTCAATCGAGACAGTTGACATCACCAAACCTCGCCAACTTGTCTTTGTGAATTGATATTCCTCAGACACCCTGAATTGTGTGCTCTAGGTTTACTTTCCAAAGAGTGAGTGATCTCGTGGTCTGTAGCCTTAGCTAATTTCATTGCCACAGTGCCCCAACTCCAGCCCCCTGAAAGCCGTGAGTTGAGCCGCACTGGAGAGCCAATTAAGCCGCAACCCCGTGCATGACCCTGTTAAACTTGTGCATTTGCATATTTACATTGTGATGAACTGAATATAAGGCCCTGTAACTTGTGTAACCTTGCCAACCAGCACTTAACCCTATGCTAAGCATAAACTGCCAAACCAGTGCTGCATCATTTTTGTGAGCTAGTGTTTACCTGTGTTGATCTCAGTAAGCTAGCCTGTGCTGTGACCTGCTAAGCTGTGTTGTGTTACACAGTGCTGTGCAAGCACTAGGCTGTGTGCACAAGCTGAATCCCACACTGCTGGGCTGTACCTCTTTTCACTGGGCTGTGTACATGTCACCTAACTGGGCTCTACAACACAGCTAGCCCACCCGCTCGAAACCCACAACCTAGAGCCGATCATAACCTAGAGCCCACACCCAAATCAATCAGTGCAATAGACTAAGCCGCCTAAAAGCGCACACACTGGCTGAGGCAAACCTTTGACGCTTAAACCCACTTAAGCTGATCTGGGTCATTTAAACATAACACAGGCTCTTTGATTTAGACCGAGCAACCGGGTCGTGCAATAACATTCACCCACTTAACTTGGCTTTCATAGGGCCGCAGACATCGAATCTGGCACTGGTAAAATGTAAATTTCACATAGTCAAGTTGCACATAACCCAACTAATCCCAATAAACCAAAGGAGCCCACATAAACCAAATGAAACCCAATAAACCAAACTAAGTCCACTACAACTGGGCTTTGAGTTCAATTTGAGTTCTTAAATCATGTCAGGATTTTGGTGTGCAACTGGGGATACAAACAAATCCCTTAGAGAGCTTGCTTACGGCACGCTTCACAGGATGAACTCCCCACATACCATAGTGATTTTAGGGATTATTATGAGCCTTCTCGGGCCCCGACTTCACATACCCTAATCACTATGAGCACATGTATCATCCATCACAAAGTTGAGAATGAACACTCTCCGCATACCAGTCATCACTTCTCGATCAATTAGAAGCTCGACTATCCGCCTTAGAAAGGCAATCACATGAGCGATCTTGTCAAATCTAATTCCCTAGGCAATATGAAATGCATGCTTGCACCTTATGTGGTGGCTTAGACCACCCTGCTGAAAACTGTTATATTTTGCATGATTTTAGGCAGTCTAGGGAAAACCATGATAATCCAATGTACGAAGTGTCTAGAAGTGACTATGCTGGCAACTATTGGGACCATAATCAACCTGCACACATGCATTATTCACCACAGTGGGGAAATAAACAATTTTATACTCCCCCAACTCCTAGTTTGCAATCAATAATGGAAACACTCATGGAGGAAAATGCTAGGCTTGAAATGAATGCAATGCATGACCATCCACATAGCAACATGTCTGAATTTCCCTTCTCTAGTGAACCTTATGCACAACCATATACTGAATATGAACCTACTCTAGAGGAAAATGAATACACTAGAAATGCTACAAATTTGAATAGGGAAATGCATTTGTGCTATGATGATGATGATGATGAATATGATATGTTAGAAGAGCATGTGTATACTGAAATTGTAGTAGAATCTTTGGGTTCAGAGATGTTAGGCGTCTCTTCTGTGAACCCTATGAATGATGCCTCTTCTAATATTCATACATGTGATATTAACTCTGAGCTTGGTTTTGTGAAATTCTTCAGTGAATGTGAGCATGCTTCACAACTTGTTTGTGACTTAGGAAAGGATGAATCTTCTGTTGACACTAATGTTCTTTTAGATCATGATATTATTGTTGTGTCTGATTCCCTTCCCATATCACAATATGTTGCCTGCTCTGATGATCATGACATGGTGATTGATGAATTATTCTATGCTGGTGAACATGATTTACCCTCTTCTGACTTTAGGAAAGTGTGTGATGGTACAAATGATTTTATACATGAAAATAACTTAGATGTACCTAATCTCTCTCCTGAGTCACAAATTGAAACTCCTCCACCAAACCTAGGTGTAGTTTGTCACAAAAATCTTAAACCAACTTTTCTGAGAGTTCCCAATTTAGGCCTAGAACTTTGTGCCTCCCAAGTCCTCTTGGACTATTTTGCATCAAAGTATGACACTTTTAAGGAACCACGGTTGGAATGTGTATATCTGCACTTTTGTTCTTAGTAAAACTCATTTTGAGTTAGACCTTTTGCATGATGTACCGTTAAAATTGCAAGATTTTGTGCTCCCAAACACACCCGTTCACAAGTTTAGGTTTGGGGGAAACTCATTCTCATATACAGTCTTACTTGCACTCTCATATTATATTTGTGTAAGACTGTTGATGTTTGTACATATTTTCTATTGGGTTGATCCTCAACTCTTTAGATTGTTAGTATATGGTGAATTTTCATTGTATATAATCCAGTAGGACTTGTTAAATTTTCTTTTCTTGAATCGGTTGAGTCTTCTTGTGCATACTTTGTGCTACTCCGATATGATATGTTGGATTCTAGCCTTGACTAATGAAGCTCCAACCTTGCTTCCGCCGACATCCGGTAATCTCTTCCCTTTTCTCTTTTCAGCATAGTTCTCATGGTATGTGACTGTTTAAATTTTTCCTATCTGTTGACACATTGAGGACAATGTTTGATTTAGGTTTGGGGGTGCATTTGCATTTGCATATAGAGTTTTTAGTCTTTTTAATCTTTTGCATTTGCATATAGAGTTTTTAGTCTTTTTAATCTTTTATTTTCAAAAAAAAAAAAAAAAAAAAAAAAAAAAAAAAATCTTTTGTAAAAACCTCCAACTTTTAGAGATTTTAGAGTCACTAGCATGCTTTTAGTTATGTTTACATAGAGAATCGACCGAAATAACAGAAGTTAGAAGTACCGGAGAACACAATCAGGTTTCTTAGTTGATTAGAGCGTTAAAGTTGGATTTAACCATACCGGAGAGCGAATTAGGTGATGTTAGATATTTGGTAGTAGAATTGTGATCACCCATAGTGGAGACTACCCATTTTACATCAAGTGAGGCACCAACCTTCAATTTTTTTTTTTACAACTTTCTAGAAAAGCTGTTAGAGTGTGTGTCACCGTACATCAATTCCGGGTAGGAATGGTGAGCTACCCAACTTCGCACCAATTTCAAAGACTACTTTTGATCTCTTGAGTGCTAGTTTTTGTCAATCATGAGGGTGACGTCTAAAGATGAAAACTCCTTCTAAATATCGATTTGCGATTAGCATCACTCTCTCTCTCAATCAACAGACCCATAGAAACACATCATCGTCAACAAGCGGAGCAGCATCAGAATATTGAAAGAAAAATTGATATAGTCCAAGGTTTACGTGCAACAAAGAAAAAGAAAAGAAAATAGGATGAGAATTAATAAAGTTTATAAAATCAAGACAATACAAATTGTGGAAAAATTGAGTGACAAAGTCCTTTGTCCATGGAGTTAGTTGTTTCATTATTTGTATTTTTATTTTCGCTTTTTGTAACTTAAAAAAATAAAAAAAAAAAAAAAAAAAAATATTGTAGTTTATTTTTGCTACCACCATGGTAAAGAGAGTTCAAAAATCCAAACAACAAGGAAATTGAGTAGAAAAGTTAAAAATTGTCAAGTTTTTGTGAAGTTTAGAAGTTCGTCATCAACAATTGAAGACCGAAGACCGAAGATTGAAGACGTTTCTATGGTTCTTATGAGAGAGTGATATTAATTGCCGATCGGGTGAGAAGTGAGTGAGTACTCCCACCCCTTGCTAATGGTTGATTTCCTTTCTTAGAGATCATCGTAAAAGATTCTTTTTGTCCACACTTTTATGGAGTCTCCGGATTTTATTTCGAAAGGTTATCCTTCTTACCTACAACGTGTCGCAGATTTCTCTCTTTATTCTCAGCCTGCACACATTAGAGACTAAAAAAGCGATCTTTTTGAGTGCAATTATCATAAAACCCTAATGGTGAGGCAGAAGTTGAGACTTATGATCACAATCGAATCCGAATTCTTTCATATGGTATGGTTACTTCTCGCTCAGCACTTAAGGATGAGAATGCGTTCTTTGGTAGTTCTAACTTCTATTACTAGCATGCGAAACTCTATGTCCTCATAGCTTCTTGGAGGCTTGAGACTCTTTTACACTTTGAAGTTGGAGAAGGTTTTGTGGGTACACCTCACAGTAAACCCTCACGAGACTACAACTGCGTCCACTAGGGACACCTAGGGGTTTAAAGGCTTAGTGCATACGCTAAATGCATTCGAGAGACCTGCGACGGGGTATAGTTAGGATTTCTTATTTTCTCGTTTCACTTGAGGACAAGTAAAATTCGGGTTTGGGGGTATTTGATGAGTGCCAAATAGTGCATATTTATACACCTTTTTATTGGCATTTTACTCATCTTTTGCGCTTAGAAATCGAGATATTATCCCATTCTCGTGTTTTCTTTGTTTTCAAGAATAAATATTTGTATTAATTAATTTTGTATTTTTAGGTACTAAATAAAGTCCTGAGAAACCGAGGAGCCGAAAGAGCAAAGAATTGGAGACAAGCGTCTATGGAGCAGAAAGCCAAAGCCGCATAATGCAATGGTTGCAACCCAACAAGTAGCAACCAATCTACAAGACATGGGCCTAAGCTATCCAAGACCCGCGACCCGGATCCGAGCCCGTTCACTCGAGCCGTTGAGATCTCGCCCGGATGCATCATACGGTCGCTCCTTCGCTCACATCTATTTCTCGATGCTCCAGCTCAACACCAAATCTACCCAATACTTCCTCGGCCTGCTCAGATCGCACCACTTCATCCAACGCTCGGCGAGGCCTCCTCATCTTCCCCGATGCATATGCTTCACAACAAAAACTCCTAAGCCTATACCCTATCGAGCAAATCCATTCTTTCTTCCTTCTTCTCTTTCTTCTCCACCCGCACCCGCAAAACCCATCACCCTCCTCTTCTCTTCCCACGCCCGATGCAGAGACATCATCACCACCACCACACCTTCATATCTTGTCGCCATCACCACCCGGCTCTCAGCCACCCTAGGTTCACCCATCTCCACTTCTAACCACTGTCATAACCTAGAATCTAGGGTTGAAGATGATTGAAGCTAGGGTTTCACCAAACCCATTGTGCGGGTCGATTCGGAGGTCGAGAGAAGCATGAGTAGAGCCAACAACCGATGCAAGAGTATGGGTGAGAAGTTATTGCAATTAATTTCGTTTTTGAATTAAATTAGGGTTGGATATTTTGGGGGTTCTTGCATGTATAAATAGCAGAACTGTGGGTGTGTAGAAGCATGCCTGGATTAGCCAGAGCAACAATTAGATTTAATTTGTGTTCATTTTTATTTTAATGTTTTAATTGAAGTTGCTAGGGTTTCACTGAAACCCTAATTCACTATGGTGATTTCAACTCTGCTTGAATGTTCTTGAGAGCTTAAATTATAGATACAACTTCAATTCTAATACCCAATACTTTACTCTCACAATGGATATCTTGTATCCATTGTATTTAGACTCAATTTGTGTTGTTGTATTGCAACTCAAGCCTTAGAACTAGATGCTAATTCCCTTGACCGGTTGTGCTTAATTAGACAACCGATTGCTCGGGTTAGTTCCTTAGTCAATATTGAAGTATCACTAGGAGAAACTCCTAAGATAGGTGGTAGAAGCGACAAGCTTCACTTATCTCAGTATAGGAACAAGAACTCAACTTAGTTGAACACACTATAGGAATCGAGGTGGATTTGAAGACCTAGCAATCCTTTACTCTCACTTGTTTACCTTAGTTTAGAGTCACTTGATTCAAACTCAAATCCGTATCGGAAACAAAACCACAATATTGTTCTCATCACTTTTGAAATCAGTTTAGGAAGCCATAAGATCACTTTAAGCACACCCATTTCTCTGTGGGATCGACCCGTATTTGCCACGTCTCCGATAGACGCCGTGCACTTGCGGTTTATAAATTGTAGGCAAAAACATACACATTTCCAGGCCTACCAGTCATAGGAGTTGTTATTAGTGTGGGTGTTAAGAGATCAGAATGAATATGTAAACAAGATTGCAGTTAGAGTTAGTGTAAGATGGAATTAAGAAGTTGTTTCTATTAGATTTGATCTGTTTGAATTTATGTTTATGGTGTTGATGAACATCTGCTTCTTGAACTTAGACCTGTTAGTCATCCTAGTCAGATTATCTGACTGACTCTTTTCTTAGGCGACTCGGGGTATCCCGGCGAGTTATTTCTTTGACGTGAATCGGTCTTGTTGGCGAGTTGCCTCACCGATTCTGTTGGACCCGGTGGACCTTGACCGAGTTAACCCTTTGACTTGACCTTGACTATTGACCTGACTTTGGACGTTGACTGTTAGTTGACCTTTGATAGTTAGTTTGGCTGTTAGAGACCGTTAGTTGACTCAGGTGGACTGGACCTTAGTTTAACGGGCTGGTTTGTTGGGCTTGGATTTAGAGCCAGTTTTCCCTTTGAACATGAATTGGACCTTTATGGTCCGAATTAGCTATGGATGATCATAAGACATAACTAGTAGACTATAGAATCAACTGATTGAATTAATAAACCTTAGATGTGCTAAATATAGATAATGAAAAGGTGTAGAACCATAAGTGGGCTTAGAACCATTAGATAGTTCACTTAGCTTTTAACTAGAGAATTGTATGAGATTGCGTTCCGAGCTTTGTATGAGCCTTTTGGATAATCTTTAGAGTGCTTGTGTGATTAACAATTAATCTTTATTAACAACTATCGATCTAAAGAATGAACCAGTGGATTATGGATCTCAAGGTAGGCGTAGCTCGTCATCAAAAGAGGTGGGATCGATAACGAACTCTCTTGTATTCATTATTATTTTATAAATCTATCTTTTATGAAATCCATGCATATGTTTGCTAGTATATGATACGTGTATGCATGTATTATTTGTGTATAATACAAACTAGTTTTCTTTTACATTTTGGGATGGGATTGGTTCTTTAGAAACAACTAATATCTATGTTTTGGGAGTATTTACTTATGTTCGAAAATGTGATTCTTTCCATTGACTGGAAAGTTGTTACAATCTTTACTTATTGTTAGCATGAAAGGGAGAAGGTTTCCTTTTGATTGGTGTGTGATGTAGTTGCCCAAAAGTTATATCTATATTTATGCGCTAAAGGAGTGAAAATTGCTGCCAACTAATAAACTATCTAGGTGTGTACTCGTGTCATCAATATTATTTTCCTATTTCATGGACGCAACGCATGTCTCATACATGGATGTTTATTGTTCTTTTAAATTACTTTCAAAATCTATTATATTATGTTTTGGTGTTTAGAGAGAATGATGTTAAGAATATTATATATGATTGTTGGATTTACACGTGGGCGGATTGTTGGCTCTCCACTGTGTAAGCACTTCGATCGGATATAATGTTGTTACCATTTGTTTTCTTTGAATACTTGCTATGTAGAGTGCGCGTAGAATAAGGTACTGGTAAGGTACATATCGTTTATGACTTGAGGACGGAAACCTCATGGGAGCTTTAATGATCATTGAAGAATCCGCAACAGTCATGCCTTGCTACTCCGAAGGAAGACGTCGCTCAACTATTATTTATGTTGTGAATGTGTGCCGGTTTATTGGTTGGTAAAACTTTATATTTCAGTAAAACTTATTATTTTAATATTCTTTATCTGTTTTTCCGCGTTTTATCATTTTTAGCAAACCTGCATTATTAGTTTTTATTTCTACTGGGAACCCTTCGGGATGATGTGCTCACTCAATTCCGACTTTCAGTTTCAGAAACATATCAAGATGCGTACGTGGCGATAAAAGCTTCGAGGAGTTGGTTAGCTTCCGCTATGTTTATTTTTGTGTTTATATTCTATTTGTAAACCAACTCATTATTAAATATGTATCACTTGAGAGGAATTCTTGTATTTATTTCAGAGATGGTTTATATTCGGGTTAATCTTTGTTTAGAACTTCTTTCTTAGTGTTTTGAATAGATGTTTTAGATCGTTAGTGCCTCATTTTATAGTTAATCTCTTGGATTAGTCAGCTACTAGCTTAGGGGGCGCTACATAGCTGCTACGAAATATCATTGTGCACAGTTCCAAAACACTAGACCATTGTGCATATTCATCTGTGTGATTTCAAGGAAGACATCTCACATGCTTATATGAAATACTAAAGAATTTTATCTAAACTGAGAAAGTGTTTGCTTGAATTCCAAGCAACCCTAGCTTGAACTCAAAGCTACCTGGATCCTTGAAACTCTATAAATAGAGACTCTTGCAACAGGATTGCTGAATTCCTGGCACTTTGTATCCTAGTTGAAACGCTAGAGTCATTCTATATAACCTAGGTTCTTCATAGAAATGTATATACGACTTTGAAGACTTCAGTTAGGCATTTATGAAGCTCGGTCAGACTATCTTTTAACTAATAGTTCTTGTATATGGATCTTGTTATACTGATATTTATCTTCGTCTCAGACTTTATGGTTCCTCAAGATAGATATATAAACTTTTCTCTGACTTTTCTGGAGTTTGGTGTTTCGTGAGGTTTGCTGGAAATTTTCTATGAATTTTTTTTTCCATATCTAGTTAAAACATATCAAATGGGAAATCAAATAGGCTTGTATGTTAAAGGAAGATAGGTACCAAAACTCTTCACTGAGGTTGAAGCAATTCTTAGGTTGTAAAGGACGTTAGCTAAGGGAATAAAGTGCGTATAATCTTGTGAGGTTCAAGTGACGTAAAAAGCGCTCGCAACCGGATTATTTGGAGGTTTAATCCGTGTATCAACTACATTCCAGTATGAAGTTTGATAGTAGGCTACTGTCTATAGCAATTTAATACAGTGTGGTGTTCAATGCTGGACGAGATCCTGAGGTTTTTCTACTGGTGCAGTTTTCTTTATTAATATTTATGGGGTCTTGTATTTTTTATTTTCTGCATTATATTTTTCTATATATAATAGGAATAACACAATTAGTATGTGAATCAATCCAGATAATTTAAGTCCTTATTATTTGAGATCAAAAGCAAGACTTGTTTGTTTTGAGTTTATATCTTAAAATATAGATTACAAGCCTCATACTTGTTAGAATTCAGCGGATATGACTAGATTGATCTTCAATATTGATTTTTGAGATCGTCCAAGAACTTTTCTACATAATCAGGTATACTCACCTTTGGTTTGTACATATTGATTGTGGTAGAGAAAGAGAAAAACTTTGTATACAATCTTATTTAAGGATCTTTGCTTGACCGACTAATGATTGTATTAAGTTTTGTCCATATAGGTTGCTGAACGAAAAAAGGTTGGTAGTGTACTTATACCCTCTCCTTTTCACAAGGGACAAGTAAACAAACTTTACTTCGTATGTTATGTTTTCAGTAAATACTGACTTGAAAGAACAAAGATATAAATTGAACAAATCAAGTATTTTGTTACTAACCTCGAGCTGAAGGATGATGTGTTCGTTGATGTTGATACGTCTTCAGGCTCTTCATGAGTAATACGAGCGAGTTTCAACATCTGTATGTGTTAGAGTACTACTCGGTCAAACTTGCAAGTTTGTTATCTCAATCTTGTTGTTAGTGTTAGTTGCACAAAACTATATCTTGATTTCATGTCTACTAAAGTGAAGACCCGGACTAAGATTAGAGTATGATAGTTGAACATCAGACATCACTGAATAACCCTCGAAGATTGAAGACTGAAGATCAAACGAAGACATTTGGAAAATTTCATCGACAAAGAGGTATGTGAAGAATGAGCCATCCTATTTACTAATGGCATTACCATTATATCTTTATGAGACTATGTTGTCTGATTTATATTAGATTTAATATTGAAAATTAGAAATTTTGAGGCAAGCTTGTTTTGTTGAATATCTCGAAATATAATTCAAGTAATGGATGTTCTTAGATCCTTAACAATACTAGTTAAGAAAAATTTATTGTTCAAGAGCTATTTTTCTTTCAAGTTGATCATTTGGAAATTTCCAAACAATGATATTTAATATTTATGATGATTGGGAATGTTTTAAATCATTGAAAGAGAGTTTTCAGAACTAAAGAGATTCTCGAACACATGGTAGGTACACATACCGATTCACAGCGTAACCTAGTCAGCTGAGAACTAGAATAAGGTAGGTACACATAACCCAAGAGACCGAGTTTGTGAACGGATAGATATATGCGGACCAAAAGACGCGTACCTCGGCGACTGAGTTCACGGACTGGTCTATAGGTATGTGTACCCCCAACACATACCTACATAGTATGAACTATAAGCAGATGCTCATAAACTATTTTTACAAATATGTTTGGCATTTCTACAACGTTCATAAACATTTCTAAGACAAATTTGATCACTATATCACTTTGTGTTTGTGAATCATGGTTTAAGTCTTGAGTGTCACCGAACATGATTATGCTTATAAGTTCATATGGCATATTTGTCATGAACTATCATTGCACACGGATCCAGGTACCCTGGACCATAGTGTATATTCTTCTATGTAATTTCTGTTGAGATTATTAGTCCCACATTGTTGGGTTATCTAAGATCCTGCAGTTTATATTTCCTTAGGGCCTCTCTACTCATTGTCAATTGGTTTTGAGTTGGATGCCCGTATTCTAACAATTTCAAGACAAACTTCTCACATGCTTACATGGACTCCTAACAAGAGTTTTATCTAAACTGAGAATGAGAAATTGTTTGTGAAAAGGCGAGGGTACACAAATATACCTCAAGCTAAAACTTTTCCTACCTATAAGTCCTTTCTCCGAAAGTGATTGTCTATGGACTTGAGTCGAGACAATGCAACTAATCGGTTCACACTTCGTGCGATCGTCTATGGATACGAGATCGAGACAATACAAGAACGAAATATGTTTACTTGATACAAAGGTTCGGACTTAACCAAACACAATAGGATTGATTATCAAGTAAATAAGAATTAACGTTTGTGTGATTTACTTTAATTATAGTAAAACAATTATAATGCGGAAAATAAAAGTAAATGACACAGCAAGATTTTGTTAACGAGGAAACACAAATGCAGAAAAACCCCGGGACCTTGTACAGAATTGAATACTCTTAGGATTAAGCCGCTATACACAAAATTACACCTAACTTTGTATAGTTGAGACCAAGTAACTAACCCTATAGTTCACTTAGTTCTGTCTATATTCCCACGCCTCCGACTTGTGAATAAGTCACGTACATGGAACAATTCCTTTGGTTCGTATTCCAGACAGTAAAGGAACAACAAATCTATGGTATCAACTCTATTCAACCAAGTGATATGAGTCGGACAAAGGCTCTTCTGTTTATCTTAACATAAACTCCTTCGTCTGGTCCTTAGATCTATCTTATGTTCAGTCACCCAAAGGTAATCGTTTAAGATTAAGCCAATCAATACCTTTAATCACAAGGAAACATATTGTTGCCGATCTACTCAATTAACCAATCCAATCTACCACAAGGATAAATCGATTATTAATTGGATCCTCTTTTACCGAAACAAGTATTGTGCACACCAAAGATTATAAAACCCAAGTCAGATCTTCAATATCTTCTTTGTCTTCAAATATTCTTAAATCTTCAATAAAACCTGCATTTAATCACTTGAATCTCTTGTGATCAATCACGCATGAACGGAATCTGTTAACAATGGATTATCACAAGATCGTCTTTAGAACTAATAACAACAGTCTAAAGATCCATGTCGAAACTCTGAACTAGTTTGAGTGAATCTTATATCAGAAGAGAAGATTATCAAGAATAAACAAACTAGGTGCAATCAAATTTCAACCACCGTTAGTCAATCAAATCAATCGAAAACAAAGATAAACCGCAATTATCTAGTTTCCCACCAACGGTCGCAGCTAGAGCTTCTCAATCCCAAAGAAGACTTTAAATTGAGCGGCCGTAAGAGATTTCGCCCTAATTAGGTTACTCTCCTCTCCGAATAGGCGGCTACACCGTAAATAACAACAAAAGAGTAAATCATTGAATAAGGATTAGTTTGCTAGAAAGGCAAACTTCGTGTATTTATAGACGGGGAAGTTTGGACACCAAGGAATTTCCAAAACCGAAAATATTCTCAAGATATTCATAAAAGCACAGATTCGGTTTTCATAATTTACGAAATGCTCATCCAAAAATAACGATCGAAATCTCTCGGAAAATCTAATTAGTAAATGAACATTACTAATTATGTAATTTCCCTACAAAATGAAATTAATAACCTTAATTAAAAGATTCTTAACTTACTTATGTTTCGATCATGGGATTCTCTTCCCTTAGCCGTTAAGGAATATCTTTGAATAATTATAGAAATAAACATTCACATCACATGTTCAAAGTTTGTCGACATCTTAACTTTGTAAGTTCTCTTTCACACTTACAACCTTGAAACCGATTTGCCACACTTTCAAACAAGTTTAGAATCGATTCATCTGACTTTCAAGAACTATGTGATTGATCAAACCAACATTCAATCACAATCATGGGTTTACGGTTGTACCAAAACAAGTTTCGGTTCTACCTCCATGTGAGTATTGTGCATAGTCACACTAGCTTCCCAAAAATTCGGTTGACTAGGTACTAGGATCGGTTCCCCACATATATATGGTATCTAACTTATATGTGTTGCACATGTCCATAGGATCAGTTCCCCTTTCTGCACCCCATACAAGGATCGGTTCCCTTTGATGTACTACACCCCTTACTAGGATCGGTTCCCTTTCCCTTACAAGGATCGGTTCCATTTCCCTTACAAGGTCAGACATACAAAATCCGATCATACCACAGGTGATTACTTAAGATCGGTTTTACTAATAAAAGTTATACCAATACATAAGTCGGGCCTTTGTGAACAGTTCTACCAAGAACACAACAAGTTGTGAGCGGTTATACTCTATCACACATATTGGTTGTTCATAAGATATGCAATGAATAACAAAACCAATAACACCTGGCAATTTCCTTTTCGGTTTACAAACAAGTTTATGAACTTACTTCCTTAGAACACATGTAAACATTGTTCCCTAGGATAAAATCCTCACCTCATACCCATACATACTCACAATAGCATTCAAATGATTATGGCGATGTATTCTCTACAAAGTTTAATGGTTAAGCAATAAACCTCGTATTGTATTCCTTAATACTATGTCTATCTAGAGTTCAAATATGCTTCAGCTTATGTTTTCAATATGCACGACTTGAAAGATATGTTAGGGAATGAAACAGTTCAAGTCAAATATCACTAACCTCAAGTGGAAGGATGATTGTTGTCGTTGTAGCTCCTTACTTCTTCACATCTTCAAGTCTTCGCAATACTTGTAATGTCTCATATCCTAATACTTTCAAGCTAACCTATACGAAGTTTAACTCTAGTACATAATCAAGCGACTCTTAACATGAGTTTTGATTCACTAAAATATGACAACCAAACTTGACATACCAATGCTTGGTGGGTTCAACCGAGCCATGCTCTAACAATCTCCCCCTTTGTCAATTTTAGTGACAAAACTCTTACATCATATGGATAAAAAAATTACAATAATTCATTACAATTCGCTTGATTCCCGATTCAACAGCACAGTGAAACTGCTTACATTCAATCCTTGAAAATGTCGTTATTGACATTATAATAACAAAGCTATTACTCCCCCTAAGGAGGATAGGTAGATATTCAATCCGCACATCTTTTTTATACCAATCATATGACATGTTACTCCCCCTTAGTCTGTGCTTCCACTCTTTCGTTAGATAAAAATATTCAAGTACCAATGTTCTTTTCCCTAGCGATGCCAATCAATATAAATATCAATACCAATACCAGCATCACCTATTTACTCCATATATTTCTCCCCCTTTTTGTCACAAAAATGACAAAGAAACGAAAAATAAAGGACAACACGAAAAGAATCTTACAAATCTCATAATAGACTTGCAAACCTGTAGAGTTAGGCACGAGGGTTCCACACATCATGTTCTGATAACCAATATCAAAACCGAAACTACAAGTAGGCTTATTTTGATATGTTACCAAGGAAACAATTTCCCGAAACAATTTTTCCAATTTAGTTTAGCAAACCAAAAACAACTAAGCATATTAGTCCCTTTGCTAAACCGATTGTTCAAAAACAACCTCTTAATTCGATAAGACCAAAATAAAGATAAGCTCCATTTTTCTCATCAGGTTCTAATTATCCATAAACTTAGAACTTTCAATTTTAAACAAGACAATTACTAGGTTAGTTAACTAGCATTTCTTGTTTAGGCATTCGATTAGACTTGAATAACCGAAACCTCACTTCGATAAGTCTAACTAAGATCAGAATTAACTTAGTTTATCTTATCCTAATCGAATTGGACTAAACAACTCATCTCGTACACATATTATTTCGTTAAGCCATAAATAATTCATACAAACCAAAATAAATCAACTTGCATAATTATTCACCTCAACCGGAAGCAATTGAATCAACATAGACATTATAAGCAACGCAATTGCACCGTAATTTTGTAAGCCTAAACGATTGATACCATACAAAAGAAAGATAACAATAGTTTTTCTTAACCGGAACCAATTGAATCACACACACATCAATTGTACCGAAATTTTGTAAGCCTAAACAATTGATATCACACAATAAAGCAAGATAACAATAGTTTTTCTTATCCGGAACCAATTGAAACGCACATCCACACACACATCATGGAATAAATATCAATTGAACCAAATTTTTTTTAAGAAAAATCAACAAATATATATAATATAAACTCAGGCTTTTCTTAAACAGGAAAACAATTAATTAAAAAGATTGTTACCTCAAATTTCGCATCCACTTCTCCAATATGATTGCATCTTCGTCTAGGAGAATTGATATCGAAATATCACCACGTTGTCATCCTTATGTGTGAACAAAAGAATAACAACACACCTCAACCTTTACCAGAGAAAGGTTGAAAACCATTTTTGACAATTGCAAGCAAAAGTTGAAAACCGGCGAAACACATATGCTTTTATGCTAAACCAAAACCGATTCAACATATTGTGACTTTTTCACATATTGTTTCTATCAAAACCCCTCATAATCCTTTGATAAAGCCTACCTACTAGGGATAGAACTTAATCCCGCTAAATCAAAAAGTCACCCAAACCATGTGGGTTCACAATATATGAGATCGAATATTAAGGTAATAAAACCGAAATCAAACATCCCATAAACATACATAGCAATAAGGTAAAAGCAATTAAGCACAGGCTATGTAAACCAAAACTATCACAAGAAAAATTACCAATCAAATAATTTTATTCATAATAGACCAATACAATCCATGAAGGAAATCAAAAAATTGATGTCTATTTTTCCTTGCAACCTAGTCCTTCATGTCAGAATTGAATGAAGGTGCATTATTACTTTTCAGCTTTTGAATTCTTCAAGTAGAAAGCCTTGTTGCTTGACCAGAATCTCTTGCAGATGAGAAATTTTTGTGAAGGATTCCGCAAGAACATGTAATTCTGTCTTCGATTGAACACAAAAGTGTATCAATGCCTCAATACACTGATCTTTCTTCAGAGTACTCTCTCTTTCCTTCTTGCTAAGCCAATCTCCATTTCTGATTTTTACCCTTAATGTCAAGAGATAATGCGGACTTAGATTTAAGATGATCTTGCATCTTCTTCAGAGAAACCATTTGATCCAGATCCATAGTTCGGACAAGGGATGATCAAAAAGGAGAAGAATCTTTTTATATTTTTCATACTTCCAAAAATCAAATATCTTCAAATACTAGATATTATTTCCATAATTTACACAAAAGTGCCTTGATTTTTTTTTTTCTTCCTCACTCAAATTTGGCACACAAGATGAGGAAAGAATTTTAATACCGATCAAGTGGCATTAGTATGAGATTTTTTCTCATTATGGAATTTTGAACAACCAGAGTGTTCTTGATCTAGTATATAGTATGAAAAGATTTCTTTCTATTACCTCGAACCAATGAAGTACCTTGAGATAGACAGAAATTGCAAACGCAACTTTTAGCAATTTTGTCTTTAAGACAGTTTTTGCATCTTGTCTTAGTTATCCCTTCAGCATTAGATGATTTAATAACATAGAAAGACATGCCCATTCTTAAAATGGGTAAATCACTAGTGGTGGGGGAAGGAATAAGATTGACAACTAATGCAACAACAGCTGTTTCCTCTTCTTTAGAATTATATGAATCGGAGGACTCATCTACAGTTACAGCCAATGCCTTGCTCCCAGTGTATTTATTAAGATTGGGACAGTCTTTTGCAATATGACCAAACCCTTTACACTTAAAGCACTGCGGCTGATATTCATCATCTTCTTCCTGATCCTTTTTGACAGGAACTCGATCATGCGGTCGAGAAGATCGATAAGTATCCTTAACGAATCTCTTGTTTCTTTTCTTTAAGAGATCTCGAAACTGTCTAGTAATTAATGACAAAGATTGTTCAATCTCATCATCATAATTTCCTGCAATCTGTTCATTTGAATCATCCAACTGTCTATTCCTTTCCATTGAAGTTTTTGGAACTTTTACTTTAAAACCGATTCCTTTACTTTGAATAGACTGTGATACATGATCAAATATATTTCACTTACCAATGAGTGTGCTTCGTGTGAGAGTTGAAAGATCATTTGCTTCTATGATTGCATGCTTTTTAGAATCTTATCTAGATGGCAACGATCTGAGAATCTTGCATACTATATCCTTTTCAGAAATAGTCTTTCCTAACGAGAAAGAGGCATTAATTATCTCAGAGAGTTTAATGTGAAACTCCTCAAAAGTGTCATTGTCATCCATTCGAAGGTTTTCCTACTTTAAAGTGAGGGTTTGAAGTCTAGCTTCTTTCTCTGAAGAATTTCCTTCGAATACAATCTGAAGATTATCCCAAGCTTCTTTCGAAGTTTGACATGTTGACACATGATGTTGTAGGTCGCGACTTACAGCATGAATAATAGCATTCAAACCATCTGAATTCTGCTTTGCAAGTGCCTTTTCTTCGTTCAAAAACTCTCCTAAGCGTTTAAACTCAGTTTCTGAATTTTCTCTCTTTGGTAGAGTATAACCATCGACGACTAATATCCAAGTATTAAAGTCTCGTGATTGAATAAAAGATCTCATAGCAGATTTCCACCATAGATGGTTTGTTCTGTCAAATCTTGGCGGCACGTTAATTGAAGTCGATTCATGAGAACTTGAGTTCATTCTTATAGGTTGGATCGCACCAAACACAGATTGTTAGATCTTTTCGTGTTTGCCTGCTCTGATACCAATTGAAAAGGAGAGGGTACCCAAATATACCTCAAGCTAAAACTTGTCCTACCTATAAGTACTTTCTCTGAAAGTGATTTTCTATGGACTGAGTCGAGACAATGCAACTAATCGGTTCACACTTCGTGCGATCGTCTATGGATACGAGATCGAGACAATACAACAACGAAGTATGTTTACTTGATACAAAGGTTCGGACTTAACCAAACACAATAGGATTGCTTATCAAGTAAATAGGAATTAACGTTTGTGTGATTTACTTTAATTATAGTAAAACAATTATAATGCGGAAAATAAAAGTAAATGACACAGCAAGATTTTGTTAACGAGGAAACCGCAAATGTAGAAAAATCCGGGACCTTGTCCAGAATTGGATACTCTCAGGATTAAGCCGCTATACACAAAATTACACCTAACTTCGTATAGTTGAGACCAAGTAACAAACCCTATAGTTCACTTAGTTCTGTCTGTATTCCCACGCCTCCGACTTGTGAATAAGTCACGTACTTGGAACAATTCCTTTAGTTCATATTCCAAACAGTAAATTAATAATAAATCTATTTGGTATCAACTCTATTCAACTAAGTGATATGAGTCGGAAAAAAGCTCTTCTGTTTATCTTAACATAAAGTCATTCGTCGAGTCCTTAGATATATCTTATGTTCAATCACCCAAAGGTAATCGTTTAATATTAATCCAATCAATACCTTTAATCACAAGGAAATGTATTGATGTCGATATACTCAATTAATCAATCCAACCTACCACAAGGATAAATCGATTATTAATTGGATCCTCTTTTATCGAAACAAGTATTGTGCAACCAAAGATTATAAAACCCAAGTCAGATCTTCAATATATTCTTTGTATTCAAATCTTCTTAAATCTTCAATAAAAACCTGCACACAATCACTTGAATCTCTTGTGATCAATCACGCACAGAACGGAATCTGTTAACAATGGATTATCACAAGATCATCTTTAGAACTAACAACAGTCTAAAGATCTCCGTCGAAACTCTGAACTAGTTTGAGTGAATCTTATATCAGAACAGAAGATTCTCAAGAATAAACAAACAAGGTGCAATCAGATTTCAACCACCGTTAGTCAATCTAATCAATCGAAAACAAAGATAAACCGCAATTATCTAGTTTCCCACCAACGGGTCGCGCTAGAGCTTCTCAATCCCAAAGAAGACTTTAAATTGAGCGTCCGTAAGAGATTTCGCTTAATTAGGTTACTCTCCTCTCCGAATAGGCGGCTACACCAGTAACAACAACAAAAGAGTAAATCTGTTATTACGAAGGATTAGTTTGCTAGAAAGGCAAACTTCGTGTATTTATAGATAAGGAAGTTTGGACACCAAGAAATTTCCAAAACCGAAAATATTCTCAAGATATTCATAAAAGCACAGATTCGGTTTTCATAATTCCTGGAAATGCTCTGTCCAAAAATAACGATCGAAATCTCTCGGAAAATCTAATTAGTAAATGCACATTACTAATTATGTAATTTTCCTACAAAATGAAATTAATAACCTTAATTAAAAGATTCTTAACTTACTTATGTTTTGATCCTGGGATTCTCTTCCCTTAGCCGTTAAGGAATATCTTTGCACAATTATAGAAATAAACATTCACAAAGACGTGTTCAAAGTTTGTCGACATCTTAACTTTGTAAGTTCTCTTTCACACTTACAACCTTGAAACCGATTTGCCACACTTCCAAACAAGTTTAGAATTGGTTCATCTGACTTTCAAGAACTATGTGATTGATCAAACCAACATTCAATCACAATCATGGGTTTACGTATGTACCGAAACAAGTTTCGGTTATACCTCCATGTGAGTACTGTGCATAGTCACACTAGCTTCCCAAAAATCCGGTTGACTAGGTACTAGGATCGGTTCCCCACATATATATGGTATCTAACTTATATGTGTTGCACATGTCCATAGGATCAGTTCCCCTTTCTGCTATAAACCTTGCTGCACCCCATATAAGGATCGATTCCCTTTGATGTACTGCACCCCTTACTAGGATCGGTTCCCTTTCCCGTACTAGGATCGATTCCCTTTCCCTTACAAGGATTGGTTATGTTTCCCTTACAAGGATCGATTCCCTTTCCCTTACAAGGTCAGACATACAAAATCCGATCATACCACAGGTCATTACTTAAGATCGGTTTTACTAATAAAAGTTATATCAATACATAAGTCAGGCCTTTGTGAACAGTTCTACCAAGAACACAACAAGTTGTGAGCGGTTATACTCTTTCACACATATTGGTTGTTCATAAGATATTCAATGAATAACAAAACCAATAACACCTGGAAATTTCCTTTTCGGTGCACAAACAAGTTTATGAACTTACTTCCTTAGAACACATGTAAACATTGTTCCCTAGGATGAAATCCTCACCTCATACCCCTACATAATCACAATAGAATTCAAATGATTATGGCGATGTCTTATCTACAAAGTTTAATGGTTAAGCAATAAACCTCGTATTGTATTCCTTAATACTATGTCTATCTAGAGTTCAAATATGCTTCGCAGTTATGTTTTTAATATGCACCACTTGAAAGATATGTTAGGGAATGCAATAGTTCAAGTCAAATATCACTAACCTCAAGTGGAAGGATGATTGTTGTCGTTGTAGCTCCTTGATTCTTCACATCTTCAAGTCTTCGCAATACTTGTAATGTCTCATATCCTAATACTTTCAAGCTAACCTATACGAAGTTTAACTCTAGTACATAATCAAGCGACTCTTAACATGAGTTTTGATTCACTAAAATATGACAACCAAAATTGACATACCAACGCTTGGTGGGTTCAACCGAGCCACGCTCTAACAGTTTGGTTGAATCTCAGGTTATCTTTGCCTGGATTCAAAGCTATCTACCTATAGTCTTGAAAGTCTATAAATATGGAGACTCAAACAACTGGGAATTCCAATCCCTGACACTTATGTGTCTTAGTTACATGCTAGAGTCTTCCTCAATTAACATAGGTTTCCTCTGAGAAACATAATTAGGTTTATGACTTAAAAACTTCACTTAGGGATTCGTGATGACGGGTCCGACTATCTTTACCTTGATATTTCATGTATCCTGATCTTGTTCTTATTGATTGTCGAAGTTTTCGTCAATCTCCGATCAGGAAAGAGATAGATAGAAATCTCAAAGTTCTCTTCGTCTCAGACTTTTCCATTCCTCAAGATAGATATCTAACATTCTTTTTTTTTGATCGGTTTAAGATTTTTCTTGAGAGGTAATTAGTAATCCAGGGTTTTCAGCTGACTGAGTGTAAGCGTACATTCCAGATTCGTGAGGTTTGTTAGTTTTATTTATTGCAAGTTGTTTGTACCCTAATATTTTATATAAAAAATGGTCTTACTTGGGCCTAATATGCTCTTTTTATTAGACAAGCATGGCTAACTAGGCCTCATAAAGCACTATACATAGGAGCCCATGAGCAGAAGTCAAAGTCAAGTTAAGGAGACGCCACGTCACCACTGACACGCCAGCATGCCACGTCATCACATCGACGTCATCATGCCACGTCAGCAGAGCGGACCAATCAGAAGGTGCCACGTCAGCAGAAAGCACAGTCAGCAGCCAACTGGGCAGTAACGTGAGCATGACGTCAGCAGATGCTGATGTCGTCGGAATATTCTGTTACCGTCTTTAACACCGTCAGCATATACCGTTAAGGTTTAGACGCCTTCTGTTAAGTTTATCGCCGTTACCAAATAAGCAAATCAGGACCGTCCGAGGTAACACCATCATCACGTCGTTAATAGCACCATGACATCATGCGGCAGCGTCAGCATGACGTCATCCACGAGCGTCACCTTCTTCTTCTCCGGCTGCGTCAACACCTCCAAATACGATGGACGGTCAGCGGAGTTGTCGCGCATTGCTCCAGCGACAGCCACCTTTGTCCGTCCACCTCCGTCCGACAGCAACGAGTGAATTCTTGTCCTTCTCGGCGTAACTTTATTCCGTGGCCCTGGATATTTTCACCCCACTACTTTGTACCGCTGGATATTTACGCCCCATCCGAGTCAACTCGCCGAGCCAACTCACCAGCCCGAGCCGAGCTAGTGAATCGGTGGATTTATCATCCCCAGTTCATTTGGCCTCTGGATATTCCGCCCCACTGCGTTGGTTTAGCCAATCGTACCAACTCTTGGGCTTGGGCTTGGTCTTTTATATCCTTTTGCTTAGCTAATTTCATAACCCTAGAGGAAGATTCTGGAAATATCTAAAAGGTTTGTGAACCAATTCATTTCCAGGAGGCATGCAGGGCAAGTTAATAAGGGGAGGCATGCAGGGCGGATTAATGCCCGTAGGCATGCGGGGGAATTAATACAATTTATACTCACCTCGAAATTAGGGTAAGCGCCGATTTGCAACTTATAAATTGATGGGTTCACATCCCTAGAAGTTAAGCAATTTTCTCCAGACAAACTCCTGTGAAAAACTCTAGCTAACTTAAGCATCGGAGGGTTTTTTGCAGGTATCCCCCCACCCCCCATTCACTGTTCACGTGGAGAGAAAGGCAACAGTTCGATCTTCAACTAATCATCATCAGATTCGTGTTTGGGGTAAAAATATTTTACCATACAAACACAAGCATATAATCAAGCCTTGATCTAAATGATCTAAAGGGAAGTCAAATAGGCTTATCCATTAAAGGCATATTGGTATAAAAATCTTCACTTAGGTCAAGCAACTCACTGGCTATAAGGGACGTCAGCTAAGGGAATCCATTGCGTAGAGCTTTGCGAGGTTCAAGAGACGTAAGGGGCATGACTGCAGCTGAACTGCTCAGAGGGTTAATTCGATCTCAACTACATTCCAGTCCGAAGTCTGATGGTAGGATAGTTTCCGTAGATGCTTAATACAGTTTGGTGTTCAAATGTGGACAAGGTCCAGGGATTTTTATGCAGGTGCAGTTTTCCTCGTCAACGGAACTTCTAGTGTCTTGTATTTTTCCTCTTCCACATTATATTGTTTTATCCTTATAATAGAAATAACACAAGTTGTACGTATTCAATCTAGGTAGTTTAAGTCCTTATTAATTAGGATCAATCAAGAGACTTGTTCTTGTAAAATTCGTATCTTAAAAGATAGACAAGTTTCATACTTGGAAGAATTCAGATCCTCTTGATTTGGATATTGATTTGTGTTATCATCCAAGAAATCTTCTACACAATCAGGTTCATTGACCGTGTTGTCTAGACATATTGTTTGTGGAAGGGATAAGATAAAAAATCCAGATACATATTGTACAAGGGTATTTAATTTGATTTACTTGCAATTGTATTAGGTTTTGTCCATACATGTTGTCGAACGAAAAAGTTGGTGGTGTACTTGGTACCCTCTCCTTTTCAATATGTTCTTAGTCCAACCTAACAAAGTTGACTCTAGTAATCAAATCAAGCAGCTTCGAGTTTTGAAACTAAAATATGACAATCAAACTTGACATACCAACTTGACGGGTTCAACCGAGAAATTAATGCACTAACAATCTTCTCCTTTGTCAATTTTAGTGAAAAATCCCTTTACATGTGGAAAATAAAAGAATTAAAAGACAAAGATATTATATTACATAACAATCTCTTTACTCGATCTTCATACGCTTGATTCCAAGTTTCAACACCACAAAGTCTACAAATATTAAAAAATAAATGCGGCTGTTGAAGCATTCGAATAACAAAAAATTTACTCCCTCTTAAGGTGAGCTAGGCATATACCCAATCTGAGCATAATTTTTATTCAATTTTGTAGTATGTAATACTATGTAGCATGATATGTTTCTTCCCCTTGATCAATGCCTTACTCTTTTCATGTTTAGATATATAAGTTTTAGCACATATATCCTTTCTCAAGTGATTGTAAATCACTTTATACTCCATATATTTCTCCCTCTTTTTGTCACAAAAATGACAAAGGTACGAAAAAGACAGTAAGTATTTCACCTTACAAGTTCATAAGAACTGTGTACAACATATTCTTTGAGCATTTGTTTCTTCATATTCCTATTAGATTGGTCCCTTCAAAATCAGAGTAAGGTTCACAAGAAAGTTGAGTTTGACTTTGGGCTAAGAATTCTTGATTATCTAACAATTCAGCCATAGTTGAATCATTGTTAAGGGGCATGAATATCTTTTCTGATATGGAAGATGAGGAATCACCTACCTCATAATTCTTGCTATCAGTAATTTGGATCGAGAAAACCTAAATTTTTATGGATTTCAAAAATATTTTCCATTATTCTTCTATTTCTCCCTTTAAAAGCAAAAAATAAAAAGTTGAAGTTTTGATTTTCATGCGCTTATTATAAATTATATTATTAATGTAATCTAATCACTAATCTTAATTAATTTTGTTATTTAATTAATTCAGGATATTAGTTAAGAGAAGATGGTGGGTTTTGGAGATCACCATTTCATGACCCTTTTTTTTTGTTAGGGGTAAGCATTTTGGCCAAAATCCGCGGATCCGAAGCAAACTAATTAACAATATTTTTGTGGGTAGGTGCCAAACGGTTCATTAATAGATTGGATGCGGGTGTAATTTTTGAAGTCCAATGAATTTTGGGTCGGGAGCGTGTAATACCCATCTTTTTGATCCAAATGGTTAGAGCACCTAGGGAAGCCCTTAGTAAAATAAGGTATTTGTTTAGTGTATCTTAACTAATAGCTAGATTAAAATATTAGGTTTTTGACTTCTTCCTTCCTCCCTGATCGTTTGCAAAACCAGTAGTGTATTTATAGGATCTAAGGAAATAAACAAGGAAAATAGTCGGCGGCATTAAACAGGATTCACAGTGAAAGTAAAGATCAAAGTAGTGGTAAGCGATTTACTAGGTTGATTCTTCTTTAGTTCGATTTTTGGCTTTGGGACATGTATTGATTGATCATGAATTTTTCTATGATTTCTTGTGTTGTTATTAGGGTTTGATACTGTTCAGTGACTTCTTCTCGAAAGGACTGGCTAAATATGCTTGCAATTGAGGCAAGTTCACTTTGTTTCTGTATTAGGACAAATTTAGGGGTTTTAAAACTTAACTTATTAATCCCACCGAAACGTAGGTTTTGCGATAATTATTTTTCTTCCATGAGATTAATGTTGTGTTGTTCGATTTTAAGAATTTTGGCGCTTGTTGTACAAACCTTTAGGTCACCGTTACTATAATCTTAGCTTGAGACCTAAACCTTCTTCATTAGCATCTCTTCAAGTAAATTTGAGTTAAGAAATGCTCCTTACACAGCTTAATTTATAGGAATAATTCTGTAGTGAGTTCGTGGTGTAGGACTGTTTCGGATCATTAATGGCAGCTAAGACTAATGAGGAAAATGGTTAGGAAAGTGTCTGGAGTGTTTACTTTATTGCTTCTCAATTTATGGTGTGATTTTGTGTATGTCTATGATTAGAAGTTAGAATATGACCCTGTATTTGGACTAAGAAAGAAAGTGTGGTCATTAGTTATCCTGATCCGGCACATACTGGTATACGGTGGTAGTGGGAATATCTATCTATATCTCTAGTATTCCTAACAGAACTTCTTGTTAATTTTTTAACTGGTGTTTAGATATAGTAATCTATTGTCCATGAATTCGTGGGGGCTGTTGAACCATTGGCTTGTAGTGGTTATGCAAGTGAGTATTCAAATTGTTGAGATTTGATAGTAAAGTGGACTTTTACTTGATATAGTTAATGCAACTAACGACTCTTGAGGTAACAGATGGCACATGGCATCCATTTCCTTGATCATTAGGTGAATCTGAGATAACTGGCCGTGGTTCAGTTCGTTACGTGGTATGGTGTACTTACACACTGTGAAGCAGTACTGAAAATGAGTGCAGTTGTGAGACACGGTGTAGGCAGTATTTTAGAGATGCCTCATTGGTTACTTCCTTGTTGTGTATTAGGGAGATTACAGTAGGTGTGTGTTGCCTACAAACATTCTGAAAGAGCAGTCAGTCAACTCTTTCGAAGTGGTGTAATGACAACAGTTCACGACATCATTTGTTGGGTACGTTTGGTACACCCAGATGGATCTGTTCCTTGTATTAGTAATTTTGAAGAGCATATGTGGGTTCCTTTAATACCGTGGATTCTGGTTATTTTTGTATCTTAGCTAGTTTAAATGGTTGATTGTTTAAATGGCTTAAATTTTGGTTAGGGTTGTACCTGTTTAGTTACTTAATTAACAAATTCTTAAATTTGTCGTGGTCGGGATCTATCGTGAACTTGCTTGGAGTTTAAATCCCGTTGATTATCTTTTCAGGTGTTGTTAGGAGTCGTGAAGGAGTTTGATTGATTCCAGTTCCGGTGGATATTCTGAAGATATCCAACTGAGGGTGGACACCTACACTTCTTCTTTTATTTATTTATTTTTTTCGTTATTTAGTTGTGAGGCAGTGGGGATACTTTCTTTTGGGTAGAATTCATTACAAATTTTCTTTTGTTAGTTCGACGTTATTTAAGGATGAATTATATTGTTGAAGTGAAGAACCCCAAAATTTCTCGACATCTTTATTTTCGTTAAGAAATAAAATTCCCTTTGCATATTCAATTGTAATGGAACTGTGTTCCTAGTTTTCTGTGGGTTATGTACCTTGTTGCAGGAAATTAACGGCATATTTTCTATTTAATCATCGGCCGGGGTTATATGGAAAGTAGGGCTGTTACAGTTGGTATCATGAGCTTAGGTTAGAGTAACTCTAGGACTTGGGGGGAGTGAGCCTAGGATGTTTCGTTAGGTATATCCATGGATTGGATATGCTTTATAAATATTAATATATTTATTGTATTCTTTTCTAAGATTATCATTGACTTATATAGGAATGTCAAGGCGTGGTACTAGAAGACGACTGTACTGAAGAGGTAGTACCGGAAATGGTGGTCCTATTGATGGAGATGAACCACAATTAGGAAATCGGATCAAATGTGAATATGGCACAAATGACCAGGTTAATAGCCCAACGTTGCATCTCGCTGTTATGAACCAAAATGCTGGACAAGTCAACAATCATCAGAACCAAGGACCACCATCTGAAACTGAGGAAGATAGGTATAGAAAGGTTCAGTTTCAGTTCAAGAAGTTGAACCCGAAAGAATTTTCTGGAAAGTGTGATAACCCAATGATAGCCCATGAATGGAAGGATGAGATGGTTAAGATTTTTAGGGCCATAGGACCTTCTTGCACTGAGAAGTCTTCAAGCGAGATTAGCTACCTTTGAGCTCACCGGGAGATGCTCATACTTGGTGGACTTCAACTTCACGTGGATTGGATCATGCCACCATGACATGGACAGACTTCATTCGTATGTTTGATGACAAGTATTTCCCTCGAGTATTCGAAATGCTAAGGAGAGAGAGTTTCTTTCATTTAAGCGGGGTACTTTATCTCATTATACAGTACGAGATTGAATACTCAAGATTGTCGATGTTTGTACCTCACTTGGTGGATACTCAAGAGAAAAATAGACGTAGGTTTGTTTATGGTCTGAATGTTGTGTATCGGAGGCATATTGTTGCAAATCATATGATTGACACATATGTTAGGGCTGTTGAATGTGCCAGAGAGCTTGAGCAAGATTTCTTGGCTCATAAGAGGGATGATGAATACTTGAAGAAGGACAATAAGGTTGATCGTGCATCAAAGGCTTCTTCAGGTCAACATGGAAGTGGTAAGAACCAGCAGACCCAGAATGTCAATCAAAAAGGTGATCATCCAGGGAAGAAAAGGAAGGGGTATTGGAATCAAGGGAACCGTGGTCAAGAACGGTGGTAATGATGGGGCGTGAGTGCCGGTGAGGCGAGGTTCTTGCGCCAAACCAATTAACTTCTTTGGGTTGTGCTATAACCTGTCGTGAAAGGGGGCACAAGGCGTCGGGAATGTACCAAAGAGAAAGTTCGGATAGCAGATAGACGTGAGCAACCAAACACCGGGGTTGCAAACCGTAATGTGCAGCCTCGTGGGGCTGGGTCAACTATTTGCCGTGCAACCTTCTCGAGACGGAGAATGCTACCTTGGGAGGTACTTTCTTTATTTTAGGAGAGCTCAGTATTTTATTTGATACCGGAGCTACTCATTCTTTTATTTCTGTTAAGTTAGTTCGCATGGTAAATCTTTCTATGAAAGTGTGTGATATACCGTTATGTGTTTCCACCCCTACTAGTAGTATGGTAGAATTGAGTAACAAGGTTGATGCTTGCCCTATTATGATTGGTGATGTTGAGCACTTGGCGGATCTTTATGTGTTGCAGATGGTTCCTTACGATGTAATACTAGGGATGGACTGGTTATCTTCTAATTTTGTGCAATTGGATTGTGCTGATAAGACAATCACTTTTGCAAAGCCGGGTCAATCTAAGGTAGTGGTACATACTACATCTCGAAGCCTGTTTGTAGAAGCTTTCCTTAGCCATATTGAGGGTGAAGTAGTAGATAATGAGTCTCTACAGATTGCGAGTATACTTGTGGTGTCCGATTTTTGGGATTTGTTCCAAGAGGTTCCTGGATTACCTCCAACTAGGGAAGTAGAGTTCTGTATCGAACTCCAACCAGGGCACGACACCAATTGCTCGAGCTCCTTACGAATGGCTCCAAAGGAAATGCGAGGAGTTGAAGTCTCAGATTGACCAGCTTTTAAGTCAAGGATTTATTCGACGTAGTTCTTCACCATGGGGTGCTCTGGTTCTATTTGTGAAAAAGAAAGATGGTTCTTTACGATTGTGTGTTGACTACCGTGAACCTGAACAAGGTCACGATAAGAAACAAGTATCCTTTACCTAGGATTAATGATCTTTTTGACCAGTTGAAAGGGGCTATATGGTTTTCGAAGATCGATTTGCGATCCGCTATCATCACTTCTTGTTAGAGAGCAAGATATTTCTAAGACTGCATTCCTGACTCGTTATGGTTCTTATGAGTTTTTGGTGATGCCTTTTGGGATTACGAATGCACCTGCGGTTTTTATGGACTTGATGAATCGAGTATTTAGAGATTTTCTTGATCTGTTTGTTATTGTTTTTATCGATGATATTCTTGTGTACTCTAAGACTAGGGAACAACACATGGAACACTTACGCTTAGTAATGAAGACTTTAAGAGAGCATCAGTTGTTTGCAAAATTCTCGAAATGTGAATTTTGGCAACAATCAGTTAAGTTTTTGGGGCATGTGATATCTGAATCCGGAGTTTCGTAGACCCTTCCAAGATTGAGGCGTTGTTGAGTTGGAAACAACCTACAACGGTTTCGAGAGATTCAAGTTTTCTTGGTTTAGCCGGATATTACCGTCGTTTCATTAAAGATTTTTCTCGTATCTCGGGACCTCTTACTAGGCTAACTAAGAAGGAGTATTGTTTGTTTGGGATTCTAAGTGTGAAGACGCTTTTCAGAGCTTAAGATTAAAGCTTACTTCACTTGACCAGTTTGACCTTACCCAAGAAGGAAAGGCTCTAGTGGTTTACACAGATGCCTCACTTCTAGGATTGGGATATGTTTTGATGCAGGAAGGTAAAGTTATTGCTTATGCATCTAGGAAATTGCATGTTCATGAGAAGAATTATCCAACCCACGACTTGGAGTTGGCAAAATGGTAGTTTTGCTCAAGTTGTGGCGTCATTACTTGTATGGTGAGAGATTTGAGCTTTTCACCCGATCATAAGAGTCTCAAGTATCTATTTTCCCGTATGGATTTGAATATGAGACAACGTCGATGGATGGAGCTCATCAATGATTATACTTTCGAAACTTACAATATCACCCTGGTAAGGCGAATGTTGTAGCTGATGCCTTGAGTCGAAAACCAAGGGGTTTGTTAGCTTTCATGATGGCGGAAGAGTGGAAGATGTTAGAGACGGTCGCTGAGTTTTTCTTAGACGTTAAGAATTCTTCTACTTCTCAAGCATTTTTGGGAAATCTTGTGGTACAACCCGCACTTATTAGCCGTATTGTTCGTGCTCGGTCCAAGGATGATTGGTGTGTGAAACTACTTGGATCTGGAGACTTAAGTGAAGATTTTGATGTTGGGATGGATGGTGGGCTTGGATTCGAGGTCGGTTATGTGTACCTGTGGACGCCTTGATTGAGGCGTGAGGTATTAGATGGAGCTCATCGTAGTCGCTACACTATCCATCCTAGAGCTACAAAAATGTATAAGGATTTGCGTAGACAGTTTTGGTGGAAAAGTATGAAGCGAGATATTGCAGAATATGTTTCTAAATGCCGAACATGTCAGCAAGTTAAGATTGAGCATCAAAAGCCAGCTGGAGAATTACAACCACTCCCAATACCAGAATGGAAATGGGAAAATATTTCCATGGATTTTATAGTTGGACTACCAAGATCAAAGAGAGGACATGATTCTATTTGGGTAATAGTGGATCGGTTGACTAAGTCGGCACACTTTTTACCAGTGCATACTACCTATAGCGTGGATAAATTATGTAAACTCTATGTAGGGAAGATTGTGGTATTGCATGGAACGCCGGTCTCAATTATTTCTGATAGGGGTGCTCAATTCACTTCCAAATTTTGGAGAAGCTTTCAGCAAGCTTTGGGTTCGAGTTTGGATTTTAGTACTTCATTTCATCCTCGACGATGGTCGACAGAGAGTTAATCAAATATTGGAGGATATGCTTCGAGCATGTGTGCTAGATTTCCAAGGAAATTGGGATGATTATTTACCATGGACAGAATTTGCTTACAATAATAGTTATCAGTCGAGTATTGGTATGGCTCCTTTTGAAGCTCTTTATGGAAGACCTTGTCGTTCACCGGCATGTTGGGTAGAAGTTGGTGAAAAGAGATTTTTGGGGCCTGATTTGGTTCAGCTCACTACGGAGAAGATCCTAGTGGTTAAGGATTGTCTTCGTAAAGCCCAGAGTAGGCAGAAAAGTTATGCAGATAGGAAACGGCGACCATTGCCGCTGGAAGTTGGAGATGAAGTTCTACTTAAGGTGTCTCCTATGAAAGGAGTAATGAGGTTCGGGAAGAAAGGGAAATTGGCTCCTAGGTTTTATAGGACCTTTCCCTATAACTAAGAAGATTGGAAATGTGGCATACCGGTTGGAGTTACCCAGACAAATGCAGTGCACAATGTGTTTCATGTTTCTATGTTACGTAAACACTTAAGAGATGAGGAGCGAGCTCAACAAGCAGATCTTAGTGAGTTGGTTGTGAAACCTGATGCCACCTATGAAGATAAGGGGATTCGTATTTTAGAACGACATGTTAGGCAACTACGATCTCGGGAAATTCCATTTGTCAAGGTGCAATGGAATCCACAAGACGAGCGAGAGGCTTCTTGGGAACGTGAGGATGTTATTCGTCGTTCTCATCCGCATCTCTTCAATAACGAGGTAATTCTTATTCCGAGGACGGAATCCTTTTTCCTAG
The DNA here is from genome assembly GCA_023531295.1 of Papaver armeniacum. Lineage (NCBI taxonomy): Eukaryota > Viridiplantae > Streptophyta > Magnoliopsida > Ranunculales > Papaveraceae > Papaver > Papaver armeniacum. The sequence goes on along the minus strand of JAJJWW010001829.1, from coordinate 65,772 downwards.
TGGGGTAGATTGTAATACCCATCTTTTTGATCCAAATGGTTAGAGCACCTAGGGAAGCCCTTAGTAAAATAAGGTATTTGTTTAGTGTATCTTAACTAATAGCTAGATTAAAATATTAGGTTTTTGACTTCTTCCTTCCTCCCTGATCGTTTGCAAAACCAGTAGTGTATTTATAGGATCTAAGGAAATAAACAAGGAAAATAGTCGGCGGCATTAAACAGGATTCACAGTGAAAGTAAAGATCAAAGTAGTGGTAAGCGATTTACTAGGTTGATTCTTCTTTAGTTCGATTTTTGCTGGGACATGTATTGATTGATCATGAATTTTTTCTATGATTTCTTGTGTTGTTATTAGGGTTTGATACGCTGAAGTGACTTCTTCTCGAAAGGACTGGCTAAATCTGCTTGCAATTGAGGCAAGTTCACTTTGTTTCTGTATTAGGACAAATTTAGGGGTTTTAAAACTTAACTTATTAATCCCACCGAAACGTAGGTTTTGCGATAATTATTTTTCTTCCATGAGATTAATGTTGTGTTGTTCGATTTTAAGAATTTTGGCGCTTGTTGTACAGCCTTTAGGTCACCGTTACTATAATCTTAGCTTGAGACCTAAACCTTACTGTTAGCATCTCTTCAAGTAAATTTGAGTTAAGAAATGCTCCTTACACAGCTTAATTTATAGGAATAATTCTGTAGTGAGTTCGTGGTGTAGGACTGTTTCGAGATCATTAATGGCAACTAAGACTAATGAGGAAAATGGTTAGGAAAGTGTCTAAGTGTTTACTTTATTGCTTCTCAATTTATGGTGTGATTTTGTGTATGTCTGTGATTAGAAGTTAGAATATGACCCTGTATTTGGACTAAGAAAGAAAGTGTGGTCATTAGTTATCCTGATCCGGCACATACTGGTATACGGTGGTAGTGGGAATATCTATCTATATCTCTAGTATTCCTAACGTAACTTCTTGTTAATTTTTTAACTGGGTGTTTAGATATAGTAATCTATTGTCCATGAATTCGTGGGGGTCATTGAACCATTGGCTTGTAGTGGTTATGCAAGTGAGTATTCAAATTGTTGAGATTTGATAGTAAAGTGGACCCGTACTTGATATAGTTAATGCAACTAACGACTCTTGAGGTAACAGATGGCACATGGCATCCATTTCCTTGATCATTAGGTGAATCTGAGATAACTGGCCGTGGTTCAGTTCGTTACGTGGTATGGTGTACTTACACACTGTGAAGCAGTACTGAAAATGAGTGCAGTTGTGAGACACGGTGTAGGCAGTATTTTAGAGATGCCTCATTGGTTACTTCCTTGTTGTGTATTAGGGAGATTACAGTAGGTGTGTGTTGCCTACAAACATTCTCAAAGAGCAAATCACCAACTCTTTCAAGTGGTGTAATGACAACAGTTCACGACATCATTTGTTGGGTACGTTTGGTACACCCAGATGGATTTGTTCCTTGTATTAGTAATTTTGAAGAGCGTATGTGGGTTCCTTTAATACCGTGGATTCTGGTTATTTTTGTATCTTAGCTAGTTTAAATGGTTGATTGTTTAAATGGCTTAAATTTTGGTTAGGGTTGTACCTGTTTAGTTACTTAATTAACAAATTCTTAAATTTGTCGTGGTCGGGATCTATCGTGAACTTGCTTGGAGTTTAACTCCCGTTGATTATCTTTTCAGGTGTTGTTAGGAGTCGTGAAGGAGTTTGATTGATTCCAGTTCCGGTGGATATTCTGAAGATATCCAACTGAGGGTGGACACCTACACTTCTTCTTTTATTTATTTATTTTTTTCGTTATTTAGTTGTGAGGCAGTGGGGATACTTTCTTTTGGGTAGAATTCATTACAAATTTTCTTTTGTTAGTTCGACGTTATTTAAGGATGAATTATATTGTTGAAGTGAAGAACACCAAAATTTCTCGACATCTTTATTTTCGTTAAGAAATAAAATTCCCTTTTGCATATTCAATTGTAATGGAACTGTGTTCCTAGTTTTCTGTGGGTTATGTACCTTGTTGCAGGAAATTAACGGCATATTTTCTATTTAATCATCGGCCGGGGTTATATGGAAAGTAGGGCTGTTACAGAGCGGATGTAGTATTAAAAACCTAGCATTTTTAGGGGCCACTCAAAAGGATTTAGGGGCCAACAATAAAACAAAAAAGGTCACCCAAACGTAATTGTAGCCAGCCCTTATCTCGCGTAATTAAGTAATGGCCAAATTTCCCTTACATAATCGGGAGATGATGTACTATTTTTATCCTCCGAATGCATTCGGTAGAAAAAAAAAAAACATGCATCTGAATGTATGGGGTGCAGTATTTATAGTTTGTGTTGGATTATGTCGTTTTTAAGGTTTGGATCGGATTTTAAGTTCTTAAATCACGTTATGGTTTGTGAATGGTTTGTTTGATGGATTATGAATGGTTAGTTTTATGGATTATGAATGGTGTATGAATTTAACAATGGTTTCTGAATTTTGAAGCACAATCGGGAGATTTATTAAACTAAATATCTTCCGAATGTGGAAAATAATATAATCGAGAGACATAAAATTGAAACTACTACCGAATATAGTAGTTGAGCATTTCGAAATTCCAAGGATTATGGTCGTTCCAAAATGCCAAAACCTAAGGATTTTGGCAGGTTTGGATTGTTGAGCCACTCTACATTCGGAAGTTTATGTAACTACATTTACTTCCGATTATGTGAAGTTCAAAACCAGAAAAATCTCCATTTTTCCCAAATTCTGATTTTTGGGCCATCGTATATTCGGGAGTTTATTCAAATGACTTATCCTCCGAATATGACAAGTTCAAAACCAACCACGCCATGGCTCTAGGTGGTTCCAAAGGTCGTTATAGAAGGTTAGCCAACATACATTCGGAGGTTTTAGTTTTTAAATTTACTTCCGATTATGTGAAGTTCAAAACCAGAAAAATCTTCATTTTTCCCAAATTCTGATTTTTGGGCCATCGTATATTCGGGAGTTTATTCAAATGACTTATCCTATGAATATGACAAGTTCAAAACCAACCACGCCATGGGTCTAGGTGGTTCCAAAGGCCATTATAGAAGGTTAGCCAGCATACATTCGGAGGTTTTGGTTTTTAAATTTACTTCCGATTATGGTAGTACCAAAGTTCGAAATTTTTTGGATTTTGGCAAAATCTCATTTTGGAGCCAATACACATTCGGAAGTTATATTTACTACCGATTATGGTAGTGCTAAAATTAGAAAATTGAGTATATTAGGAGGTTAAAGTAACACACTTTACTACCGATTATGGTAGTACCAAAGTTCAAAAATTTTAGGATTTTGGCAAAATCTCATTTTGGGGCCAATATACATTCGGAACTTAAATTTGCTACCGAATGTATGTTGCCTAACCTTCTAAAATAGCCCGTGGAACCACCTAGAGCCATGGCATGGTAGGTTCTGCCACAGTAATATTCGAAAGATATGTCATTTGAATAAACTCCCGAATATACGGTGGCCCAAAAATCATAAGTGGAAATTGAATAACTACCCCTAGTATCCATGAGTCCTTCACAAATACCCTTGATGGCATAATTAAAATTTTATCTGAAATCATAATTCTCATAATTCCCCTTTTCGCCTTTGTGTCATTCATTCTTTGCTTCTATCGAACTTCTTCTCCTTCGTTTCCATCAAAACACTCGACCAAAAACGCTCCCACTGTCTCCATCGCTCCCACCACCATCTCGATCGCCTCCACCACAACCAGCATCACCACCTCTGTTACCTATGCCACTACTATCGGTAGATTCATTGCGATTAATATGTTTAGATTTCAACTAATTTATATAAGAGATCTAATTTTGAAACCGTTCGGATATCGATCGATTTTTGGTTTTTGATTTGATAATTTCAAGTTGAGATTGATTTCGTTTGGATTTTGAGCCCGACCTTTGTTGATTAAAAACTGGTAAGATTTAACTTTATTTTTCGGTTTTGAAATTTCTGAAAACTAATTTTAGGTTTTGAAAAACTTTATGCTTGAATTCATAGGGTCAATAACGGTGGTGGGTTTGTTAATTGCACGGTGGTGGTGTAAGTTGCGGCAATGGTGTGTGGTGAATGTTATTCTTTGTTGTTGTAATAACGATTTTAGTTTATTTCTTTTCAATTTTGGTTGATTTAATTGGGTTTTGATAACGATTTTGGTTGTTATTGATTTTATTAGGTAATAAGTATGTTAAATGATATGTTACATGTGATATTGGTGGTGGTGATGGTTATAACAGAGTTTATCATGTCAACTCTAGTTGATTCTTTTATGAGGATTCAAAGTGAAGTTTCAGTTAAGTAGTAGCTGGCTGGCTGGAATTTGGGTTCATTTTACATTTTGCAATTAAATTGAATAGATTTTAGGATGTATTAGCATAGAAATGATAGTTGCGCATACTATCCAGGGGTCTTTTTATATTGTTCAAAGGAAATGTATTAGAACAAAAGGTATATGTGGATCGTTTGTAATGATTTGTTTTTGTAGACTGCAATGAGATGCTTTAGTTTGAATTTGAGCTTAGTTTATTGAATTGGTGAAACACGAAAAGTAAATTAGAGAAACATGGGTCCTTGTTGTTGCTTTTTTAAAGTGGCTATGAAGTGATGCACTTACTGACCGTTTTACTTGTTTATTTGAAACCAGTTTAGAGAAGATATCGTTTCCTTGTTGTTCAGATTATGGAGGTCAAAGATATATTTGTTGCTCGCCTAATTCAGCAAGAATAGGTGTCCATTTGTTTGCATTTGCACAAAGAGATCACTTTAATGAGGGACCATACAGTTAAAAGAGTTCATCTTCAGTCAATGCTTTTACATAAAATGTAACAGCAGTTGAGGAATTCTACTTGAATTTGGTGAGTTTATTTGCTAGTCATGTTGAAGCATTGAATTTTTATGCAGTTGGTGCCCTGTTCTTATATAAGGATATGCCAATATATTAGCAATCAACTGCATAGGGATCCTTCTTTTGTCGTCGGTGCATCAACATGCCGTAATTTATGAACTACTATCGACTTGGAGTTCCAGAACGTTTAATGTACTAGTAGGTTTCATCTTATATATATGTCTTCATTTTCTTGGATTTATACTTATGCATTATTAAGTTTCTAATTGTCCCGACAACAGTATAGATGTCGATTATTTGTTTATTATTGATGTCTTGGTTTTTGGAAAATACTTTAAATTCTTTATTTAGCTTGGGAACTAAATGGTGGTATTGATTCTTATTAACTCGTGCCTTTTGCTGATTTTCAACTGTTAACTAGAAATTTGGAATGTTTATTTTTCTGTTGATGCATTTATTGATCCTTGAGTCTATCTATCCAAGAACATGCATACATGGTTACAGTATGGCTTGGGATTAACAATAGTCTAACTTTATCTAGTTTGTCAATGTCATTCTTGGACTCTAGATTTTGGAGGCAACTTGAGCCAGTTGATTCCAGATTTGTAGGCAACTTAAGAAAGTTGCTTTCACTTTTGGAAGCAACTTGAGTCAGTTGATTCCAGATTTGGAGGCAACTTGAGCTAGTTGATTCTAGAATGCCTGCAATGGCGTGGTAGTTGTAACAGTCGATGGTTGCAATGGTGTGATATTCTGGTAGTTTGCGGTTGTGTTAGACAGTGGTGGTTGTGGGTGTTTGTGGCGGAAAATGGTTATGGTTTCTTTATGTGGTGGTTTGTGGTTGCAATGGTGTGTGTGATCATTTTAAACCAGCGTTCTGTATTAAATTACGATATAATTGATTATTATGTTTATATGAAACATGTTCTATGTGAAATTATATATCTCTATCTCTTGTAGATTGTGCCAAATGCTTTAGAAGCTTTATTTGGGTCGCTTCTGTGTTGACACTTTTGTGCTTTGGTTCTTGCAGCGGGACTTCAAGTATAGAAGAGGTGGAAAACGATCCTATGGAGGAGGTGGAAGACGATCTTATTACGGTAAGAAACCATTGGCTAAGATTCCATTATACTTTCAAGAAATTATGAATGCAAATGATAGTTCTTACTATATACTAACTAAGATATAAAGAAACCAAATTCTCTCTTACTGCAATGAAAAAAAATGTAGTCGCGCTTGGGTTCTTTATTCTTTCTCTAAGTCGTTATAGCTATCCTTCGTGTTGTGTCCATGGAATCAACAATCGCTTCAATGTTGGACATCGTTTAGGATTAGGTGAAGTTGTTGAAAGGGTACCTGGGTGTATTTATTTTTATACGCGGGTACCTGGGTGTATAATGGTATTAAACTTTGGTAAATGAGCAATAATAAGTGTTGTTAAGTTAGAGGGAATGCATTAGTCTTGTATTATTAGTCTGTGTGTACTCTGTGTTGTGAGCGGAATGCTTTCCAGTTTTAAATGGTTTAGTCTTGAACTCCTATTACCTGTATATATTCATTTTTCCTTATATTATATTATACGCTGTGTTTTTATTTCGATATGTTGTTTTTGTATTGACGAATCTGTGGTGCAATGGTAGCACAACTGACTACATGTCAGAAGATGTGTGTTCGACTCACACTAGGTTCACTCCTTTGTCTATAATTTTTATTTTTGGAGACAACTTTGTGCTAGTTGCCTTCACATTTGAAGACAATTTGAGCTAGTTGCTTTCACATTTGAAGAAAACTTGAGCTAGTTGCCTCAGATTCGGAGACAACTTGAGCTAGTTGCCTCCATTTTGTTTTGCAACTTATTCCTGTACACTATTTATTGGAGACAACTTAAGCTAGTTGCCTCCGATATGGATATTATTTATTGGAGACAACTTGAGCTAGTTGCCTCCTATATGGACACAACTTGAGCTAGTTGCCTCATATATGGACACAACTTCAGCAAGTTGACTCCACATGCTAGTGGTGGTCGTCGGTGTCGGTGGTTGGCGGTGGTGGTGGTTGGCGGTGGCGGTGGGCGATTATTGGTGGCGACGGTGTGATTGGTGGCGGTGGTGGTGGACAACGGTGGCGGTGGTGGAAAATGGTGGTGGTTGACGGTGTTGGTGGACAGTGGTGGTGGTTGGCGGTGGTGGACAATGGTGGTGGTGGTCGGCGGCGGTGGTGGTTGGTGGTTGGCGGCGGTGGTGGTTGGTGGCGGTGGTGGTTGGCGGTGGTGGTCGTCGGTGGCGGTGGTGGTTGGCTGCGGTGGTGGTGGGCGGCGGTGGGCGGCGGTGGTGGTGGTTGGCGGTGGACAGTAGATGTAGTATTTTCTTTCTTTTTCTTTTTTTTTTTAAATAGTGGTTAGTGGTTTTGTATATACACTATATAAAGGAGGGTATTTTAGTAATGTATTAAGCTTAGGGGTATAATTTAAGTTGGAAATGGTATTTTTCAAGGGGTCTCATACTAGGGGTATATAGATAATATTCCCAAATCATAATTTTGGAAAAACAAGATTTTTAAAATTTTGAACTTGTAATAATCGGAAGATAACCTATAATTTTATCTCCCGAATACTGTCGATGTTCTTGAGAAATGAAGAACACGACTACATTCGGGAGTTTAAAATCATGAATATCTCCCGAATCTGGGAAAAAACAGAAAAACCCTATGAAAAAAAATGAAACAAAATTCATTCAAATACTGCACCCATTACATTCTGATGCATGCTTCTTATTTTGTCTACCGAATGCATTCGGAGGATAAAAATAATATATTATCTCTTGGATTATGTAAGGGCAATTTTGCCATTAAAAAATATGCGAGATAAGGAGTAACTCACTTTAGGTTTGGGTGACCCTATTTTGTTTTATTGTTGGCCCCTAAATCCTTTTGAGTGGCCCTAAAAATGCCGTGGATTAAAAATCCGTTGCACATCACACCCATTTGGTAAAAAATATTTATGTAGTTTTATAAAACATGCGGTTAGTTTAGTATTTTTAATAGTCCAGTATATAACATGCTAATCTCGTCATCATTTTCTTCCATCAAGTATGTAGGGCTTGAGATTGAGTTGCTAATTCAAGTTTTATTTTATTTTCGTTTTTCTTGATTGGTCATTGTATTCAAGTTATTTTTATTTGTATTTCTGATTTTCCAATTATAAAACAAATCTATCGAATTGCGTTGTGCAACCCGTCCATCCGTACATCCATTAGAGGCTGGATTGACGATACCAAAAAATTTCAAGCCGTAATGAATTGAATTGGTTTCAGATGAGATGAAAGCGATTGCATATCGGCCTACACTCACCCCTTTTTAGTTTGTCCTTATTCAGGCTTTTGTTGCAGTCCAAGACTCCAAGTACAAAGCACTCAAGCAGGGCCCGGGGCCCGGGCCCCGAGTACAAATTTTTGCCACTGTAAAAGTTTTCAGGTTAAAATACTTTTGATTTCCTTTTCATTTCCTTCTCATCTCAGAGAAAAGAAAACCCAAATTAAATTTCTAGGGTTTCTTCAGAAGAAGGTATGATTGTTTGTCCTTCACCTCCGCATTCAATTCAACGTATAGAGATGTCTGATGATGATCAAGATAGTTCTTATATACCTTCTGCACTTACTGTTCCGCTACACGTAGAAAGCCCTCCACCTACGGTATACAAAACAGGTCCTCATCGTAGAAAGAGAGCGTTAAATCGCAAACAACTAGCGACATTCATCAAAAAGATCGAGGAGATTAAGAAGAATCTGCGTATAATTCCGTTTGTTCCAGGTAAGATACTTGATTTTGATAAGCATGAGGAGCTTTTTAGGAAACTTGGGTTATGGGATTTTGTTCATGTTCAGTTTGATAGAGAGTTGAATTTTGATTTATTGGCATCGCTTATCTTGAGTTATGAGCGTAATGCGAGGAGTAGTAATGGTTGTGGTTGTAAAATTATGGTGAATCGAGCTGATTTAGCACGGGCAATGAAACTCCCTGTGAAGAAGGTTGCACAAGGAAGGAGATTGATGTTGGGGTATTATCTCAAGAGTCGATATCGTTTTTAGAAGAGTTTGTGGAGAACTGGATATTGCTTCATGAGGTTTTTGGTTTGGATGAAACTTATCAAAGAGGGGAAACCGCAGAAGGTTGATTGGGCATGGATGCTTTGGTTTATGGTAGAGAAGGAATTGGCGAGGGGAGTGAAGTTACGGAGTTGTTATTATGCTTCACATTTGCAATACTTAATGAAGTCTCAGTGTAGTGATCTGGAGAATGAAGAAGATACCGAAATAACTCTTGGGCTGGAAAGAAATGAGAGAAAGCATCAGCAAGTGAGGGATAAAGAAGATGTCATGGATTTTGAAGAGAAGGTAAAGCACATGGTCATCCTTCGGAATGGTTTTTAGATGGGAAGAAAAAGACGAATGGCCTTTCTTTGAGACCCTGCAATTCGATAAACTCGAAAGCTTGAAGTGAATGAAGTAGATGAGGAAGACGAAGAGGAAGTCGAAGAAATGATTTCAGCAACATATCGTGTGTTGAAAAGGTTACCTTCGGGCCTTCTCCAGGCAACGGAACAGACATGTATGCTTTCTATCCTACCAATGCAACCTTCTGAGAACAACCCCTTTGGAGATCTTTCCCGTTCTGGGCTGAACAACACGAGAAATGAGAGTAAGCAGCAGCAAGTGAGGTACAAACTTAAAAGCTTGGAGGATCATTGTGAAGTGAATGAAGTAGATGAGGAAGAGGAAGAAATGTTTTCAGCAAAATATCATGTGTTGGAGAGGTTACCTTCGGGTCTTCTCCAAGCAAAGGAGCCAACAAGTATGCCTTCTAACCTATCAATGCAACCCTCTGAAAACAACCCCATTGGAGATTTTTTTTCATTCTGGGCCCAAGAACGACATGAGTCAGATGAATATAAGAGGTTCATCTGTGCATCCTTGAAAAAGAGAGCTTAGCTGTGAAGATGATATGCAGTATCACCGCTCCACCGATCAAAAGAGGATGAGGAACAGCTCCACCGATCAAAAGAGGATGAGGAACGGCCAATGGGATCATAGAGGATCAACCATTGACATGTGCTTGGAGCAAATGAGCAGCGTGCAATATAATATCAGATTGCTATATGCTGAGAAAAAGGCACAAGTCATGGATACCAAAAGGAATCAGCAAGCTCTGATGACTGAAGTGCAGTGTCTATATAGGTTGATTGAGAACCTAGTGAAAGAGGTGCAGAAAAGAGATGGCAATATATAAGCTTAACCATGAATTGCTTCTTAGGTGTTATTAGAAGGTTAAAGGAAATCTATGAAGGATACACGAAAAGCCTTATCTGAATGTAGACAACGACATCCAGAGCTTGAAGAACCACTTTACAAAGATGTTCCTGAGTCTGGTGGGCTTGTTGTTAGTGTAATGGTGTATGAAGAGATGCAATTGGGGCGTGAGGAAGAAACATTTATATCAAACTATCGTGCGTTGGAGAGGTTACCTTTGGGTCTTCTCCAAGCAGTGGAACCGACAGGTATGCCTTCCGACCTATCAATGACATGAGGCCAAATGCATGCTATAGAGTATAGATCATTTTCATAATTAATACATCAAAATTTGTGAAGATACGAAAAACTATGGAATATGGGCTCCATGTCAAACTGCTAGGATTGGTAGCGCACTTATCCATTTGATTGGAAGAAGCAGGATGATTGCATGTCCTACATTATCTTTATGCTACCTTTACTTCATTGACCTAGTAAGCTAGGTTGGTATTTAGTTCTGCTTCCTTTCACCTCATAAAACAAATGATACGTGCAGTTTGTTATTGGTTTTCTGAGATGCTGCTTATAATTAGTAGCGGTATAGTTATGTGAAAAACTCTATTTTGGAACAATTTGTCTCACTAAGAATTCTTGGTTATTGATGTGGTTTCACAACCTGGTGGGCACTTAAGTTAAGGCATATTATATCTCTTTGTTGGTTATAGATATGTATTAGGGACATGAATATGTCTGCTTTCACTTTATACCTATTTCGAAATTTATGATATGATGCCCTTCCCCAATGTTGTGTTTATAATGAAATTTTTTGTGCCGAGGCAAATTCATAGGTTTGAATTCTTCTGATCGATGTGGAGCAGTTCTGGATGTGGGCTTGTGGGACAAACAGGGTAGCGACATTTGCCCCACATGCCCACATCTAAAACTGCTCCACATCCAAAATTTTTCCTATTCTTCTCATATTATCACATCACTTTTTCTTCTACCTAGAATACCCCTATTCATAATTCACCTTTATTTTCATTAGTGTGCTTATAAGTTTATCTTAGAAAATCAAAATTGCTTATAGTAGTTTGTTATTGGATGAAAATCAATTACTGTCATACGTATCAGTATTAAAATTGATCCAAAGAGTTGGAACCAACACATTATCTGTTTTGGAGAACTCATGGATCTATGTACTTGATTTTTGAATCGTTCAAGTTGCATAATTCGAGAGCTCATAACCACGTTGCGTATTCTGTACTTTGAACTTGTTGAATTGCCTATTCTCTGGCAGGTCTTATATTCTGGGTCTATCTTTAAGCTACTGTGCTATGAGTGGCTTTTGATTTCCTGGGTTAATATAAATAGGGTGGATTATCTTCACTAGTTCGTTAAGAGACTGCCCATTAGGATTATAGTTGTGCTAGTTGTAAATGGTTATGCTCACTGTTGCATCATGCTTCAGTTATTCAGATTTATTTTTCAGATGAGTCTTTCTGGTAATAATAATAATGCAGGGTTGTAAGCAGGCACCTCTTGTTGATAGTCTTGTAGCATTGTATTTAATACCCTGATTTATTTATTTTTGCCAACAAATAAATGGTCTTTGAAGTTTGAACAAGATGCTTTAAGAGTTAGGCTTGCTGATTTTTTTCCCCTTAAATTTATTAAATTTATGCTTGAATCTGTGAGCCTATTATGGTGCAGGGTCATGATCAGGCACTTTTTGTTATATACCTTGAATATTGTTTTGCTGCCAGCTAATAAAGTCATAAGGGACTTTTAAATAAGAATTTTGCAAAAGTTAAGATTTAAGATGTAATTTGAACCTGTTGAATCGTCTATTCTCTAGCAGGTCTTACATTTTTGGGTCTATATTTAAGCTACTGTTTTATAAATGACTTGATTTCCAGGGCACATATAATTATTGATAGATTATCTTCACTAGTTCAGTGCATAAGAGTCTGCCTATTAGGATTATAGTTGTGCTAGTTTTAGATGTTATGTTCACTGCTGCATCATGGATCAGTTATTCAAATTTATTTTTCAGTTAAGATTTTCTGATAATGATAGTGTAGTGCAGTTATGAGCAGACACCTCTTGTTGATAGTTCTATAGCATCATATGTAATTCCATTATCGTTGTTCGCTAACAAATAACTGGTCTCTTAACAATAAGCTTTAAGAGTTTAGGTTGCTAAATCTTATTTTGGATTGTTGAATATAAAATTTTATGCTTGAAACTATGAGCCTATTATAGCGCAGGGTCATGAGCAGCAGGACTCTTATCATATACCTTGAATGTTGTTTTGCTGCCAGGTGTTAGCTAATAATGGATCTTCGGATAAAATTTTTGTAATTAAGGTTTTCTTAGGAAATTTGGATATGAAAGTTAAAGCTTTATCTTATGAGCGTACGCGTATTGTGTCATTTTCTTGAAATTTGGTTCACTGGAAGCAATCATGAAGACATTTAAATCTGTCTCTTTCTATTTATAACTTATAGTGGAAATATCCACACACACACAACCACACCCACGTATTCTGGCTGTCATCTACTTCAGAAGCATGTTCTAATTTTTATCAAGTTTTTCTTGTCCATTTTGGTTTTAGGATATTATTTTCTCATTTTGGGGTTTGCTGACTAGAATTCTCATACATATAGAAGGAGTGTAAATAATTTAGGGTTGAATTCGGCATAATTTACCCTTATTTTCTTTACAACAAAGGACATAACTAGGTCTTCTTAAATCTGTCTCAAATTAGGTTCTTCTTTCTTTCGGTACTTCAAAAGTCACAATCTCTATTGCTCTAGCTCCATTTAGATCACAATCTCTATTTATTTGTACTTTGGATTAATAAATAGTAAAGATGGATCAATTGATTGATTAAAGTTGGTCCATTTTAATTGAGTTCAGAACTCATTTTAACTGTTAAGGATCAATCGAGCCATGATGATGAGGTGGTAAGGAAGAAAAGAATGGTTTGCGTAGTGGAGAAGGGATTCTGGGGAAGAAAGCATAGACTTCAGTCTACTGCTGCTTTATTGCCCTATATATGTTTGTTGATAGTTCTGACCCACTTTGTTCACTCACTGATGTTCTCACAATGATATGTCCATTATCCTCTTATGGTTCAACCAAACTATGCCGTGAATTGGTTACGCAAATGGCCATATGCTGATTTTGCGTAATAACTCGACCGTGATGGCAGAGAGGTTTCTGCGTGCAAAAGAAAGAAACCAAGTCTCACATTGATATTTATTAAGAAATCACCCCAGCAACTGAATCATGCCAATTCTGCATTGTCACTGAAAATACACATTGCATAATATAGTCCCATGCGTAATATCAATTTGTACTTATAGCTTAATCCAGCCCACATACTTGATTCATAATGTGGATGGTTGTCATTATTGTAAAACCAACAGGTCACTTTGTAGGTATATATTCTTCTGTTTGAGCTGTGTCCACAAATTATCAGCATTTGTAGACTTGTAGTCTTTTATATCAGTATTAGAACTGGTCCAAATAGTTGTAACCAACGTATTATCTGTTTTGGAGAACTCATGGATCGATGTACTTGGTTTTTAAAGCATTGAAGTTGCATAATTCGAGAGCTCATAACCAGGTTGCATATTGTGTACTTTGAACCTGTTGAATTGCCTATTCTCTGGCAGGTCTTACATTCAGGGTCTATTTTTAAGTTACTGTCTGTGCTATGGATGGCTTTTGATTTCCAGTGTAAATATAAATAGGGTGGATTATCTTCACTAGTTCATGCTTAAGATACTGTCTGTTAGGATAATAGTTGTTCTAGTTTTAAATGGTTATGTTCACTGTTGCATCATGACTCAGTTATTCAGATTTATTTTTCAGATACAAGTCTTTCTGGTAATAATAATGTGGTGCGGGGTAATAAGCAGACACCTCTGGTTGATGGTCCTATAGCATGGTATTTAATACCTTGATTGTTGTTTGCTAACAAATAAATGGTCTTTGAACCAGAAGCTTTAAGCGTTAAGGTTGCTGAATTTTACTGGATTGTTGAATATGAAATTCATGCTTGAAAGTTGAATCTATGAGCCTATTATGGTGCAGGGTAATGAGCAGGCATTTCTTGTTATATACCTTGAATGGTGTTTTGCTGCCAGCTAATAACAGATCTTTAAATAAGACTTTTGTAAATATTAATGTTTTCTCAGGAATTTGGATATGAAAGTTAAATCTTTAGCTAACGAGTAGTGTCAATTCACTGGAAGCATTTATGAAGGCATTTAAATCTGTTTCTTGCTCCCCCTCTTTACATATAAATACATACATACACACATGTATTTCTCGTTGTCTTCCTACTTCAGAAACATGTGCTGATATCTGTTAAGTTTTTCTTGTCCATTTTGGTTTTAGGATAATATTTTCTAATGTGAGAACTAGGTGTAGTTTATTCCCAACTGCATAAAATTTTAGAGGCCAACAATCTTAGTTGGTTCTTTCTTTAGTTTTCTTCTCTTAGCCATATGACATATGGCTATTTCTGTATGCTGTGTGGGCATATGGCATCTCATTCCAGAAGCTCGATGCTTTTAACTAGAGTTTCGAGCTGCTCCTTCTTTTATGCAATGTACCTGTTTAGTATTTGTCACTTGTATTTTGTACTCTATCCACTTCGTTTAGGAAAAGAATGTGCATCTGCTGGCATGTGGCAAGTATACCACCTTTGTGCAGTATGTAGGTGGCTTTACTCTCTTAATGTGTATGCTTATGTAATGCATGCTTTTGTTCGACATAGTACTTGTATCTACTATTGTGCCTTGGCATGATTTCGTACATATCTTATGTTCAATTTCACAAATAGTTCCTGCTTAGAAAGGTTACTCAGATCGAGAATCGGGTCAGAAATCCACCTATTGGTGGAGGATATCCTCCTCAACAAGGTTATCGTTCTCCAAGTTGGGGTTCTCCTGTGGCTCCACCAGTGCAGCAAACTGGTTATGGCTTCATGCAGCAGCCTGAAGCATATCCCAGTCAGGCACCTTAGGTTAGCTGTGCTTCTTAGCCACCTTATCCTGGCTGTGCACCACAACCAGCTCTGGTGGATATTGTTTTGGGTGGGACCAAACGTCTGGTCAAACCAATCCACAAGGCGGTGGTACTGGTCCTACTGGATATGATTACTAAGGTCAGCAATCACAGAGAGGGCCTTCAACCACAACACATACCACTGGTTATGGTTATGGTCACATATCCGAATATGCTCAACCTCCAGCTGATATATATGGAGTTTATCACCCACCCGCACCTCAACCTGGTTATGGTTCACATATTGGAGCTCAGCTTGGTTATGGTGGCTCACAGGCAGGCTATGATCAGAGCCAACGGAGTTATGGCTCTTCAGCACCAGGACCTACTTAAGTACCACTTCCAGCGTCACAGGTAGCATCTGTCCAGCCTCCAACATCAGCCAGAATCGGTAGTCAGCAGCTGAACCCTCCGAGCTATCCTCCTCAAGGGTCATTTCGAACAAGTTATGGAAGCTAACCAGCACCTCCACCTATGGCTCAGGCAGGCTGGGTATGTACCCCCTCAAGGGAAGAAGGCAGCTTATGGTTAGACTCCACCTCCTTCAAGCACCCAAACAGGAAGTATTCAGTCGGCCAACTGCAGTTAGGATACTCGCTACCTTCAGCGTAATCAGGATATGCACAGCAAGATTCAGCTAATTATTGCACTTCATCGGATTATGGCTCGGCTGCAGGATAAGGGCAGGTTTCACATATGGTGCACCAGTCTGCTAGTCAACCAGGTTACGGGCAGTCTTATGATTCGAAGGTTCCTAGTTATTCTAGTGATAGTAGCGTGGGTGCTGCTGCACAAGGCTCTAACTCTAACGGCGCTACCCCGGCATCTCAGACTGGTGAACAGGCTGGAGTTAACGGCGCTATCAATGACATGAGTCAGATGAATGTATCCTTGCAAAAGAGAGCTCAGCTGTGTTGATGATTTCCACTGATCAATATAAGAGGATGAGGAATGACGGCCAACGAATCATAGAGGATCAACTATGGGGATGCACTAGCAGCAAATGGGCAGCGTGCAATATAGTATCAGATCATGGATGTCGAAAGGAATCAGTAACCTTTGATGGGTGAAGTGCAGTGTCGGGATAGGTTGATAGAGAACCTAGAGAAAGAGGTGCAGTCATTTTCAAGGAGGAAGAATAGGTGAACCTCACTATCACAACCATGAAGTTGGAAGTCTGTGCGAAAGCAGCTGTTGGTGCTTCTGATCTCCTTGGTGATTGCCATTTCAGTCAAAGGAAAGAGAAGAAATTCCTTGCCACCAACTATCTCAATTTTTTCTGGAAGCTAATCCTGAAGGAACGCTACCAGTAATCTACTTTGATGGTAAATGGGAACCAGATTCGAAGGTTATCACTCAAGCTGATGATGAAAATAAATAGACTCATGAATTTGCCTCAGTTGGATCGAGGATATACAAATATTTTGATACCTTGGTGACAAGTAAGGATGCTGCAGATGGGTCAGAATATTTTGATACCGTCTTGAAAAGTAAGGATGCTGTGTATGGTTCAGAATAGGCATTCATCTCTGAATTGTCTTTGGATGAGCACCTAAAAGTTGTCAATTAGTGAAAGGGGAGACAATTTTTGCTGTTTATTCTGAACATCTCTGAATTTTTGCTGATCTTGAATCAAATTTGGGTGTACACAATTTCACAGTTGTTCAGAATTAACTCATTTCACACTCCGAATGTAATTTTTGAACTCAGAAGGGTTTTAAGGCGAGTTTGGTATTGCTGTGAATTTTAGAAAAGCGCTTTTCTGTTGTGCTGTGCGTTGCTGTGCTGTGCTGTGGAAATAAATCTGCATGACGTTTGGTAAACTATAATTTAAAAAGCACTGTACAATTAACAAACTTTAAATTCTCATTGGTAAACCTGGTATTTAAAAAGTCTTGGTGATGTAGTTAATGACGAAAATAGACATATTTCTAAAATTAGTTTTAACACAATTTTATTATAATAAATTATATTTCTAATATTAATATATTTAATAAAATATAAGTAATTTTTTTTTTAATTGTTTTATTATTTTTATTATTTCTTTTTTTTATTATTATTATTATAAATCTGATTCTGGCTCTTTCAAGAAATTAGTTGGCACACGGGAGACAAGTTGTGTACCAATCCCTCTCTGAAGCGCCACCCCTATCCTATGGAAAAGAAAATTTCCAACTCTAACATTAGCATCATGACTAGCCGAAAAATTACGCAATCTCTTAAGAAAGTCGATGGTTTCATCCCCAAGCCCACCGAGAGTAGTAAAGGCTAAGGTCCCAAAACCGAACCCTTGAGCAACACACTTTTCCAGATACTTCTTACGTTTGCGTGAGACAGCTTTGTCAATGGCTTGACCCGGAACAAAGGAACGAACTCCGTTACCTGTGAAAGGTGAAACGACCGTGACATCAAAGCAAACATCACGACCACTATCCCAATTTAAAACCAAAACATCTGCCGGTTTTAGACTGGAGCCATTATCTGAGAGAAAACCAAGATCTACCTCTTTCCTCGCCGGGACACCCACTCGATAACATATATCGGCAAAAAGTATCACGAATGAGGTCATGCCCGAACTTGGACCAAGGTCACTTTTGCAAAGTGCACGCATGGTCTCCAAATTTGTCCATCTCTGCTGCGAGCAACTAGGACAAACCCCATCCTCCTCAAAAAAGGAATTCCCAACCTATATTTGAGAATTGCATCAAGTGTCGTGGACCAATTTTTCGACCCAAGCCTTCAATGGGGACCCGGACCAAATAGTCTTGAGCATGTTGTACCCGATTACACTTGCCATAAAACCTTATCACGCTCTGTCATGGTGAAGCTGGTAGGCACCGACATAACCACGGTATCAAAGTAAATAGTTGCGAGGGAACTCATAGAGTGGACATGTGCAACTTCTTCTAAACCTGGGAGAGGTACGGCAGCACTACACACTGTGTTGAAGTCGTGTAAAGCGAAAGTAAAAACAAGAACCAACGGGATCAATACCCGAATGACGTAAAATGGATCTCTCGCAAGGCAAAAGTCGAAGGCGCGGAGGCAAGATAGCGATAATTGCGTGTGTCGGACATAGAGTAAGTGCCCAAACCACCATATTTAAGGGGAGAGTAGCAAATCTATGTTGAAGCAAACCATAGCCAGGGCCATCACCCGTGATTAGGCGTCGTAAGAACTGAAAGAGATGGTCATCAAAGGTCACCGATGCCGAATCCATATAACCCGGCACGGTGGTTCTCAAAGTGAAGTAAAGTCTAGAGACTCCAGTGCAGTTCCTAAGCAGCAACAATTCGCATTGAGGGTCCTCTAACTTGCTTACCGCCTCCATCAAGCCGACGGTTTTACGAACCCTAGTCCGAACCATGTCCATACGAAGAGTCCGAGTTAGCACTCACTGGCCTCCCAATAGTTTAACACCGTTAGACGGTCTACTAATATGAGAAGGAAACAACTCAAGGCTCCTACTGTCAGGAGAAGGCCAATAAAGCTCGGTCTTACCAATGTTCAAGTGAAGCCCAAGCCCCACCCCTTCCTCCTGAATGATCTTAAAGGCCTTGGCAACCTGTAATGTGTCACCAATAATAGTTCCATCATCTAGGTACCAAGCTTGCAGCTCCAAAGAACATTGTTCCGCTATTTTCTTGACCCAGGGATGTAAGGTAAGCGCAAATAAGAGTGGCCCCAAAGGATCCCCCTGCTGAACACCTTGAGCCGATGAAAGAACAATGTCCAAGTAATATAGCCGAGCCGGTTCTGCATAACAAAACTCAACCCACCGAGAGATTGAAGGGCACTGAGACCTAACCTCTTTAAGCATTGCCGTGCGGTTCACAAGATTAAAAGCGTTTGAAAAATCAACCAACAACATGGACATGGAATTCAATTCACCTTTAGCATCAACCAAGCGATTGACAGCATGTAAGATGGCTTCACTGCCCCCAGAAACACCCACCCCAAATTGGTAATCAGAAAGATAAGAGTTCATGACCTTACCAATATGTGTAGCGGCAACCTTGGAAACTAATCTTCTCCAGATAGTGCCGACTGCTATAGGCCTTAGACCTCCCCCCGGCTTCAAAAGTGGTGTTAAAGAGCACCGCCACGTAAATCCCTAAAGCAGGAGGGCATTTACGGCCAACCATAAATTCACCACATCTGTGAGCACCGTAAGCAGTTCATCAGAAACAGCCGAAGCAACCCCACTTAACGAGTCAAGCAAATGCTGCGCTCTCAGCCCGTCGCGACCGCACGAAGTTCCCTTCGGAAAGCTCTTCAGTCTGCCAAGTACAAGGTCTTTGGAAGCTACGAAAGCACCCATACCAGCGGGTTCGGAAGGAATGAGGGGAGGAGTAGCATGTGGATGCTTGCTTCTGAGTTCAGCAAGGGTGCCCGCATTCGATGGAGCAACCCCACTGGAAGTAAGGGTACGAATTGCTGCTGTGTACAAACCATTCCTCAGTTTGTTGCGACACAATTTCAGGTTCGTTGCTTCCTGGTTCACACGAATTTTCTTCTTCCTCTCACGCATAAGTCTTTGAAAAGCCTCATCCTCCACAAGGACCCTATCGATAAGCATCTCACACCCATTTGGTTCACACCATTGTGATAATGCAACATTAATAGCTTCAATCTGATGCTTTTTCCGGACACTAGCTTTCTCTTCAACTCCCCCAGCAGGCAGATAAGCGTTGAGAGTACAAATTGGAAAAAGTAACAAACGGATCCAAGAAGAGATATCATCAGGGTTCGCAACGACTTTCTGCAACACCGACTTGAAAGTTCTGGCGAAGTGCAGCTTGCACTTGACTGGGATGCTGGATACAGTGCGAATCTGTCTCTGTAGAACTGAATCCAAAAGTTCTAAGCTAAGTGAAGGGAGTGAGCAAGCTGAAGAACTTGAACCTGTAATGTCAGACGCCCTAGTCTCTGGAATACTGAGGCCCGAAACCAGGAAATCAGCTCCAGCGCCATTATCAGGTGCCTTCGTAACATCCCCTGAATGCAATCTACAGGATCGACTCCATGCATGTAAGTGCATACACTTAGCACACATTCGCCGCAAATGTGTAAGAACCTCGTGTCCTTACCACGAACGAGTCCTTACCAGCCTTATCGAAGTGTTTGTTGCCAAGATGAGTGATTAATCCAGGTTTGCTGTAACCTTTCTTCTTGTTGCATCCATCGAAACCTTGAAAGGGGCAGATGATATCACATTGTGGAACACTCTGTGAATCGCCCCCAACGGTCTGGCTAGAAGAAACGATACTCAATCTCGACGTAGCAAGAACCCTAGGCATGGCAGGAAACCCTAAATCGTAAAGGCTGTCAAGAGATACTGCAGATAGATGAATAGGGTATCAAGTGAAACCTGGCGAATGGGAGACCAAGAAGGAAGGAGAAGCACCAAGAAGAGATTGTGGAGAATAGGATTAAACAAGGAGAATCCGTAATCCCCCAGAAGCTCATTCAAATCGCCTCCATCCCCCGCGGCCTGAAAAAAAGAGTTGCACCACAATGTGAAAATATTATTATTTTATTTATTTTTTTCAAAAAAAAATATTTATTAAATTTATTATTTTTTCATTTTTTATTTTAATATTTATTAAATTTTTTAATATTTTATATAATAATTTTAATTATTATATTATTATTATTATTATTATACAAAGCTTTTAGTCGGTAGCCTAGCAACAAGCTGGGCTCCAACACCTTTTTGGATAGCAATACCTAATCTATGAAAAATAAAACTACCGCTACCACTACTAGCGTCATTATTAACTAAACAATTTTTCAGACGCTTGAAAAAAACACAAAGTATCCTCACCTAACTCACCTAGAGTAGTGAAGGCTAGAACCCCAATCCGTGACCATGTGTAACACACTTGTCCAAATACTTGGAGTGTTTACGTGAGACCGCATTAGCTATGGCTTTCCCAGGGACGAAAGAGCGAATACCATCACCTGTGAAGGGCGAGACACCCGTGACATCCATACAAACATCCTTTCCATTTTCCCAGTTAAGCACAAGGATATCAGCAGGCTTCAACTCTTTGTCATCATCCGTCAGAAAACCCAAAGAGACTTCCTTACGCACAGACACACTAGCTTTGTAACAAATATCAGTGATTACATCACGAACAAAATCATGTCGAAACTTAGGGCCTATATCCTTAGCACAATGAAGCGCGTGATCTCCGAAGATGTCCATGGATTTGTTACAACTTGAGCATAAGTCATTCTCGCCAAACAAAGGAATACCAAGACGGTAACAAAGCACAGCTCTAAAGTGCCTAGGTCCAAGACACTGGTTAAGCCCAATGATGGGTATAGCCAATAAATAATCTTGTGCATGCTTGAGCGGGATTTACCTTTGCCACAGGATGGAATCCCTTGCAAACATAGAAAATTGGTCTGGGATTTGCTTCTTAACTGCATCAAAATAAGTGACTGCCAGGGAGTGCATGGAGAGAGGGGCAGTATCATCGACACAGTATGTAGAAGGCAAACCACAGTATGTGATTACACAGTATGTGATTTGCTTATTATTGTATTTATTATTTTAAATAAAAAATGGAAAAAATAGAGAAATAAAATGAAATTAGAATTATAATGTCAAATGTACAATATTTGAGGGTAAAACTTGTCTTTATAATAAATTAACAAGGTTAAAATAGAGAATCAGTTAAATCAAATTATGTGGGTCCACAACTTGCAACTTTTAAAATTTTTAAAAGCTAGTGTTGAGTAGCTTTTAAAAGCGAGGCCTAAAATGAAAGTGCTTCTCTCCAAAAGCACTTTGAAATTTTTTTACCAAACACAATTTTTGGTAAAAATTTGTTAGAAGTTTGTTAAAAAGTGCTTTTAGTTGAAAAAAACAAATCCCAAACGGGGCTTTACTCTTATAACTTTTTCCCATTCTTGGAATGTACAACTATGAGACAAATTATTCTGCCAGTAGTAGTGGTAGTGGTGACAATATTGCATTCTTTCAATGGATGAACAGATCAGTGAACCACACCTAGGTTGCACGCAAATATACGCAGTGGAGTCTGGATGGGGACTGTCCAATGGTGGAATTTGCAGAGGATGCAGTGAAGTGAACCACTAGAAACAAAATCGTAGATAGCTCAGAAATCTTCTTTATGGCTGGTTAATTAATCATGTTTAAAGTAATGCAGACAATGTTGCACCTCAACTAGCTCAATCAGTACTCTCCAAGTTTTAATCCAAGATAACATACTAATTTCCAGGGAGGTATATATAATATGTACAAAAAGTGAGCAGCCTTTGGATTATAGGCTCGGTGTTATCCCATGAATTCCTTATCAACGAGAATGGAGCTCTTCAATACCCAATAATGTTCATCTAAACCACATACTAGTATCTCACTTTAGATGTGACTTGGTCGAACTCTTTATATTTTGTGAATTTATAGATTTACCCAAGCGGTTAAACTTTTTAGTGTCGTTACTACACGCTCCACAAGATCAATCTACAAATCTACTTGTGCAGAAGTTATTAGACTATTACTTATCTCATAACTCTTTACTAAAATTAGATTAATGAATGCATCAATTTAGTTGGCCACCTAAACAATTCATCAATCAAGCATAAACATCATGAGGCTTAGGGCTTCACTATCTTAAAAGGTTGTCTCACAATCTTCTTAATAAATACGGTCTATAGATGAAAATCTCTTTCAATAAAGCCATTAAGAATACTCCTGAATTCTTGCAACACCTTGCTTTGATCGAGAACAAGGTTAATTACTTACATTGTTCTGAATCTGATAAAATCTGCTTTCTTAGATATGTTTTGTTCGCGGGTAAAACAAAAACATATTCACTCGAAAATCATAAAAGATTCTTAACCATTTCGGTTTGGGATCTCATCTTGAATATCACAGAATTTTTTTGAACAATACACCCTTCGTTTCAAAAAGACATTCCGCTTTGACTTTATCAAGATATTAAGGAGATCATAGCAGTTTACATGCCTACTCTTAATTACTTTCCTAATTTATTTCAATAAAACTGCTAATAATAAAAACTACCAAAAATCGTTATGGGATTGTAAATAGGAAATACAAAAAGGGAATGAAGGATATATTTGTTTCCTTAATTATACAAATTTCATTAATATTTTAGATTGGGTCTCATTAAAAAGAATTTATGAATATAAAAAACTTAAGGGTATATTAGATAGTTCATTGGAAAAATATGACTATAAACTAGGGTTGTCAAGGGCACTAAACGTAACGGATATTGGCTCTGTCGCTGCCGTTGGCATTAAAATTATCGGATATCCGATATCCGTTAAGTTCCGACGGAAATCTGAAATTCAATTCCATTATCGTTTACGTTGGACTTACCGGATATCAAATATTTTTCCGATAACTTCCGTTATCAAGTCCAATAACTGCACCACCATCTTCACTGCTGTCTTGGTTCACCAACACCACCATTTCCTGGAACTACAACTGCAGTCAGCATCATTATTTCCATGTAACCATCCATCTCTTATCACCAGCCCTATTTGAATCATAAATTTTGTTAATCAACCACAACAGAAGATTTGATTACAAACCCATTCATCCAATTTCTTTCTTGTATTTTCTTTGCTCAATTTTTTGTCGTAAAATCAAATTGATACAATCATACAAACCCATCTCTGATTTCTTCCCAACCTCGTCATATCATCAATCTCTGAAACGGTGAAACCAATATGAACATTAACAAAGACAGTTTTTCTTCTTCCCTGACTCAAAATCAACACCATCAATTCAAAATATGTGTTCTCGAATCCTAAACAAACCAAACTCTCCACCAAATCCTAATTTCACATATCAATTTTGAAACCCTAAATTAAGTTTCAAAATCAAAAATAAACAAAAAAATGGATTTTAAAAGAAACCCTAGAGAAGAGATGCGGAGATGATGGTAGTAACTGCAAGTCTGAGACGAATTAGAAGAAGAAGAAGATTAAGAAGAAATTCAGAAGAAGAAGAAGAAGAAGAAGAAGAAGAAATATGAATGGAGAGGTAGGTTTTCTTTTAGAGATATTGAAGATATGAACGAGGAATTTAGCGGGCTAAAGGTAAACGGATGAATGGGTATATTGTTAACGGTATCAAAACTTAACCTAACGAAAACCCCCTCTTCCGGTGCCGTTACGTTAACATGCGGATATCCGATATGTTATGGGAACCGGATATCGGATAACCGTTATATCGGATATTAACCCTTACGGATTCCGGATATTCGGAACCGGATAGCGGATTTCGGACATCCATTGACAGCCCTACTATAAACAGAAGCTGGACACAATTTTGAAACAGACCAAAATGGAATAGAGGACGGTCTTTTTGAAACAAAGGGAGTATAATATAATACTTCATCACATGTCCAAATTACTCATTATGTCGACATCTTGATCTATCCTATTTTGCAAACCCAATTTCACAAAAACCCTAAAATGTACGTGACTTAATGAAATCGGTTTGATTTTCCTATTGAGACCGGTTCTACCTTGACTCCCAACATAGGTTAGGATCGGTTCTACCTTGACTCCCAATATAGGGGATCAGTTCTAACTTGACTCCCAACATAAGTTAGGATCAGTTTTACCTTGATTCCCTATATAGGTTAGGATCGGTCCAACCTTAAGATTTTCAATGAAAACCGGACCTTTAATCCTCCTGATTTCTTTCAACTACGAAACAAGTCCGTAAGTCTACTTCCTTAAACTCTACATATTTTTCTAGGCATGAAATCAAACCTATGTTCACTACAAAATCTAGTAACGAGTTACAAAATTATGTTGACGTCGCAATTACGAAGTTCAAAAGATAAGCATTATATTTCCTAATTCAATACACAAATAAAAAGCATTCATAACTATTGATGTATTGTTCCTTGACACATTGATCATAATAAGATGATCAAGTCTCTAATATTAGAGTTTCATGTATATAACTTCGCATGTTATGTTTTCAATCGGAAACGACTTGAAAGCGTACAATATATAAATGGAAACAAGTCAAGTCATGTATTACTAACCTCAAGTGGAAGGATGATGTCTTCGTTGATGTCGATACGTCTTCGGATTCTTCAAATTTTCAGAGTAATACTTAGATGTATCAACATTTCTAGACTTCCTAGTCTAACCTAATGAAGTTGACTCTAGTAATCTAATCAAGCGACTTATGAGTTTTGATACTAAAATATGACAATCAACCTTGACATACCAACGCTTGGAGGGTTCAACCGAGTAGTGCTCTAACAATTTGTTAACTAACTAGCCAAGATCAAGTATGCTATTAGATATTTATCTAATCATCATGTTTATATTTAAGCTTAGGTTTGTGATTGAAAGAAGACCGGCCACCTTAACATTATCCGTGTCGTTTATCGAAAATACTTAGGGTAACATAGTTTATCTTGGTAATATACATAATCTTGTCGGATTATGTATCAATTAACCAATTTTATATCACAATTTTGATTGGGTTTTTTACTCATCGATTTAGACCTATCTGTGAGTCTCAGTGATGGTATCTAAATTTTCTTATCAGTAAAAGGATACTTTTGAAGAAATTTAGATGTTTCAACTATTTCCCTCAGAATAGCTATCTGACCCGTAACCGATCAAGCCCATTAAGACCAATATAAGGTCCGCGGGTTCGCGAACTACTTATGTATCTTCTTCTTCAACATTTCACCATGTTTAACTTCTCATGTTTTTGGAGTTGATTTTCTACCATCTTGCTTGGAATCAAGTTCATTCTTTAAGTATCAACTAAGGTGATGGTTCTCAATAGGGTCTCTTCCAAGTAAGTTCTTCTTTCTTCTCCTTCTCAATTTATCATGGTTAGGTTCAAAGGGGATGTTATGAAACCTAAGAAAAGGACTAAGGTATCTTCACAAAAGACATTTACCCTCAAGGACAAAGGAGAATCAAGTAATCATACAACTTTTGTTAATGAATGCTCCAAAACCTATGACAAAATTCTTTCGGGAAGCTTCATATTAGAAAAGAAATTGGTCAAGGAGTATGTGCATGTTGGTGAATTATCTTGTTTTGAAAAGTATAATCTTGGTGACATCTTTGATGGTCATGGTGAAGAATTTGATGTTATGACAATAATTTTCTATGGTAACATTCATGATGTTGATCTTGAGAAATTTTTCTTTAGGAATGAATTAGAGAAAAGGTCATTAAAGCTGATAGGGATTTGTTGGCAAGCATCACAAGCTCTACCTATGGAAACTTCTCTTTTCCTAGACCATGGGAAGATAAGCCTTCTTGTGAGACTATTTTCTGTACATTCATTGGTATGATTGTTGGTTGGAAAGATAGAAAATTTCCTACTGAAAATATTTCCATGCCTTTGAAGATTTTTGGCAAGGTTGGGGGTTCCAAACATTTGTCCTTCCACCATTGAAAATTTTCTCCGGAGTCGACACTTTGCGGAAATAGTTTACTTCCTTGACTTGGAAACTCAAGATATTGATATTTGTGGTTGGATCGTTCAAAAAATGGATACCATGACTCCTTATGACAAGAAATGGGGATTTACTTGTCTAATCGAAAGGATTTGTCGAGCCTTCAAAATTGCTCCAATTGGTACTTCTCTTAGTACTCCCTCTCCGTTATCAAGACTACTTTTCAAAAGATGATAATGAATGATTACAAGAGGAGAAAAAGTCCTTCTCCTTCCTCAACCGGTTCTTGTGATCCTATCTCCTTCGGTCTTTTTCACGAAATTCTCAAGAATGTTAAAAATCTAGACAACAAGGTAATATGTGTGTAACAACAATTGGGTTTGCTTGCTACAAGGTTTCCCTATATTAAGGATGATATAGAAAAGATTCAATCTACATGTAGTATGTAAGGGGGAGAGGAATATAAGCTATATGTTTTGAAAAAGCGGGGGTCTAACAACCACACCCAATAATTCATTTGGCAATCTGTATGGACTAACTGCAATATAATTCCAACAGAATCAACTAGACAGTCGGAATCAATCAAGGAAAATATATCCAAGAGTTATATCTTTGTTTCTCAATGTACTCAGCAAATCAAACAGATGTGAATCTGTGAGCCTAATTATTATGAGAAATGACTTGAACGGTACCAAAGACCAATGTTCAAGTGTCAATCAATTTAAATCAACAACCAAAGGTTGGATTATCTAATTGATTGAACTACGCACAACCTGTGATATTTCAATTATATAAACAAATATAATGTGGAAAAGAAATAACACAAACACCAGAAAGTTTGTTAACGAGGAAACCGCAAATGCAGAAAAACCCCGGGACCTAGTTCATATTTGAACACCACACTGTATTAATCCGCTACAGATACTAGCCTACTCCAAGTTAACTTTGGACTGGAATGTAGTTGAGCCCTAACCAATCTCACACTGATCAAGGTATAGTCGCGTTCCTTACGTCTCTGAATCCTAGCAGGACTCTACGCACTTGATTTCCTTAGCTGATCTCACCCACAACTAAGAGTTGCTACGACTCAAAGTCGAAGACTTATAGACAAATATGTCTCACACAGAAAAGCCTATTCTGATAGATAAATCTGTCTCCCACAAAAATACCTATGAAATTTTGTTCCGTATTTTGATAAATCAAGGTGAACATGAACCAATTGATACACTGTACTTATATTCCCGAAGAATAACCAAGTAATATCAATCACCTCACAATAACTTAACCATATGGTAGTGGAACAAGTTATTGTGGAATCACAAAGAATGAGACAAAGAGCTTTGTGATTACTTTTCATATCTTACCCATCGAACATAAATCTCGAGCAAATCTTAGAGAAGATAGTACTCAATACGATAGAACAAGTAAGATCAAAGAAAATAGTTGGGTATGGCTTCAGAATACCAATGAAGTCTTTAAGTCGTTAACCTATAATGGTTTTAGAAAAACCCAGGCTAAAGGAGAATCGACTCTAGTACGCAACTAGTATCACACAGGAGGTGTGGGGATTAGGTTTCTCAGTTGCGATAGTTCTCCCTTATATAGCCTTCAAATCAGGGTTTGATAGCTTTGAAACAAAGCAATCAATATTCACTGTTAGATGAAAACTTGATTTAAGATTCAAGCTAAGTTTGCTTAAAACCAAAGAAATATCTCTCCACCATTAAATGGTCTTAGCTTGTTACACACAAATGAAATATACCTTCATTTAGATATGTGTAACCGTACCTAAACGTGTATATTGAGTTGGCTCAACAATAGTTAACCGAAGTTTGTCATATGAACACTTTTGTATTAACCTTGTTCATCTAAAACTTCTAGATCACATATGATGATAAATCAAATAAGAATGACAATCAAATGAATCTAATTGTGTTATTCATTATGTTGTTCAATTGTTTATATTCTCATAGAAGTATACAAGACACAATTGAAGCAGAATCGGTTATAATTCAAGAGAATCAATTCATGAACATTTAGCCACGGTTTGCAAAGATTGCATTCCTTATTGTATAAATGTATTTGTTCATGAGTATGAAATCATACTTGAACGATTTTAGAACTTAACCTCATAAGTTTTCAAATGGGTACGCAAACTTACGTTCCGGACTTTGATCTTTTCCGACAGTTCGCAAACGTGTACGCATACTGTCGTTCCAAACCGAACTCAGGTAAATTAATTTGCAAAAGGGTACGAAAACTTAGTTCCCGGACTTTAACAGTTAAAATCGTTCGCATATTGGGTATGCATACTTAGTTTCCGATCCTGAATTATAGTTGCAACAGTTTGCATACGTGTATGCATACTGTGCTATATCCAGACAATGGTTAGTTGTCCTAAACTCCAATTTCAATCATTGAAACATCCTTAGAAGACGACAGACGACAATAAATGTCTCACACAAACTATTAGCTTATAAGTTATTTTCAAGTGATCGAATGATCAATACGAAATATTCTGAGTCTACATCAAATGACTGTCTCACACAAATCATGTAAGATGTTACAAGGAATCACATGATCGTCTTTTGACTTTCGTCAAGAATAATTATGAATATAGTTAAAGAAAAAAACTTGCCAAAACATATTTCTAGGAATAGATAAGCGAGTTATACTCAGCTCGAAATATCAAATGTGCATAATGATGAAGTCTATATAGCTATACGACTTTGTCTCAATAGAAGATAGAATAGAATAAACTTATGAGTGATAGATTATTTTAAGTCTCCACATACCTTTTATTGATGAAGTTCCTCCAAGCTTTCCTCATTAGATCTTCGTCTTCAATCGATGAACGTCGTGAAGTCTAGGCTCAACTACACATTCTATCCTAATCCGAGACATAGCTATAAGTAGACTAGAAATCAAGACTTATAGTTTTGACAACTAAACTTGACAAACAATCTTGAGATAGCAACCTTGCGAGTTCGACCGAGCAGTGCTATAACAATATCCCCCTTTGTCAATTTTAATGACAAAACTATCAATACATACGGATTACAAAATAAATAAACTTTCTAGCTTCTCATCTAACATGCTTGATTTCCTTGGTTCTTCAACGTTCCTTGAATTCTTCGTCACTTCAAGTACTTCAGCGATCCTGAACGTGTTCAACTTAGTATCATTATTGTTGAAGATCCATAACTATAACAATAAGAAAACAAATGTTCTCAATCATTGTTGTACACTGTCATAGTATTATGGGAAAAATATCGTTTGGTCCTTTTGTAGGTGGGCCCATGTCTGTTTGGTCCTTTGGTCAAACGCCTTTACTGTTTGGTCCATAATTATTTAAAAATATTAAACTGACAAAAATATCCTTTCGTGTTAATTTTTATTTATTTTTTGTAGCAGTTCATTCCGGAAAATGAAGTCCATATAAAAAACTATACAAACCAGACTTCATTCCGGAAAATGAAGTCCATATAAAAACCTATACAAACTAGACTTCATTCCAGAAATGAAGTCCATATAAAACCTATGCAAACAAGACTTCATTCCTGGAATGAAGTCCATAAAAAAACCTAAATAGATAGACTTCATTTCAGAAAATGAACTCCATACGAAAACCTGAAAAAAACAGAGTTCATTCCAGAAATGAAGTCCATATAAAAACCTAAAAAAAAGAGACTTCATTCCAGAAATGAAGTCCATATAACAACCTAAATAAACAGACTTCATTCCATAAATGAAGTCCATATAAAAACCTAAAAGAAAAAACAGAGTTCATTCCAGAAATGAACTCAATATAAAAACAGAGTTCATTTCTGGAATGAAGTCCATATAAAAACAGAGTTCATTTCTGGGATGAACTGCA
Source organism: Papaver armeniacum (assembly GCA_023531295.1). NCBI lineage: Eukaryota > Viridiplantae > Streptophyta > Magnoliopsida > Ranunculales > Papaveraceae > Papaver > Papaver armeniacum. The sequence continues at coordinate 35,201 of JAJJWW010001829.1, read as the reverse complement.
GCATCATCATCTTCGTTGTCTTCAACAACAACAACAACATCTTCGTTCTTCAAAAACACCACCGTCTTCATCATCAACGCAGTAGCAGAGCTTTATCTTCTTCATATTCAATATCATCAAAATCAAGATTAACACCATCGTCTTCATCGTCAACATCAACAACAACAACATATCTTCATCTTCTTCATCATCTTCATCGTCAACAGCTGCAGGAAAAAAAAAACCCTAAAAAAATCATATTCAACAGTACCAAAATCATCGTATTCATCATCCACAACTACCGATCTAAACATCTAAATCGATTTTCACCTTCATCACCATTGTTTACAGCAGCAGGAAGAAAAAGATGAAGAAAACCCTAGAAAAATCGTTTACATCTTCAACAGTAGCACCAGTAGAACGATGAAGAAACCCTAAAACTCATTTACATCTTCGATCTTTCGTTTACATCTTCATCTTCATCTTCACATGAAATCTGTTTCTTGTTTCACAAGAAAAAAAGAGAGAAAAAAATAGATCTGGAAAAGAAAAGAAAAGAAGATGAGAGAGAAAAGTAAATGAAAATGATTCCATCTCTCTTACCTTTTGACTATATATATATGGTCCTTATCCAAAAGGGTATTTACGCACTACATGGTGACATTTACATCATCCATGACATCAGCGTAGGACCAAACAATAATTTTTAGGACCAAACTATAATTTATATTACCAAATAGGACCAAACAGACATTTGACTGGGTCAAATGGACTAGACTCATCCTAATATATTATTCCTAGGACCTAATGGTATTTCCTACTAGTATTATTACACAGCATCAAAGCTCAATTGTATCACAACTTTGACAATAATATTATGGTGATATGTATCCCTCCCCCTTGGTTAATACTTCATCTCACAATGAAAACTACTCCCCCTTACATAATGATCCATAAACCATATGTATGTAGTGTGAACTACAAAATAATTCTCCCCCTTTTTGTCAAAAAAATTTGGCAAAGGTACGAAAACTAACGGGATCATAATGAAATTCTCAAAGAGATTATTCATGACTAAAAAAGAACATATCAACTTGGTTTTGATGATTTCACATAGTCGAAACTTAGTGTATTCATCAAGGAGTTTATAAAGATACAACATAACTCCTATAATATTCCACAGCCGTACTCCCCACAAAGATTTGGCAATTAAGCACAAGTTCAATTAAGAACTCTCCCCCATAAAATGTCATTCCCAAAGGAACAACAAGAGCGACCTTACTTTTACAAGAAAATAAGGATTTCTTTGGACATTAACAAATTACATGAAAATAAGGATTTCTTTGGACATTAACAAATTAAATGTCATTCCCAAAGGATTTCAATTAAATTAACCACAAGAGAACCTTAATGATTAATTTAATCGAAAATGCTCAAAATAAGAGAACCTACAGAGCCGTACAGTACTTTCGCATAGAAGTGGATCAATGAAAGATCGATACTGCGGAATATTCAAAATTTCAATCAATGTTTTATCAGTATTTGCATAAAGACGTAAAAGACTTAACTTTTGACATATATGGGACAATCATAGTTCACAGACGTAAACACACATATCCCATAATATTATTTTTGTAATATAAAGCCAATAAAGATTAAATACTGCAAAAACATTTTCCAAATAACTTAGAATTTAAATAAATAAATCTAAAAATATTGCAAGATGAAATCATTGGCAATAGCTATGTATAATCACAATATTTGTTATTCCAAACCCTAGTTATCCTTCTTAAAAACACAAGAATAAATTTTCATAATAATTTTCCTAGACAAAATAAAATCACTTCCTAAAAACAAAACTGATCACAAACTCAAATCAAAGTCCACGTTAGAAGCTTCACGAGTTTCAAGACTTTTAAGCTTGTGATTGGCGGACATCAATCGCTTCTTTCGGAGAAGATATCCTCATTGAGAATATCCTTAACATGTGTTTTCATGAGAACAAGGTCATAATTAACCTTTTTAAACTCAGTTCGTAACACATCAGTACCTTTCATAGTATCAACGAGCTGCAGTTTTTCCTTTCATAGTAACATGTGTCTTCATGAGACAATAGCTGTCTCACACAAACTATTAGCTTGTAAGTAATTTTCAAGTGATCAAATGATCAATACGAAATATTCTGAGTCTACATCAAATGACTGTCTCATACAAATCATGTAAGTTGTTACAAAGAAATTTTCACATGATCGTCTTTTGACTTTCGTCAAGAATAACGATGAACATAGTTAAAGCAAAAAGCTTTCCAACAAATATTTCGAGAAATAGATAAGCGAGTTATACTCAGCTCGAAATATCAAATGTGCATAATGATGAAGTCTATATAGTTATACGACTTTGTCTCAATAGGAGATAGACTAGATTAGACTTCTGAGTGATAGATGAGTTTAAGTCTCCACATACCTTTTGTTGATGAAGTTCCTCCAAGTTCTCCTTAGTAGATCTTCGTCTTCAATCGATGAACGTCGTGAATTCTAGGCTCAACTACACAATTTATCCTAATCCGAGACATAGCTATAAGTATACTAGAAATCAATACTTATAGTTTTGATAATTAAACTTGACAAACAAGCTTGAGATAGCAACGCTTGCGTGTTCGACCGAGCAGTGCTCTAACAGGTTTTACCTGTTATGCAAAAGAGATGAGTAAAGACTAGGGGGGAACATATCACCGTAGTATTGCTTCAAAATTTTGGTACAATTGTACTTAGAGGAAAGTAACAATAATATGCATCAACGTACGTAACAACCATTGAGTTGGGTGATTTTATCATCCTAGAGAGATTCTAAATATTTTTTCACATAAGTTTTTATTGCTACAGATCTTCAATAACAAAGGTCCTAAAACGATCATTTGTACAACCATACAAGAATTTGAGGAACGAAGAATTCAAGGTGAAGCTGAACCAAACAAATCAAGCATGATGGATTTTGACATGAAAGGTTTATTTATTTTGAATCCTTATGTATTGATAGTTTTGACACTAAAATTGACAAAGGGGAAGATTGATAGAGCACTGCTCGGTCGAACTCACAAGTTTGTTTATCTCAAGCTTGTTGTTAATGTTAGATGCATAAAACTATATCTTGATTTCTAGTCTGCTAAAGTCAAGTCTTGGACAAGGATTAGATTATGATAGTTGAGTATCATACATCACTTAATAACCCTCAAAGATTAAAGACTGAAAATCAAACGAAGACATTTGAATAACTTCATCGAAAAAGAGGTATGTGAAGACTGAACCATCCTATTTACTCACAGAATTTACCGTTCTATCTTATGAGACTATGTCATATGATTTTAGTAGATTTAATATTGCGAACAAGAAATTTCGAGTCAAGCTTGTCTTGATAAATCTCTCCAAATATGATTCAAGCAATGAATGTTCATAGATCCTTGACAATCTTGGTTAAGAACAATTTATTATTCATGAACTATTTTGTTTTAAGTTAATCATTTAGAAATTTCCCAAGCAATGATATTCATTATCTATGGAAACTGGGAATGTTTCAATTTTTTTTTTTCTTTTTAAAAAGAGTTTTCAAAACTAGTGGAATTCTAGTACGCGTACCCTACAATCTGAGTCTCGGAACAGGAAAGGTATGAGTTAGAGCATTTCTCGGTTGAACCCACCAAGCGTTGGTATGTCAAGGTTGGTTGTCATATTTTAGTATCAAAACTCAAAGTCGCTTGATTAGATTACCAGAGTCAACTTCTTTAGGTTAGACTAGGAAGTCTGGAAATGTTAAGAAATACAAGTATTACTCTGAAGACATATCAACATCAACGAAGACATCATATTTCTACTTGAGGTTAGTAACACAAAACTCGACTTGTTTGTATTTCTATATACGTTACTTTCAAGTCTTTTAGATTGAAAACATAACATGTGAAGTTATATATATGAAACCCTAGTATTATAGACTTGATCATCTTATTATTATGATCAAAGTGTCAAGGAAAGAATATACAAGTTGTTTCACAACTTACGTATATTGACTTACGAAGTGTAATTCTTATCTTTTTAACTTCGTAATTGCGACATAGACATAATATTTGTAACTTGCTACTAGATTTTGTAATGAACTTAGGATTGATTTCATGCCTAGAAAAATATGTTTGATTACATGAGTTTAAGAAAGTTGACTTACGAACTTGTTTCGTATTTGAAAGAAATCAAATTAGATTGGTGGTCTAGCTCCTATTAGAGGTCTATAAAAAGACCGATCCCTACCTATTTAGGGATCTCTTGCAAAACCAATCCCTACCTATTTGGGTATCTCTAGTAGAACCGATCCCCGTAGAAAACCCGATTTCTGATATACATACACTTTTAGGTTTGTGTGATTTTGGAAGTTGGGTTTCCAAAATAGGGAAGTTCAATATATCGACATTATGAGTGATTTGAACATGTGTACAAATATTATCTCTTATTGTTCAAAGATGTTCCTTAATACTCAAGGTGAGATCCCAAACCGAAATGTTTGAGAATCTTTTTGTTAGGATTTTTGAATATACGTGTTTTGTTTTTCAAGCAAGAAAAACATATCTTTGGAGGATATATTAGTTAAGTATCTTGTATGCTAGCTAATATGGAGTTGTAATCCAAGAGGGAATTCGATATGACAATTGGATATTGGTTAGAATTAGATAAAACCGAATATTAGAGTTTATTGCATATCTTGAGAATATTTTCGGTTATGGAAATTTTTTGGTGTCCAAACTACCTTGGTCTATAAATAGTTAAGTTTGTTCTTATTACAAACTTATCCTGAGGCAGTCACTTCATTTTATAGTCACTGGTGTAGCCGAATGGAGAGGAGAGTAACCTATTTAGGTGAAATCTCTTATGTTCGCTAGTTTAAAGACTTATGTGAGATCCAGAAGCGTTTATTAGTACAGTTGGTGGGAAATTAGAATTTACATTGTTATTTTAGTTTTTGATTATTGATTAGTTTGACTAACGATTGTCAAACCTTGATTGCACCTAGTTTGATTATTCTTGAGAGCCTTCTCTTCTGACATACGGTCACTCAAACTAGATCAAGGGATTAATGGTAGTTCAGATCTATTTTTTAGATCTGACGGTGACTTGTGATCATTCATTGTCAATGGATTCCATTATGTGCATGATCGATCATAAGATGGAATCAAGTTTGTGTGTACAAGTCGGAAGAAAACATTGAAGACAAGAATATATCGCATTGGTTTGGCATCTTTGTGATTTATATTCGTCTACAAACTTGATAGGCTGGGATCCGACTAGACCTTTGATATCTTTGATAGACATCTTATTTTCTAGTCGTGTTAGATTGGCAAACTATCAATTGGTGGTATTCTTCAGTATCTGAATCTGATAGTTTGTATAACTAGATCTGGTTATCTTGATAATATAGATCTTGGTAGATAACACCCAACAAAAAAGTTTATTAGATTAAATGGAAAAGCCTTTGTTGAACTCAACTATAATCTTCAATTTATTTCTTGAGATTGAAAGAGTGGTTACCGAACAAATTAGTCCTTTATTGTTTCGGAAGACGATCCAAAGGACTTGAGTGCTTGAAGTCTTCGCAGCGCCTGAAGCAACTTAAGATTGTGGACTCTATATTAGGATTCCAAAATCAAATATCTTCAACCTTGGAAAAACCCCAATTCCAATGGACGCAATTACGACAAGAGTTGTTCTTAATTTGAATCTATTTGGTTCTCGACTCCGTAATTCATCCAAATCGATATAAGTTTTGTTATTTTTTTCGAATTATATTTTGTTAATCATCAACTACTAAAATAATTAAAACTTGCATGTATAGTTTGGTTGTCAAGTTTAGTTCCAAAACTTGGATACGCTTGATTTAATTACTAAAGTCAACTTCGTGAGGCTAGACTGGGAACATAGATATGTTGAGACTTTCTCTAGTTACTCACTAAAACCTGAATACATGTTGAAAACAACAAATATATCATCTTCTGTCTGAGGTTAGTAACTACAGGCTTGACGTGTTCCATTTCTAGCTTTTGTTCTTTAAAGTCGATAATATTTGAAAACATAACAAACGAAGTTAAGTTTGTTTACAATAACTTTAGTATTGGTGACTTGTCATAATACTATGATTAAAGTATCATTAAGGAATAATATACATGCTTCAAAAAAGAAAAATGAATGGTATACTAGTTGTTTCTACAACATGAGTATATGGAGTTAAAGAGTATAGTTTATCTATGGACTTCTGTTTTCGATATTGCACTAATTGGTAATTCGTTTTTTTTGTCACTTGAACGAGTGGAAAAATTACCGATTTTTAACCACTAAGTTGAATTTATATAGTATTAATACCATCAAGTTTCTTAAATAACATTGTTAATATCTAAGTTTTGATATTAATCACGAATAACGCTTGTTAGTAATACAAAATCTTATTAGAATCATCTAAATATATAAGCGTATCCGGGTATTGTCGATCTCCTCAACCAAGCTCGTTGATTCTCGCTCCTGGCCGATTAGGATCCGAGGAGCGATTTCAACTACTTTATCTTACAATTAAACCTAAAGTTACGAGATCAAAGTTCTACAACTAATATTATTACAAGGCATTTTCGCTCAAACAAATATAGGCTCAGGGAATTCAAAGAGTAACTTTAGAAATGATATAGTTCAGAGTCCCATACAACCTATAAGCACAGAGTTGAAGAAATACATATGTACACTTTGGTACTTGACCAAAATTTATGGTGGTTTTTCTAATAATGTTCAATTGGCGGTTTATTAAATGCAAGTATGCATAAGCTCGCGTATTTCTATAAAAGGAAAAAAAATGAGTAAACAAAATCTAAATTTTTAATTATTCTATACAAGGAAAAAATGAGTAAAAAAAATCCAAATTTTTAATTATATTTCAAATCGTATTATTTGAATCCCGGTGAATTTTCCACCGTAAATGAGGAGTTTACTTATATAGTTATTTTATTATAAACGAGGAAGGTATTTGATACGTAGTCTGTTGGGTAAAAAAAAAAAGTTGTTTATTATTTCTGATAGATAATCTAAGAATTTTATAAATACATCAAGAAGTAAAAGTGAAACTCAATCATCATGGATCCCACTTAACCAAGTTTTCTTTTCCATAAGAAAATCCGTTTCTCTCTCGAGTCTCGACCAAGTAGTTAAACATTTTTTCTTTCTTTCCACGTTTTCTGTATTTTTCTTCATTTCTTCCTCCTTTTTGAAACCGAAATTGAATTTCTTTGAATGTGCATACATAACTTCTGGGAAATATTTTGGACTAGCCTAACGAAGCAATACATTCCATAATATGTATCAATCCACTCACCCAAATCACCTCAAACGACTTCTTCGTATCAGTCAGTCAATCAAAGAAAAAAATGGATGTTATCCATAGGTTTCAAATAATAAAAAAATTTATGAAATATAAGAAATCAGAGTTTGGAGAAATTTTAGTGAAGGCCAATGGGAATGATTTATGCGGTGTTTTTAAAAGTGTAAACTTAGGTTACCCAAAACCACTAATAAAGAACTTGCCTAAAGTTGATGAGGGTTTGGTTAATTTCAATGGTGTCTAGGAACATTTAGGTTGTACTCTAAAAACTAATCACGGTTTGGAACTATATAATGAAAAGTTTAACACAGAGTTAGTTGAGAAAGTATATGTTTGCGAAGATTTAGATGATAATGATCTTCATATGACTTTAAGTACTCTGATGGTTGGATTTACAAAGTTATTCACGAAGGATATAGAATTTCCTGATGTATTCATGAAAGGGGTTGGGTTTCACCATAAAACCATAACCCCTTAATTACCACTACATTCTTGGGAAGACAGTAAAAGCTATTCCCACCATCGAGATACAAAAGTAATGAATTCTTTCACAATCAGTTCTACCAAGGATTTGAAACTCAGATGAATGGAAATTTGGATGCTTTAAGAGCTACTGAAGAAACCCAACTCTTATTGGTATCATTGTCAACTCATGATCGGTTAGAGGTGACTTGGATTTGTATCGTAGCCTTGAAAATGTTCTAGCAAAACTTCGTGGAGGATCCTATAATTTTGGTTAATACTTATTAGATCAATTTGTTATCTAGTGTTGAAGAAAAGTTGCCCAAATAAACTTGAGAAGATGCGATTTAGGTTTTCACTTTGGTGAGACATTCTGCTCTCGATAATTAGTTAATACTTGTTACTTCAGTTTGAGTTTTTTATGTTTTTGGTGAAGATTCATGTAATGGATTTGTCCCATTTTGTAATGAATCTTCAGTTTGTTATGCTTTTATTTTGGGTAATTAGCTCAATTTGTTCCATTAGGTGAAGATACATATAATGGATGCTTGTTTATTTTGAATGAATCTTCCTCCTAAATTTAAGTTTTACTTAATGAAAGGTTTATGAACTTGAGAAGATGAATTAACATGGTGCTCTTTTTAATAAGTAATATTCTAGCTATTTTTGTTTGCAATATGATGCTCCAGTTGTTAAATCTCATTGTCTATATATTTCAGATGTGATATTTTTGATCCATGAAATCATGTTCAAAGATTTAAAATTACACTTGTGAAATCTTGAAGATTTTTCAGATCATACAACAACTTGCTCCAATGGCGGAACAAAGATTCGAGAATAAGTTAACCTGAGTTTGTTGTTTGAATTACTACCTCCGTTTCAAAAAAATACAGTAGTTTCATGTACAAATTACACATGAAACCAACCTATTATTTTGAAACGGAGGGAGTATGAATATGTTTTGAGCACATTTATACGTTCAATGTATCTTTCACATACTTGTCTTTTTAGTAAGTTGCGGAAATTCAACACCACCTTAGCGGCGCCTATGTTTTGCTTTGCATTGAATTTTCTCGATTAACACTCATCTAACTAAAGTGTTTTCACAAACACTTATGACTTAACTTTTGCTTTTCCAAATTATATATACTCATATACAAAAAAAAAAAAAAAAAAAAAAAAAAAAAGCCTTGGCAATCAATCACGTCAAAGTAGGGGTGTACGATTTGCCACGCCATTATTCCGAATCTGACATATAGGCCTAAACTCTGAAGTATTGTTTCCCCGTTGCGTATATACATCACCTTGCGTCAAAAGAAATCTCTATAAATAATTTTTTCTTCTGCATTGCCTTTAATAAAAGCGGTATTTACAGAGAGCCAATGAAATATAATGACCAAAACTTTTAAAAAGTAAATGAAATCTAGTGAAAATGGGCAAAAGTTTCTATACCCAAGGGAGTGTTAACTATTCGGACGAATTGCTGACGAAGATAAAAAAGAAGAGGGGAAATGACATTGACAATCGATGTTGACTCAACTAATTATTCGGTGGTTGATTCACCATGTGGTTAACAAGTGGACTTGGTCAAAGATTAAATAATATGGGAATTTTGTTATCCAAGTTGATTATTGTGTAAAAAGATGTGTCAAGCTTATGATTTTAATTCCCATGCACTGCAACATATGTATACCCTTTTATATGTCATTTAAAAGGAACATCCATTATCATGTGAAACAAGGGAAGTGAGAACAGTTCCCCTACTTTCACTTTCATATTTATTAATTCTTGTATTTAGTTTTAGGTGCAAATGTCAGAAGGAATTTGTGTATAAGCTTCTCACTGAGTTTGGTAGAATGTGTGCGAGAACACATCAAAATTAGGAACACATTCATGGATGAGGATGTATGTTTGCAACTTTTTCATATGAGGTGAAAGTGATTAGGAAGTAGTCTAGCATAGCACAAACTTTTTGTTAGTGTGTCTGAAAGGTGTGAGTAATATTGCTTGAAAAATGTATATCTGACCATCAACTAGGCTATGGTAAGTTTTTTTTTCTTTAAGGTTTTTGGAAAACTGTAAAGATACAAAATTTAGTAATTTAAATTTCGTGGTCCGATAAAAGATTGGATTCCTATAGTATTAAGATTTAACTCCAATTGCGTGTGCTGTAGGGAATTAGAACCGTATGATTACTTTTTGGCAGTGAAGGAAGTTAATCAGTCTTTAGAAATAGACACATTCAGTGAAAGTTCTGACTTTACCAATTACAATGCGTAATAAGTTCGAAGGAGCAAACTTGTGAAGATAAATGCTTCAAAAAAAAAAAAAGATAAAAGAAAGCAGAAAATTGCAGAGAAGTGTGACATAGTATTGAATCTAGTGATAGTTCATTGTCTTTTACAACACTTCTATCCTTAACTAGCTCTATATATACCTGCATATATTTCTTTGGAAAATGAAATCTAATCCCTAAATGTGTATCGACGGAAAAAGAGACGAATAAAGCATCAGTTTCTCCCTGAGCTTGAATATTGACCATGTTGAATACATCATTGTTTCAAGAATCTAATCAGTAAAAATGATTACGGTACTCCCCATCGAAAAAATAACGCAATAATCTTGGTTGGAGTCTGTGGCTTTGAGCCGTCAGATACTTATATTTTTCTAAAGATTTGTAGATCAAAGATGCTATACTTTTGATATTTCATTTGTGAGACATTTTCATGTATTCGAATCCCTCCATCTTATTCCTAGGGTTTTTATTGAGAAGAAGAAGAAGAAGAAGAAGAAGAAAAATGTTCAGGAGACTAATTATGTGGTGGGTTTTTAGTGATCTTTTATCTTTTTGTTCCACGCATGAAAATTCCCCTTCAATTTTATCTTAATTATTTTAGCTAGGGTTTTTAATTTCTGTGATATTTTATCTTTCTCGTTTTAGTTAGGGTTAACTCGAAATCTTTGCAGAAGTCAATTTAAAACTTATGTGGTTGTAGATGATTTTAGATGGTGAATGGAAGGGGCTTTATCTTTTCTCGATAATTTTTGTTTCTGTGTGTTACTTTCTTTATTTGGTCATGTCGACCTTCCATTCGTCTACCTTCACATCATTTTACACCCTTCCCTAATTTCGTCCATCCTCTTAACAGTTATGTAATACATTCTTACCAATTAAACCTAAGCCAACCAAATCAGTAATAACTTTCTCACCTGAAGTTGAGAAAGAAACAGACACAAATACATTATCTTGATTAATTAAGTTTATTAATGCATTAGTTAATACATTTGCATCATAAGTATTTCTTGTCAAGTGTTGATGATATTTTTTGAAATTATATGTTAGTTAATATATATTAGATTATTTATTATCAACAAAAAAAAAGTGGGAATGTGGTATATATAAAATATACGAAAATCGTTTATACTTTACCAGCATACATGATAAAAGAAAACCAATGACGACGTTAATATAAATAAGATTTTTTTTTTTGAAATTATAAATTGAACTCTATGATCAATTTGGCATACAACATATATCTTTAAGCTTAATATATGAAATGTTAACAATATCATTGTTTAAGGGCTTACTTAGTGGAAGTAAAATAACAAATGATATTTTATTTTATTTTTGAATCTTGTTATTAATGATGATGTTGGTATTACAGTATGTACAATTTGGAAAGTCATTGCAATTTATTATAGTTTTGGTGTGTTTTATTATAGTTCTATCAACATGATATGTTCTTTGAAAAAGGATTTATAATACTGTTACATTGTGATTGATATTTGATATATATTTTTCCTGCAATGAATGTTGTTGAGAATATCTATTGCGGAAAACTTAAGAAACAAAGTGAAGGCTAAAAAAAAATAGTTTTCTTTACAAAATAAATCTTTTAGTTTTGTGTATCTTGAGATCCAATGACTATAGTTGTGCAATGGATTCAGTTATCTTACCTATCCTATGAAGTATTTTTTTCAACCTAGATTTTAGAACGGCTAAAATAACTAAAATTTTGATAGTATGCTTTAATATCTCGGTAACTTTACACAACAATACTAGTTCGGAGGATATAACAAACATGCGAAATTACATTGTCATATGAAAGTAAGCAACTTTTATGGAAGCATAAATACTACTTTAAAAAGCAAAAGTCATTTTTAGAAGATGGAAATTTACTTCACAAAAAGTATACTTTCTTATTGAAACCATTCGCAAATTTGGTTCTCAACCTAACTTTCAATTATTTAAGTCGAAAAGTTACTTTCTAAGGTGTAAACACCCTTTAGAAATTTTTCCTTCTGTCGTGATATCAAAAGAAGTTACGTATGAAAACAATTTGTACCCAATTTTCAAGATAAATGGGATAAGAACTAGAAGATAAATACTTATAAATGTATTGGAGATTTAATAACACGTTTAAACATTTGAAAATATTTACAAATTTAGCGGTAAAAACAAAGATATAAAAACCTAACAGTCATAACTCTTTCCAAAATTCCTCCACGAGGTGACAACCCAAGAATGTAATCCTCTATTCCCGTCCGGCACACTAATGCGGAGACCACCTTACCACCCACATTTATTTATTTATTCGAATCGTTGAATATTAATTAAGAAGTTTGATGGTTTTCCTCTCATAATGGTATTGATAAATGAAAACATTTATGGTATTTTGCTTCCAAAGATTGAGGTATGGTACCCAAAGAATAATTATTAATTTGAAGATTTGAAGATTTATAACATCATGTTTCTAGTATTTCATTTGAAAAGCTAAAAACTTAAACTAAGTATGTTCCATCTCTAATTGTATATGTTGGTCCTAAATGGACTTCTCAAAGAACCTAATTTGATAAGATATATTCATAAAAATAAAAGCATGATTATATTACCTTCTAATAGGATCTTGTAAGATAACTGGTTTCAGATAATTTAAGATGCCTGAAGAATATAAATCCAGAAAATAAGAAATACATTTAAGAAATCTTTACTAAGGTCCAAAGTAAGAACATGAATTATGAACATAAGTGCTTAATCATCCCAAAAATGTTTGTTGCTCCATTTGCTTCGTGTTGAGTAAAGATGAAACCCAATAAAGAAGGAAATGTTTATGCTCATATGATTGCTTCATCCAAAAAAAGGTGTCACTGCCATTTAACATTATCATTTCTTCCCTAAAGATAGTGTATAGTAGACCAGCAATCTCTTTCAATGACCAAGTTTTGCATTTCCTTTTCTCCGACTCATTTAACCGCTTCAAGCAGGCTCATATCTTCTTCTTATTCGGTAGAGACATCTTGGATTGTTCCTGATTTTTCTCCTCTGAAGGATCATGCAGCATTACGACAGATTAAATCATGGCCTGAAATAGATTTTACGGAGATCCAAGATGCATGAAAGTTTAATTTATTGGTGTTGGATCCAAGTTTTGCAACATTCTTTATATTTAATAGTACTACCGATGGTATGAAATATTTCAGGATTACAATAGCTAAAATGCCTCTGTATTGCTAGTGAAACCTGTAAAGGAGTAGAGTTTTTATTTTCGAAAATCCTAGAACATCTCTCTTTGAATATAACTTAGTAGATGCAGGAGCCATTGAAATTGCATCTATTTTACCTACTGCCCATTAATTGTATCTATCTATAAAGTTAAGAGAAGGGTTATAAATTACTTACTGAATTGTCATAGATGATAGCCTCCAAGCTTCTCGAGCAAACTCACAATGAAAACCAAAATAATGGATGGACTGTATGGAATTTTTAGACAAAATACAGGTTGTATCAAGATTCAGAAAATATCTCAATTTATGTTTGGTGGCAGAATTTCTTTTATGCATTTCCAAATGAAAATTTTTATTCTTTTGGCGTCTATAACAACATATTCCATATAGCTCGAATGGATTATATACACGTTATATGATTTTTGTAATTTTATAGGTTTAAATCAATATATTGTTGCAACAAAGTTAGATTAGAAAAAAATAAAGAAGTTAGAGCAAAAATAACACTAATGAAAGAACACGAAATTATAAACACTATAAAAGTATGGTTTTCAGCCAAACGTTGGAAAAATAATGTTTTACTCGTCATATCATATGAATGTGCTGAAATAAAACTTAATAAAATAAAATGGGTTGAAAATAAGGAGTTGTACAGATCCCCTTTACTTAATTAAAGGGACGGGCTAGAGCCTCAATTATCCCTTCATAGGCTCATCCTTAACAGATATGAAGCAACTTTTCCCTTGTGAGTTCTGTCACTTATACTCTTTACCCTCTTTTGCTTTCTTCATTCTGGTTTCGACAAGTAATAGCCGTAAGCTTAATTATATCCTTCCAGAATCCTTCGATCATCACCGACATCGCAAATGCGCCTTTTATAGTTTTCCAACCTTAACCAAACACAGAAAAGGTTTATAAAATTAAAAAAAGATTATTAAAATTGTGTACATCTGCACATATCATGAGAGTTTATGTTTCGCTCGCTTAATTGCCAGTTCGCAACAGGGAAGTTAATTAGTTCTTTCCATGTTAAGGCATAAAGGATCACCGCTGGCCAAAATGGTGCGACATATTCTGACTAATCGTCTTACTTGATATCCCGCATGGTCATGAATGTTGGAAACCAAATGAGAATTCATGCCTCTATGGAATCTAATTTACAGTACTAAAACGGAGAATATATTAACTGCACTTTAAGGTATTGGAATAATTCAACATACTCGGCTATAGAACACCAAGCATGAAGGTTGTAATGACCCGTCCCTCCACCGATATTATTCCCCACATAGCCACTTCGGTCATCCGGCAGTCTGGAGTTTTTAACGAGCATCCCTGCAGTTATCCACTAGCAACTTCCCAGGAGGTCACCCATCTTATGACTACTGCCTTCCAAACACTGCAGAGTTTTCTGCTAACTCTGGAGCCAACTATGCTGAAAAGGCCTCGGTGTTAGGAAAGGGAAAATCATTACCTATATTCCATTCTATCGGCGGACCACTGCCAAAGTCGGGGTATTACGACGGTAATAAGCATCATAAATGTTATCCAAAAGTTGTTTCTCTTGGGGATTCAATGATTTCTCGGTTGGAAGAAAATCTCTATGGATCCATGTTACTATTATTATGGTGGCTCCAAGAGATGCAACCCGCGCCAACTCGTTCACAAACTGATCAAATTGGTTTTAAGTAAGAAACGAAGACAACCAATGTAATCAATATATGGGAAAGACATTATAAATTTTCATGGATTTTACAAATTAGTTGTCCAAGTATGTTTTTTTTTTTTTACTTTTTTTCCCAGTTGTCTTACTATTCACCCTTATAGGTCCATCTTTCTAAAACAGATTTTTGCAAGATTAGGGACAGACCAAATGTATATTTGTAAGAAGATCAGAGTTGACTATTATCATCGCCAGTGCATTCTAAAAAAAAACGACAGTCTCGGATGATGTTGGAGTTAATCCAATTGACTGCATTCTCCTTTTCATTGATTGCATTAATCACCCTTTGGCTATCACCCTCCAAACGTATGTTTGTAAGACCTTTTTCCATTGCCCATATGATCCCTGCCAAAGTCGCCAATGCCTCTACTTGTTCTAGATCGACTGGTGTTTCAGGAGCACTTCTAGCTCTATTGGATGTACCTGCAGAATTCCTCATGATTAGGCATATTCTTGCTTTTCCATTAAATTTACAAACAACTTCATCAAAATTTCTCGTTAATCATTCTTAATCTGGCATATACTTTATCCAAATTAGATTAGAACTAAAGAAGGATTAACTTAACGTAAGCCTGATTTGTTGTTAAACCAACCTAAAGTCTAACACCTATAAATTGTCTGGGCATATCCCACAACCGACACTCTTGTTGTTCTAAACTTATCTTCTAACAAGTTGAGCGGCATGATTCCTAGGGGTCTTCACTTTGATACACTGAGTTTGAATGGTCCTACAGTTTTTGGGAATGAGTTATTGTGTGGATATCCTATAGAAAATCTTTGCGAGGGTGATCCCAATACTACCCGTGAAGAGAATAATAAAGTTGATGAAGTCGATCGTGAAAATGAAAAAGAGAAGTTGTTGTATGATATTGTTGCCTTGGGGTTTGGATTTGGTTTTTTGGGTATATTTTTTATTTTACTTACTAAACAAACAAAAATGCGGTCTCCATACAGGAGATTTATTAATGGGCCATAAACAAAAAGGTCTTACTTTTGTTAATTGAATTATTACAAAACGATCATACTTTTGTTAATGGTTTACAAAATGGTCACACTGTGGCCGAGATAACTGTGGGGGAAAAAAACGAGGTTAGATTTCTCCAAAATACCCTCCATTTCAACTGACGATCTCTAACTGCAGTTAACCATTTAACCCAACCTGTTTGAGACTCGGTGACATGGAGACTCGGTGATATGGAGACTCAATGATGTGGACATTTTCTGACGTGGAAATTCGCTGACGTGGCAAACTTTTTGTGACTGGAAAATCAAACCGTTCCCAACGGTCTGATTTCATTTCTTCTTTTCTTTATATTCATGCAGACAGGAATTCTCATTTTTCCATTCCAACAAACAACAAAGGTATAATGTTCAAACAAAAAATGGGTGGAGGCAAAAGTGAGTGGTCCTGCAATTCAGATGAGGCATCAAACAGCAGCAGTGCAGTAGTTATATCAAGCAGCAATACTAGCATTTGTTGTTTATGTGAGATTGGTATGCATGATCCTATTGATTGTCCATGGATCTATTCAAGGTGTAAGAATGTACCTTGCAATGGAGTGAGGAAGTTGTTGAAAGCTCAAACTGATGATCATGTTGGAGAGAAGTTCTTGTGATGCTCAATCTTGCTCATACTTTGAGTGGTTTGCGAGATGCCACAAACCAAAAAGAGCAATTCCAGTTCATCCCCCAACTCCCCATTCTGCTTTGATTGTGGTGACAAGAACCATATGCACAACAACTGTCCATGGAAGAACCAAGCTGATAGGTGTAGAATACACCTAATTTACTATCTAGTAGTTTATGCTTTCTTTGCTATTTTTCTTGTAAATTATGTATTTTACGCTTGTTTTGAGTTTTATAGCTACTTTGGAGTCGCACGGAGGAAAAGAAGAAGAAAGCACCCAATTTGAGCCAAAAGGGCAAAGAGGTCATTTTACGAGGCGATTGATATACGAGCCAGTAGTGGTTAAGGGCTCTCATTCGGGGTACCCTTATCAATCGGCGGTGGGTGTTATTAACACTGGGTAGCCCTTATCCGAGAGGATGGTCATCTTTGGGTAGCATCCGGTTGGGTCGGTCCTAACCGCACCCGATCCAAACCCGACCAAACCGGATCCAAACCTACTTCACCTTCACCCTAAATCGAGAAAAGTTCTCTTCAATCATTCTCATTTAACCCAATCTCACCCGAAATTGAGAAGAGCGAGATAATGGCTGCGTCGAAAGCTAGAAATTGAAACGCAGAGTAGAAACCGGTTCGTGGTTGTATGAGATTTATATAAGTTGATTCATGGTCGAACACAGAACTAGAGTTTGTTGAATCGAGATCGATCAGGTTGGATGGATGAAACTAAGAGCATCTGCTGCTGCTCTTGCTAGCCGTGATAGAGATGAAGAAATTGAGTATCGATTGGCTTGACAGATTCGAAATGGAGTAGGGTTTGTGGATTGGACATTGAAGATCGAATCGAGTTCATGATTGAAGCTCGGGAAGATGGAAGCAACGAGTTGAGTCCGAGTTTAATATCGAGAACGGATCGAGAAATCGATTCGAAAGAGGAGATTAAATGGGTTTGTGTTGTTGTAAGCTCGGGTTCGATTGGAATTAATGGAGTTGATCGATTCAATGAAGCTACAACAGATTGGAGCTCGGTTTGAGCTATTATTCAATACAGGGATCGAAATTGTTAATCGAGCTAGGTTAGATTCAACGAGAGGAATAAGGAGCAGTTTGGAGATGATGTAGTCATGGGTATGTAGGTTTAGTTTTGAGTCGATACGGATGGATATTGCAACCGGGATTGAGATGAAGAACAGCTCGAGAAGAGCAAGGTGGTGCGGGACAAGGTGTTTATGGAGATGGTATGAAGACTGTTGTCTTTGTTACTCGATGATGGAAATGAATGTTGCGTCTCGGGTGGTCCGGCAAGCTGCTGGATTTCTCATGCTTGGTGGTGTTGCAGTGTCGGGGGCACGAGCTAGGGATGGTTGCAATGTAACTGAGGCAACCGATGTGGTGGTTACGTGGTACTGGGATTGTGAAATTGAAGTTACGGGCATAGTCAAAGTGCAAACTGGAATTACAAAGAGCCGAATGGGAGAATGTTGCGGGGGTGATAAGATGGATTGGGTGCAGTCTAATGGCATAAATTGGGTGTTGGTGTTCAATGAAGCTAAGCAACAGAGGAATGGGTACATGAAGGTGCAGCTTGTGATTAGAAGTATGCTCGGGTTGTGAGGCTAAGTTTGGTTCTCGTGATTGTTGCCAAAGGAGTTTGCAAGTGCAGTGTCCGGGTTCTGCCGGGTAGGCTGGAGACCTAGGAACTTGAACCGAAATTACGAGGATGGTAGTGTCACGGTCTTTGTGCAGAGAGAAGATGAGGTAAAAGAATGGCAATGGGGTTGAAGAAGTACACGGATGAAAAGAGCGTGTCGCGAGTTGAAGCCGTTGAGCCGGGTGGTGGTGGTTTGTGCAAATGGCGGCTAGTGTTAGCTGTGGATCGAGACCCAATTGATTTGGGAGTTGGTTTGAGGATTTGAACTGAGATGGATTGCATATGGCTTGTTGCTTTGGAATTACGGGGAAAATGAAGCTTTTAGCTGTCTTTGTGAAGCCGAGTTGAGTTACGAGGCTTGAGGTTGTGTTGGCCACCGGTTTGGGCCTGAATTGGGACTCGCGGTCTTTAGGTAATTGTGATTTGTCTTTGGCACGATGAATGGAACCGAGCAATGGCGGGAGAGAAGCTACAAATGCAAAGTCTTGTGGTGGTGAACTGAATGGCGGGCTTGCAAGACAATAATGGTGCTTGTGTTGGTGGTGGTAGAAGTGAGCTACGATGAGAATAGTGCGGGGCCATCATGGTCGGAGAGACCGATGAAGCACAATGATTGTCTTTTAACAGTTTGGCTCGGGCAAGTAGCTCACAGCTAGTACCGGTCGTAAGGTTAGCTAGCTGACTCGGCTCGACTTCTGTTCGACTTCGGTCACTCCTTCTCCTTGACCCTTGACCTTGTGACTAACGGTTTGACTAACGCTTTGACTTTTTGACCGTTAGTCCTAACGGTGGATGACGGAATATTCCGTCGAATATTCTCCGACGACAAAATTTTCAGGCGGCCGGCGGCGACGTTTTCGCCAAATTCCGGCCATAATCCCGATTTTCCTACGAGCAAAAATCCGAGAATTTTCTATGGACTTCTCTCATGGGTGTGAAGACTTGGGATAGGAATTGGATGGAGAATTGGACTCAAATTTGGAAAGAGAAGGTGAAGAGTTGAGAAAAGCTTGGAATTGGAAATTGAATTGCAAAAGGAAAAGGATTCTAATCCTTAGAAGATTTGGAGAATATTGAAGCTTATAAATAGAGAAGTTTTCTACAACTTCTACACACACATCTCTACACACACAATTCTTTTCTTTTCTTATTCTTTGTGTGAACTTTTAACATGAGTAGTTAATTTTATTGATTGAGGATGAATTCCTAGTTCTTAATTTATGTTTTGAGTTTTTGTTTTTAATTCTATCTTGAAGTTTTTCACATAATTATCGTTTGTTTTTACTAATAGGAGTGATCTTAAAGACATTCATGATTGATTGATAGATTGTTTAGAGTGCACGCTAAATTGATTTGTTAATTTAATCTAAAGCTAGTGAAAGTTAGGAGATAAGTAATCGTTTCTTGACTCTTTACATAAGTAGCAAACACGAGACCTTGCGGAGGGATTCCGTGGAGCAATTGTGTGTAGAAACAACGTTAGCAAGTAGACCTTGAGCTAAGAGTCTAACTACTAATATCAACCTAAGAAATTCATAAAATTTAATGCATGAGCCAAGTTACATCTAGGTTGAGCTAATTCTAGGTGGCTTGGTGATTAGAATCCGGTAGTCGAGAACTTCCGTGTCCGGTGATACAAGGGATTTAGGGGTTTAGCACTGAGCTAGCTGCTTTACCTACGGTTGGTGATAATCTGTGACTAATAACAAGTAGAAAAGAACATAACTTGATTCATTATTTCGTAACGAAGAAGGATTCCTTGATCTTGTCTCTCTTATTGCTTTCAACTTTACCTTTTAATTGTTTTGTTTATTTTTATTTTGCTTTTTACACCCCCTTTCGTGACAATTTTTACAACTAGAATCTCGTGCTCCTCGTGGGATCGACCTTGACTACCCTATATTACTTGTTAATTAGGTAGTAAAGTATTAATTAATTTGTTGTGGTTACGACACGCATCAAATTTTGGCGCCGTTCTTAGGAGCAGCGTGGATGATTTTAGTTGTTTTTATTTTTCTTTTGCTTTATTCTTGCTTTGTTGGATTCTATTCCGTATCTAACTTGGTTTTTGAATCTTATTTCAGGTGCCATGTATGGTGGACGAGAGCAAGCATATTACAACAATCAATACGGTTTTCAACCTCAACATTATGACAACTTCCAACCATCCTTAGGATACAATCAAAACCAATATTTTGGCTATGATAAATTTCCTACGAAACCTTATGGATATTCTCATACATATCAACAACCTTATGACGGGTATGTAAGTGGACAAACACACGGATGGAAGGATAGTTATACATCTAATAATTTGTTTTCTAGTAATGTGCAGACAGAGAATTTGGAATATACTCCTCTTCATCGTGTTTTTCCTTCACTTTTTCCAAAAGAGGAGATACAGTCTAGAAACTCTATCAACGGTGGTAAGCGTGTGAACGTCGAAACTTGCACGAAATTATACAAATTGGAGGATGATGGAGACTCGGAAGAGCTTGTCGCGAAATTAGTAGGACTATTCATATGGAACTTAAACGACGTCGGGATAAAGGTTATGAAACCGATGAAGATTCTTATTATGGTGAGTCCGAAAATGAAGATGATTGTGTTGAAAAGGACCAACCTTTGGAGACTTTTGATGACACTAGTGTAGATTACTCAAGCCTTGATCTTAATAATGATCAATCACCTATTCAAAAGGACGAGCTTGAGGAAGATGCATTTATTGCTTGGCAAAAATTTCTTAAGGAAAGATGGGAGTCCGCGGAAGTGTATGAATGTTCCGACAATGAGGAAGTTATTCCAACTCCGGATCATAATAACGATCCTTCACCTATTCAAAAGGAGGAGATTGGGTGTGACTTACCTATTGTTGTAAACGAAGTAACACCCGCACAAGAAGATCTTACAATCTATACCGATGAGAATCACTTTAGTGAATGGCCCGATTCCGATGATGAGAATGTTGAAGAGATGATTATAGAGGATGAAACCACATTCATTGATTTTGTGGAAGACCCAATTGAACTTGCTAATGATTATGATGATACCGAGACTATGGTTAAGGTAGAAAACGACGAAGAATGGTTGCAAGGTTTAATAGAGGACCACGATATACAAGAGGTAAGTGATTCACTTGAATTTTTTAAGGATGAAGAGGATTCTATAATACAAGAATTTTTGAAAGGTTTGTCTAACCCTTTGCCTATTGATTCTTCTCCTTTACCTCTTATTGGTTTGGATGTATGTGCTTCGAAAGTATTTTTGGATGATTTTGTTTCTAAATATCCACCATTGGAAACACTTGATGCTAACACCATGCGGGTTTGCCAAGAGGAATACATGGAAGTTCCCAAATTCTATGTTCTTTATACACTTCCGAGTGTGGACGAGAATAAGTGTGGGGAAATTTCTATCGAGCGATAACATCACTATTGTTTTCTTGTGCTAATATTTGTATGGAGTTATTGTTTGCAAACAGGTATTATGGGTGGATCCTCAAATTTTCGATTGTTAGTATATGGGGAATGAATCATGCAAGAGCCAAGTCGGGCCGTCGACTTTAAAACAAGCGCTTAATGGGAGGCAACCCATCGGTTTTGTATTTCTTATCTTTTTGCTTTTTGTTATTTTTTTTTTTCTTCTTGTTTCTTATCATGTTACAATTTCCCACCTTGACTTTACTAGGAGGATTCAATTACATTGAGGACAATGTAAGGTTTAAGTGTGGGGGAGTGGTTAAGCATGTTTTTAAAACAAAAAATTACAAAAAAATGAAAAAATTTTGAAAAAAAAAAAAAAAGTTTTATATAAAGATTCCAACTTTTAAAGATTTTAGAGTCACTAGCATACTTCTAGGTATGTTTACATAGAGATTTTGACCGACATAATTGAACTTGGAAATGTTAGAGAACTACGTTCGGATTTCTTGTTTGTTTGAGTGTTAAATAATGGATTTAATCATGCCGGTGATGCGAATTTGGTGCAGGGAGAAGTGCGTTATTAGAGTTGCTGATCAATCATTAGTGGAGACTACCCGATTCATATCATGAGAGGCACCGACCAGAAATCTTCCATCTACTAAAGAGCTTCTTTTGAGTGTGTGTCACCGTAAGTTAATTCCGGGTAGAATGGTGAGCTACCCAACTTCCCACCACTAAAAGCACTACTCTTTGATCTCTTGAGTGCTAATTTTGTCAATCATGAGGGTGACGTCCATGGATGAAAGCTTCCTTCTTGTAGTTCGATTTGCAGTTAGCACCATTCTCTCTCTCGACAACAACGGATCCATAGAAACACTCTCATCATCAACAAGGGGCGACGTCAAAATCTACAAGGAAAGTTGGAAAAGTTTAAGGTTTATAAGCAACGGAATGAGAAAAAGAGCAAATTTCAAATACAAGTAAAAGCAACATACAAAGAGCGGATTTTACATATTTGTTGAAGACTTACACTACAATGAGGTAATTTTATATTCAAGTATGAAGACTTATTCATGAAAGCGAAGAAAATTAAAAGGTGAGAATTTTTGAAAGTTTATGATTTCAAGACGATACAAGTTGTGAAGAATCAAGCGGTAAAATACTTCTTCCACGGCTATGGTTTATTTGTATTCAATTTCTCTTGTTTTAAAAAAAAAAAAAAAAAAAAAAAAAAAAAAAAAAAAAAAAAAAAGAGAAAAAACAAGAGAAATATTTGTATAAGCCGTGGGGAAGGAAAATCTATAAGAAAGTTTCAAGCGACAAGGATTTCAAAGTAAAAGAGTTATAAATTGTTATGGATTTATGAAATTCAAGGGTTTATCATCAATAGTTGAAACCAAGAAGACCAAGAAGATAAAGACGAGGAGCGGAAGACGTTTCTATTGGATGCCGTGAGAGTGGTGTTATCATAATTGGCGATCGGATGTGAAGGTAAGTAAGTAATCTCATCCTCGATAATAGTGGTTGATTTCCTTTCTTAGAGATCGTCGGAAAAATGGTTTTTCAAAATATTAAAAGATGTGGGTTTTTAAAAATATTTCTAAGTTATCCTTCCCACCATTCAACGTGTTGCAGAATTCTCTCTTCATTCCTACCGCACACATGTGTGACCCATAAAAAAGCCAGTCTTTTTGAGTGCAATTATCATAAAATCCTATTTGGTGAGGCGAAAGTCGAGCGAAATGCTTATTGATCGTTTCTCAAACACGCATTCTCTCATTATGGTGTGGTTATTTCTCACTCAACATTTAAGAATGAGAATATGTTCTTTGGTATTTCTAATTTCTTATTACTAGCATGCAGAAACTCTATGTCCTCATAGCTCTTTGGATGCTTAGGACGCTTGAACGCTTTGAAGTTGTGAGTTTTTAGTTTGATTTGCTCGAGGACTAGCAAAGTCTAAGTGTGGGGGAATTTGATAGGTGTAGAATACACCTAATTTACTATCTAGTAGTTTATGCTTTCTTTGCTATTTTTCTTGTAAATTATGTATTTTACGCTTGTTTTGAGTTTTATAGCTACTTTGGAGTCGCACGGAGGAAAAGAAGAAGAAAGCACCCAATTTGAGCCAAAAGGGCAAAGAGGTCATTTTACAGGCGATTGATATACGGAGCCCAGTAGTGGTTAAGGGGCTCTCATTCAGGGTACCCCTTATCAATCAGCAGTGGGTGTTATTAACACTGGGTAGCCCTTATCCAGAGGATGGTCATGCTGGGTAGCATCCAGTTGGGTCGGTCCTAACCGCACCCGGATCCAAACCCGACCCGAAACCGGATCCAAACCTACTTCACCTTCACCCTAAATCGAGAAAAGTTCTCTTCAATCATTCTCATTTAACCCAATCTCACCTGAAATTGAGAAGAGCAGATAATGGCTGCGTCTGAAAGCTAGAAATTGAAACGCAGAGTAGAAACCAGTTCGTGGTTGTATGAGATTTATATAAGTTGATTCATGGTCGAACACGGGAACTAGAGTTTGTTGAATCGAGATCGACTGGGTTGGATGGATGAAACTAAGAGCATCTGCTGCTGCTGCTAGCCGTGATAGAGATGAAGAAATTGAGTATCGATTGGCTTGACAGAGATTCGAAATGGAGTAGGGTTTGTGGATTGGACATTGAAGATCGAATCGAGTTCATGATTGAAGCTCAGGAAGATGGAAGCAACAGAGTTGAGTCTGAGTTTAATATCGAGAACAGATCGAGAAATCGATTCAGGGAAAGAGGAGATTAAATGGGTTTGTGTTGTTGTAAGCCTGGGTTCGATTGGAATTAATGGAGTTGATCGATTCAATGAAGCTACAACAGATTGGAGCTCGGTTTGAGCTATTATTCAATACAGGGGATCGAAATTGTTAACTGAGCTAGGGTTAGATTCAACAGAGGAATAAGGAGCAGTTTGGAGATGATGTAGTCATGGGTATGTAGGTTTAGTTTTGAGCTGATACAGATGGATATTGCAACCAGGATTGAGATGAAGAACAGCTCAGAAGAGCAAGGTGGTGCAGGACAAGGTGTTTATGGAGATGGTATGAAGACCTGTTGTGCTGTTACCTGATGATGGAAATGAATGTTGCAGTCTCAGGTGGTCTGGCAAGCTGCTGGATTTCTGGTACTGGTGGTGTTGCAGTGTCAGGGGCACAGAGCTAGGGATGGTTGCAATGTAACTGAGGCAACTGATGTGGTGGTTCTGGTGGTACTGGGATTGTGAAATTGAAGTTACAGGCATAGTCAAAGTGCAGCTGGAATTACAGTGAGCTGAATGGGAGAATGTTGCAGGGTGATAAGATGGATTGGGTCTGAGTCTAATGGCATAAATTGGGTGTTGGTGTTCAATGAAGCTAAGCAACAGAGGAATGGGTACATGAAGGTGCAGCTGTGATTAGAAGTATGCTCAGGTTGTGAGGCTAAGCTGGTTCTGGTGATTGTTGCCAAAGGAGTTTGCAAGTGCAGGTCTGGGTTCTGCTGGTAGCTGGAGACCTAGGAACTTGAACTGAAATTACAGGGATGGTAGTGTCACAGTGCTGGCAGAGAGAAGATGAGGTAAAAGAATGGCAATGGGGTTGAAGAAGTACACGGATGAAAAGAGCAGGTCAGGCAGAGTTGAAGCTGTTGGAGCTGGCTGGTGGTGGTTTGTGCAAATGGCAGCTAGTGTTAGCTGTGACTGAGACTGAATTGATTTGGGAGTTGGTTTGAGGATTTGAACTGAGATGGATTGCATATGGCTTGTTGCTGGAATTACAGGGGAAAATGAAGCTTTTAGCTGTCTTTGTGAAGCTGAGTTGAGTTACAGGCTTGAGGTTGTGTTGGCCACTGCTGGGCTGAATTGGGACTCGCGGTGCTGGTAATTGTGATTTGTGCTGGCACAGAATGGAACTGAGCAATGGCAGGAGAGAAGCTACAAATGCAGGTGCTGTGGTGGTGAACTGAATGGCAGGGCTTGCAAGACAATAATGGTGCTGTGTTGGTGGTGGTAGAAGTGAGCTACAGATGAGAATAGTGCAGGGCCATCATGGCTGGAGAGCACTGATGAAGCACAATGATTGTGCTGCAACAGATTTGGCCTGGGCAAGTAGCCTGGCTAGTACCAGTCAGCCGAGTTAGCTAGCTGACTCGGTTCTGACTCGGTTCTGACTCAGTCACTCCTTCTCCTTGACCCTTGACCTGTGACTAACGGTTTGACTAACAGTTTGACTTTTTGACCGTTAGTCCTAACGGTGGACTGACGGAATATTCCGTCGAATATTCTCCCGACGACAAAATTTTCAGGCGACCGGCGGCGACGTTTTCCGGCCAAATTCCGGCCATAATCCCAGTTTTCCGGCGAGCAAAAATCCAGAATTTTCTATGGACTTCTCTCATGGGTGTGAAGACTTGGGATAGGAATTGGATGGAGAATTGGACTCAAATTTGGAAAGAGAAGGTGAAGAGTTGAGAAAAGCTTGGAATTGGAAATTGAATTGCAAAAGGAAAAGGATTCTAATCCTTAGAAGATTTGGAGAATATTGAAGCTTATAAATAGAGAAGTTTTCTACATCTTTTACACACATCTCTACACACACAATTCTTTTCTTTTCTTATTCTTTGTGTGAACTTTTAACATGAGTAGTTAATTTTATTGATTGAGGATGAATTCCTAGTTCTTAATTTATGTTTTGAGTTTTTGTTTTTAATTCTATCTTGAAGTTTTTCACATAATTATCGTTTGTTTTTACTAATAGGAGTGATCTTAAAGACATTCATGATTGATTGATAGATTGTTTAGAGTGTCGCTAAATTGATTTGTTAATTTAATCTAAAGCTAGTGAAAGTTAGGAGATAAGTAATCGTTTCTTGACTCTTTACATAAGTAGCAAACACGAGACCTTGCGGAGGGATTCCGTGGAGCAATTGTGTGTAGAAACAACGTTAGCAAGTAGACCTTGAGCTAAGAGTCTAACTACTAATATCAACCTAAGAAATTCATAAAATTTAATGCAAGAGCCAAGTTACATCTAGGTTGAGCTAATTCTAGGTGGCTTGGTGATTAGAATCCTAGTGAGTCGAGAACTTCCGTGTCCTGGTGATACAAGGGATTTAGGGGTTTAGCACCGAGCTAGCTGCTTTACCTACGGTTGGTGATAATCATGACTAATAACAAGTAGAAAAGAACATAACTTGATTCATTATTTCGTAACGAAGAAGGATTCCTTGATCTTGTCTCTCTTATTGCTTTCAACTTTACCTTTTAATTGTTTTGTTTATTTTTATTTTGCTTTTTACACCCCCCTTTCGTGACAATTTTTACAACTAGAATCTCGTGCTCCTCGTGGGATCGACCTTGACTACCCTATATTACTTGTTAATTAGGTAGTAAAGTATTAATTAATTTGTTGTGGTTACGACACGCATCACAAGCCTGCAAGAAAAAGAAGTGTAAGGGAACTGTGAAGCTTTTGTTCTGCCAAAATGTACACAACTATAACATTGCTTACCTCCAAACAATGAAAACTGAAACAACTACAAATGAAAATAAAAAAATGAATGCTTAACCAACTAAACCAACCTGAAACAATATCTTTGAAAATGATCTGGA
This sequence comes from Papaver armeniacum, assembly GCA_023531295.1. Lineage (NCBI taxonomy): Eukaryota > Viridiplantae > Streptophyta > Magnoliopsida > Ranunculales > Papaveraceae > Papaver > Papaver armeniacum. The sequence continues at coordinate 7,807 of JAJJWW010001829.1, read as the reverse complement.
AATACTTAAGAAATGGACTCTAACAACCCTTTTTGTCTATCTGAGATAAAAGTTAACTTTCCTCTAGGGTGATTAATAATGTATGGCTTCAACCATTTCAAAAACAGGTACCAATTCTCACCTACTTCATTTCTAGTTACCATAATACCTAATGGCACTACTCTATTTTCTGCATCCAAAGCAGTTGCTGCCATCAGACACCCACCATGTTTTCCAATCAAATGGCAAGCATCAAATCCAACAGCATTTCTGCAGCCCTCATGAAATGTTTTCAGTGGTGCTGCAAAAGCAATTGTCATGGACTCAAAGCAGTGATCAACACTGCAATAGAAAAATGAAACAGATTATATAACCCACATTATATATATGCATTAATGTTTACAAATAAGTTAATCTACAAACCATGTTAGAAGAAGAACTCACATTCCATATGTGTAGTTTGTAAGAGAACCATGGTTGGTTTTCTCCACCATATCACAAAACGCTGGAACCAGTTTATATGAATCATCATAACTTCCATTTACTCTTTCTAATGTCTTAGTTCTAGCTCTCCAAGCCACATGATATGGAACATTGGTATTATGAAGGTTGTGGAATTGATCTTGCAAAGTATATGGAACTGCATTGGATCTCCATTCTTCAACTTGTCATACAAAAATTGTGCTACAAATTCTGCATTTGTTGTCTTATTTTTGGTTACACCTTCTGTGACACATGTATGCTCCAAATTCATCTTTCTTACTATGAAAGTAGGTTCGTGACTTCTAACACTGGCATATATAAAAAAATTACAATTCTGAGACTTGTTATACTTGCAATTAACCTTAATCCTTTCTGCATCATTGGGCCTCAACTTTGTCTTCAAATTTTTCTTATTTGCATATCCCCTTAAGTGATTCTTAAAATCTTTCCTATCCATAAACTCCATACCCACAAACATTGTATCAACATCTATAAATTTTTCAACATTACTAGTATCATCATCAAAGTCACATGTTCTTTCAACATCTTACACATGTGGCCCCCAAACTTGCTCATCTTGATGGATCCAAACTGTTCTCTCCCCATCATCCTCTCGCAATATCTTGGTTTATAAATCACCTTCTTTAACTTCTAATCGAGCTACTAGAGCTATCCCCACTGTCGAAGATCGGATGGTTTATGAACAACTATTGTCTTTCCTTTTGGGTCATCATTCTCAATAACATTACTTGCTTCATCTACAAAAAAGTCGACAAGTTCAAATGCATACAAGAGGAATGTAGACAAACAAAATAGTGAGATAAAAAGATTACATGCATTCTTTTTCTTATATAGTTGTGGATGTAAGTAATCAAAAGAGTCTACTCCACCAAAATAGTTGTTGAAAAATTCTGTATACACTTCAATACCCATTTCTGCATCATCACAGTGTGGGCTTATACAATCATCAATGGGATGACACACATCTATATCATTATTTGTCAGTTGTATAGTGTTGTCATACTCCAACTGTGAAAGTCTTGATTCAACTGATGTTTCAGCATCTACAACCTCATCATCATCCACATTAAAAAATAAGGACTTCTTACCACTCCCAATGACTGCAACAATAGACTTAGACACCAACCTAGGACTTCTCCTTAATAGCTCAGGTGACTTATTATACAACAACCTCTTCTTAGGTGTTAAGAAACTTGATGGGTCAAGAGTGACTGGTGGTGCACCTCTGTATGTAGAAATGAAGTAGTTTTTGCCTTTTCATGTGTTGAATAACAACTGCGTGAAACCCACACACCGAACTTTCGGGAACTCATCACTAAGAGGAACCTTCCTATGGGTAATATTCATGTAAAGATGAATATACCCATCATCTTCAACTACTCCTTTATCCCACATTTCATAAAATTCATCATTACTACCAATGTAAAATAGGTGTGTCTCACTGAACCAGGTTAGGTTAACCTTCTTGATTGGGAGTAACTGATATGCAGCATGAACAACATCACTAAAGCCATTTAGTCCCCCACAATTGACACTAACATTATCAAAAAACCTAACCTTGTTTGTATCAGTTGTTCAACCCTAAAACTTCTCACTGGGTTCGTCAGATATTTCCTGCACATCATAAACACAACAATCAACCTTATCAGATAACAGCCCATAATATTTATTATACCAATTTTCCGTAATTAGGGTTTATGAGAAAAAAGTCCCTAAATTCCATTTCATGTAAATCAGGGTTTACATAGAAAAAATAGAAAATCAGGAAAAGGGTTTCTGATTACCAACCTCATTATGTTTTCGTACATTGTGACTTGATCTTGTAAGTAAACAACCGTTCAAAGCTCTGTTCTCTTCACATAAACACCATTAACGTTACCAAACCCACTGCTATGACTAACCGACCTTAACCCTTATATATACACGAACTAACTGTTAGTAAACCCTCACTGTTATTGATCTAAATCACTCTTTTTTTGATCGATCGCCTTTTCTGCAGAGAAGAGGAATAGAAGGAACCCTAGAATGAAAGAAGCGGTAAGAACGAAGAGGAAATGAGAACCTTATCTGTTATAGATTTGGTCTTTGCAAATCTTCTCCCAAACCGTCTGACATTATTCTCGAGATTCACAGGTGACCCGTCTACTGATTCTGGTCGGGTTTGGTTAGGTCAGGGACATATCGGTAATCCTACAATACCATTAACTCTGACTTCAAGGGACCCACGCAGTTAACGGCTCATTTAACGGAAGTAGTACCTTTTTGTTAATTGTTCGTAGCAGTAGGACCCGTTTGCAAATCGGGTCCTAATTGTGTGACCATTTTGTAGATTTCCCTTTATTGATTCTATTGTTGTCAGGATAGTTGACTGTATCCAAAAGTTTCCAGGGCTTTTTGATAAAGTACCCCTACTTTTCACATTACACTAAATAAGTGCCACCGTTTTTTAGAAATTTGTTAAAGTACCCCGTTTTATCTAAAAGGCAAATTCCATCCAGTTAAGTGTTAGGTGTCAGTCATCTTTCTAATTAAAAGTCCTATTCACCCCTGAACTACATCTCCTTGGTGGGGAGGGTAAATGATCCGACGATTCTGAAAACGGTGTAACAATCCTGAATCGGGCTCGACGAACCTGAAAGCGTTGTTTCGATCCTGAACCGGGCTCGACGAACCTAAAAAAATGTTGTAGAAGGTCGATTTTCCTCCATCCCAAAACACTTGAAATGATGAACCCTTTTTGGGAAATGATGTAACGAACCCGAAAGCGATGTAATGATCTTGAACCGGACTCGACGAACCTGAAAAATGATGTAAGAAATCAATTTGGCAATAAGTAAAGAAAAAATATGTAAAGTAAATTAGTATTAACTAACACTAGACGGAAAAGCTAACGTGAGGGCAGTTTAACAAGTTTTAAAAAAACGGGGGCAGTTTTTTAGTGGGTATCCAAAAAGCGGGGTACTTTATCAAAATTCTCAAGTTTCCAATCTAAAATGACCCTCCTTACTGCTGGGACAGCAGGGGATGGTCCAGATTTTGGCAAGACGTGGCACAATCTGAACGGTAAAGAGGGGAATGACTCAAGCATTGGGTTTGGTAGTAAGGTGAAGAGGGGATGGTCCAGATTTGGACCATAAAAATTATCCCGGCTTTAGAAATAATTGACAAGAAGTCGGCCCACTAGTCTAATATTTGTGCACTTTTGGACGTTCATCTTCTTGATTATTTTACATTCAGTTCAGTCCTACAGGTTTTTGGTCCAAAGGTCATTAGAGTGTCAATTCTTTGCACAATTCTTTGCTTAGCCTTTGTTTTTGCTTGCTATGTTACTTTTACTTCATCCTGAAAGATTTCAGGGTGGAGATGGAAACAAGAATGTAAATGAGAGAAATATGGTCGGGGTGGGCTGCAAATTGTTTAGATTATTTGTCCCACATTGTCCGGGATATTTAAAATCCTACGGTTTAAAATCCTTAGGGCCTCTCTACTTATTGTCAATTGGTTTTGAGTTGGATGCCCATATTTTAACATGGTATCAGAGCGGTTTATAGTCCTTAGGACCTCTCCACTTATTGCCAATTATTTTTGAGTTGGATACCCATATTTTAACACAAATATGGTTGTGGCATGCCATCCCGAGGATGAACTACTCATATAACATCGTAACTATCCTATGTTCATATCTAAGTCGCATTTATTGTCAATTGGTTTTGAGTTGTTTGAACTACTCAGATAATATCGTAACTATCCTATGTTCATATCTAATTCGCACTTATTACCATTTGGTTTTGAGTTGTTTCTTCTTCTCAAATTTCGATTTCGCATATTTTTTCAAATGTTTCATGTCTTTTGACTAAAGTTGTCATTCATTTTCAGACGTAAGATATTCATTTACCAGAACAATACAATTATTGTGGAATACTAGTGGAGCTGGGAAGATCAATACTTCAATAATGTTTGCTTCTGATGAGTAGACATAGGAACAACTTTTCCCTTGCGAGTTCTGTCTCTTGCACTTTTTGCCCTCTTCTACTTTCTTCATTCTGGTTTCCGGCAAGTAATAACGGCAAACTTAATTATATCCTTCTGGAATCCTTCGATCATCAACGGCATTGCAAATGCGCCTTTTATGGTTTTCCAACCTAAATCAAACACAAAAAGAAATCTATAAAAGTTGAAAAGATGATATCAAAATTGTGTGCCAGCTACACATAACATGAGAGTTTATGTTTGGCTCGCTTGATTACCAGTTCGCAACAGGGAAGTTAGTCCTTTCCATGTTAAGGCAGAACGGATCACTGCTGGCCAAAATGGTGCAACATATTCTGACCAATCGTCTGACTTGATATCCTGCATGATCATAAATATTAGAAACCAAATGAAAAGTCATGCCTGTATGAAGAATCTATTTTACATGACTGAAGTGGAGAATATATTACCTGCATTGAAAGGGATTGGAGCAATTCAACATACTCGGCAGTAGAACACCAAGCAGGAAGGTAGTAAGCATCACAAATCTTATCCAAAAGTTGTTTCTCTTGGGGCTTCAATGATTTTTCGGTGGGAAGAAGATCTCTATGGCACCATGTTACTATTATTATGGTGGCTCCAGGAGATGCAACCCGCACCAACTCGTTCACAAACTGATCAAATTAGTTTTAAGTAAGAAACAAGAAGACAACAAATGTAAACAATATATGGGAAAAACATTATAAATTGTCCTGGATTTTTACAAATTAGTTGTCCAAGTATGGTCTTTTTTCTCAGTTCTGTCTTACTGTTTACCCTTATTAAGTTTGTCTTTCTAAAACAGTTTTTTGCAAGATTAGGGACAGACCGAATGTGCAGTGAGTAAAGAGGTTAACTATAAGGATGTTCAGTGCAGAACAAATATTGTAAGGCAGAAGAAAATAAAGAACCCTTAGATATTCCTTCTAAGAGATATCCTACTACTTTGACGAGAGAAAGAGAGATGTAACAGTTTCACTGTGGAAATCATCAAAAACTTGTGAAGGGGCAGGATCAGTGACGGAGAATGGAAGCATAGAGCATAGAAATTTAGGAAGAAAACGGCTACAAAGGAGGGATAAATCAGTGCAACTTATAGTCAGGAAGGGTACCTTGGCTTTGTCAGGCATGTGTTCTCCACTCTCCATGGACCAAACAAGATCAAATTGTCCATCTTGAAATGGTTGCTCGAGTGCATCTGCAACTTGAAACGATACCTACCCACAAAACCAGTAACCACAATTAACAACCATACATAACCTGATATATCATTTTGGTAGTCAATCGAAATGTTTTTCTAGTCAGATTGCTTTGGTTTTACAACTACATACATACATCTAGCTAAGCTTGTCAAACTCTTAATAACAAAATGAAAAGCATAAAAATGTTTTGACATACTTTATCTCCCAACCCTTGTGCATTTGCAAGAGCTTGTGCTCTTTCAGCTTGAATAGGACTCAAAGTAATGCCTTTGCATTCAGCTCCATATTTTTTCGATAAATATCTCGAACTACCACCAATTCCACACCCAACATCTACTATACTCTTGGGCTTGTTCGATGAATCATCTGACATATACAAAATCAAATTTTAATGCTTATTTACAATTAAAAAAAAAATCACAGCTAAAAATTATTTCAATTATCCATTTCATCTCCCTACACCATTAAGACTACACAAATGTCAAAAGATGATAGCAAGCTTCTGGCTGGATGTGGATGGAAATTTAGCTCATGCTATTGAAAATACTGATATTGTGGATTGGATTAAAAATAAATTTGCTACTACCGTTCATACTAATCCCGACAATGATCTGGCCATTCTTAAGTGTACTATAATTCTTAGGCACTTGTGGAAAGCGAGATGCTCTATTGTTTTTTTGATAATGCCGGTCAATACAACTGATATAGTGAGAAGAACTCAAACTTTTACTCAGATTGGTTACATTCAATAGAAATCAGGACTTCAGTCAATAGTGCACCTGGAAATACCAGGACTTCTTAGTGGAATCCTCCTCGTAAATCCTACATGGAGATAAATTTGGATGCACCATTTATAAAGGGAACTGCTACCAGAGCTGGGACTAACTGCTCATGATTGTGCAGGTACAAGCTACGGAGCAAGATGCTTCACATTACAAGCTCTTAGACCCAGAATAAGCACAAGCAAAGGCTTTACAGAATGCAGTGGAGTCTGAAGGGGGACTATCATACGGTGGTATTTGCTCTTGAACGAAGAAATGATGCAGCGAAGTGAACCACTAGAAACTTAATCCAAGATAGCTTAGAACTCTCAAAGACTTTTGATAGCTGGTTGCACATCAACTGGCTCAATCAGTACTCTAACAACATGCCAATTTCCAGGGAGGTATATCTAATATGTACGAAAATGCGAGGAGCCATTTCAAATTATCCGATTCATGATCACGAGCACGTACAGAATAATAATCAAAAGGATCCTAAAAGAATTAAAAAATCATTTCCGAAATATCAGGGCAGAGTGGGACCCACCATTATAACGAAATCTAATCATTTTTCCTCAAAATAAACCAATCCGAAATATTCTCTTTACGGATTGAAGGCTTTTTCCCAATCTTTTTATTTTTCAAGAACTCGAATGATTCAGATCAAAAGTCGTGGAATTAATCCTAATCCTTGAAATTTAAGTAATTAATCTATCTATAGATGCATCAACAATTAGATGATACAGAAATCAAATTTGACCAGAAAATGAAGATAAGGTTAGTAGAGAGTGAGTGAAAGGAAGATGAAGAAGGAGTACCTGAAAGACCAGCAAATTTGAGAGTTTCTTCAATCATACGAATCTGAGCAGATCGATGATCAGAAATCGAAACAGTAACATTAGGATCATAAAATCCATGATGCATATGATCTCCCCAGATATTCTCCCATAAACCTGAAGATTCATCATAAAATTCTGCTATTCCTTTCTGTAACCAACCTTTTTCCTTTCCATTATTATCCATTCTCTTCTTCTCTTCACTACTAACTGTTGCTGATGCTCTAACTATCACTCCTCTTCTTCTACAACTCTTTCTTACGTCTGAGATTCTGACTCTTGCTGGTGATACTAGTAGACTCTTGGTTCTATAGCTCCTTTCGCACGTGGAAATGTAACTCAGTGATGACGATTCACACAGACTGTTCATTTTTTTAATGATAAAGTAATTTTATCTCTCACTCTCTCTAATGGAGTCTTGGGAGGTGGGAATCCAAACAGAAGAAACCAGTATTCAAGGGAATAATTAATCGCTTATTTATTTGCATCTTTTCTGTAAAAAAGTTTGATTTATTAT